>JACEVL010001280.1:15000-387500 GCA_020284085.1 Aporrectodea caliginosa | reverse complement strand
ATTTGTTGACATAATTAATGGACGACCCCTAACGCATTAATCGCGTTCATAACGCGTTAAATGCCCAGCCCTAATATAGAGGCCTACATATATAGGCCTATACATTTATATGTATTTGTAGGCCTATATGTATTCTATTCTATTCAATTTACGGACTTATAAAGCGCCTCTCACAGTAGGCCTACAACCTAATCAGAGGCGCTTCCAGTGCGAAGGGCCCCTCGAAAAAGAAAAGTTTTAAGAGAACGAGCAGAAACAGTAGTGCCCCTAGATAACATCACAGCACGAGTTATAGCAGGAAGGTCATTCCACAGCAAAGGGTCAACAGAGGCATAGGCACGATGCTGTGCTGTGGCAGTCCGAGACCGAGGAACTAGACGGTAATGATGGTCTAAAGCAGAGGTGGCCAACCTTTTTTGGCCTACGGGCCACAATGATTGTTGGTGAGCACGCGGCGGGCCGAAAAATGTTTGTCCTCAAAGCCTCGAAAAAAATACAAATGTTTGTTTCATATTTTACAAGAATGATGTAGAAAAATAGGTACGACTACGTTAGGTCACTAAAACTTACAACACTAAATATTTTAGTGTCTTAGACATCATTATTATACAGTATTGTAGTAGTCGGACAAGTAAGTAGGTGCAAAATGAGACAAAAAATTATTTAGAGAGGGGCCCGTGCGGCAGTGGTGTAGTGGGGGGAACGTGGGGAACGCCGTTCCCCACTTTTTTCTCACACTATGCTAAATTCTTGCAAGATTGCACTTTTGCTTACTTCAATATCCAGGCGTTCCCCACTTCATTTTTTAGGACTACACTACTGCCGTGCGGGCCGCCAATCAGCAGCCCGCAGGCCACATTTGGCCCGCGGGCCGCGGGTTGGCCATCCCTGGTCTAAAGAGCGGAGAGGACGTCCAGAGGTAGCTGAGATAGGCCGTCTGATAAGATCACAGAGGTAGCGTGGAGCTTGACCTATTATACATATGCATGTGGTTGTGCGTATATATACCCACATAATATTATGTGTGTATATATACACATATATATAGGCCTATATTACATATAATATATGTGTGTGCATATTATACACGCATACATTACATTTATGTGTAGGCCTATATATTATGTACACATGTATATGCATGTCTGTAGGCCTACCTGTGTGCGTATATTCAGCATCTGCTAACGAATAGGCCTGTAGGCCTAATATAAAAGATACCATGCAGGCTATCTCTTTAGGTGGGAGGCAAAGAAGAGCTGAGCAGCTAACCGCAGGTCTTTGTGAGCGCATTTCGTGTCGGTAGATAAAATTTTATGCGCATTGCTGTGGACTTAAAAGTTTCCACTGGCTTCGGTATGCTGTACCCCTCTCTTAGCACAGAGCACCGAAGAGGGTGACCTATTTACTATGCCAGTAGACTACATATTTTACAATATTAATCATCTTATTTAGACAAATCATCTGCACTTCACTCGTGCCCCGCTTCAGTGTACACGTCTGGAATTTCTATTATCAGATTGAGTTCCAGTTGTATTCCAGTTGTAGGTCTATGCGGATTTGGACCTCCACTAGGAATCTCTGGATAACCCCACTGACTCGACGCAGCGCTCGTGAATAAGCTGGTGCCCTTTGCTTAGCTTTGAAGTAGCGCTTCAAAACTTTCGAGATTACGATTACGGTAATTCTATCGTAAAACTGTGTCAATTCTTTACATGTTTGCTACCTTCTGCATCTCTAAGATTCCGCCATTGAAGTCACGGGACAATCAAACTATCAAAGGCGCAACTTTGTATTGTTAATAATATTTTCGTTTATTGAAACAATCTGGTTGACAAACCGCAACCGGTTACAGTGTACAGTTATGCAATTGAAACAATTCACAAGAACACAAATGACAAAAGACAGCCTAAATCTTAACTACTAACAGAACAGACAGCCTGCAATACACGGCGCTAATAGCAGCCTACAAAGCATGTCCGCCTTACGGGACTCGAACTCGGTACCTCTCGCTCTCTATGCCAGTGTTACGGTGGTGTCCGGTGGTAACAGTCACCGTCACTTTTTTTAACTGTGTGCTGAAATATTTTTACGACCTGACAGCGTTGTTATGGTTTGAAGCGACGACAATATTAACGGCGGTGTTTTCTTTACAGAGCCTACATAACTTCTCAGTCGTTGGCCCCTCCTCGGTCTGGAACTTTGGCATTATATGTTTGCTCCCCATGCAGGGTCCACTTCGATATTTTCTATTCTAACCTCAACACTGTCCTCTTTAGCTGTGGTGGGGTCCGGAGCACCTCTTAGTAGTAGACTTGAAGGGGTGCTATATAAATCTTTCAATGGATGAATGAACTTCACGTCTTCACTTTGGCTGATTTAATTGTCGTTTTATGCTGCATAAATTGGTGACGTCATGCATCTTGTTGTCAGTATTGGAATTGTAAAAAAATAACTGGGTGGGGGGTTAGACGTTGATTTATGTGCACTTTGGGTGTGAAATGTAGACTTTACTATGGGATCCTAAGGACTGGGGGTTGAACCCCCACCCCACCCGACTATTATTCTCACCCTGCTTGTTGTAGTTGACAGTAGCTTACGAAGTTTTTATCAATAATTATTGTGAGACATAGGCCTAGTTACACCCGTTGAAAACATTTGTTGTTGATCGCATACATACAAAAGGCTTTTCGAGTGTTTTTAAAAGAAAACGCTAGCGCTCTGCATGGTTGCCCGTTGACAACAATAAGAGACGCTTATAATAGTCGAATATCTCGTTAAAGTACAATTTGACTCAGCAGCCCTACTTTAGCCTACCATACAATGATACAATACAATGTCTTTACAATGTAAAGTATAATGTACTTTGCCGCGTAGGGACCCTGGGCAAGTCCTTCACTCGCAATTGCTCATGCGCTTCGGCGTGAAACTCCGATTCAGCGCCTGCGCAGTAGTCGGGAGCGCCTCTGAATAGGCAATCTGGTAGGGGCGCTATAACAAGTGTTCAAATACAATACAATACAATACTTTAGCGTCGGTGAATAAGGTGGTCTTGACGTGGCTTTTCTGTGGCGCTGATAAATTTCTGAGATTTACATGAATAGCCTAACTTACATTACATTACTTATACACACACAGGTCACCTATTAAGTGGCTGCAATACCCTGGCTTTGCCTGCAAACGGCGCCCTATCTGTTCAACGGCCTACGAAGCATGAGATCACTTACCTATAAGGGCTATTAGGCCTACTGAACGATCACAAGATACTGTAGAAATAATTTATTAATATAGTTCTGTTTTTTGCTTCAGTGATTACTTCAAAACTATTTGTAAACACTTAGTTAATGACTTAATGCTTTGTTGAAGTTAATGCTTCGTGTAGCCTCTTAGACAGAAGTTAGTCCCACTAATTAGCAATTATGAACAATAATTGATCATCGAACACGTTGAGGCTTATCGACACAAAATTAACTTCAACAAAGCATTAACTATTAACTAAGTGTTTACAAATCGTTTCAAAGCGATCACTGAAGCAAAAAACAGAACTATATTAATAAATTATTTCTTACGTCTGTTGTGATCATTCAGTAATGGCCATTATTATAGGTTAGTGATCTTATGTTTTTCGTAGGCAGTTGAACCGGAAATTTATGAATCTCATTTAAGGGGCTAGGCGCCGCACGTGGCCAATGCATCAAGCAGGACTGATCATCCATTATAAACATAAATATTTAAATATAATATCAACAGTTTTTATTAACAAAACTTTGAAAGAAAATGTTTATTTTCTTTTCAGTTCTCCAGGATTCGTTGCTACGTAATGTTGCAGCATACATTAAAAGAAAGTCTTAGGCCTAATTGACAAAGGATGTAATAATTTAATGTAATAAACAGAAGCGCAAATTCATGCGCATTAACATAATTTTCCGAGGACCCATTAAAAGACTAATAGATTATATTCAGTTATGGATATTGACCTCTTGTTGTAAGCATGTTGTAAGCACATTAAGGTCTTCATGACTTAATGTGAATAGCTGCCTGCATTTAAATTTGGATTCAGCACGTTATCTGAATAGGCCTAGGGTCTAGGCCTCTTTCCATATGATAAATATTTCGCCTTCTATTTAGCCCTCGTCTGCCTACTATACGGTGTCGCCTACTTAATTCCACGCATTTTAAATCATTTTACCATGTAATGTAATTGAGCACTTATATAGCGCCCCTTAAAGACATCTATTCAGAGACGCTCTCTGCGCTAGTCTGTATGATGTTAAAATGTCATTAGGGCCTTTTGACCGTGATGTAACGTAGGCCTATACTGATTTTTCCGCAGAGTTCCTGGTGAGACGTGTAAGCCTATACGCGATCCCTGGCCTGTTTAATAATTGTTACCGTAATCGTTTAATCTTCTACCCATGGGCCTAGATAGGCCTATTCCCTTAAATCGTTTTGGCGTAAAAGTGACGTATGATTATGCACACGAGTCTAGCTAGGCCTATGCTATAGTGGGCCTTTCTGCACGTGGGCGGGCCTAGTTTTAACGCGAAAATTGGTCCATGCAGGTAACTGTAAACACTTGACTAACTGCCCTAGTTTAATTTTACAAATGTATGTTTGAGCGACTTGAGTCTTTGAGAAGCGGCAGCATGACGTTTTAATGCCGTGTGCGTTTGCATTATAGCTTAACAGTAAAAGTAAGCGACTGGTCATTGTTCATGAGGCGTATGAGCAACTGCAGCGCCTTCTATCGAACGTGGATGAAACCATATAATTATCACGTACATTGTACGTGGTTATAGTCCGTCGCCAGACAAAGAGCAGTTGTATAATTATCCAATTTATCCAAAGGGCCTAATTAAGCTTGAAAGCTTTCGAGGCGTAATTCTTGAAGGAAGGACTTGGACTGTTGGAGAGTCGGGGAAATATAGGTACATTGCTCCATTCCTTGGCGACGCCACATGTAGGCCTAATTCACGAGAGCATAAATATTATTATAAGCATGGCTTGAATGTGGCCTGGTTTCGGTGCGCGAGGAGCCTGAGTTGATGCTTTGTGCATTATACGTTGGCACTATAGAAGTTACTGATTAGAATTTATAGTTCTGCATCATGTTTCAGCCAAGAGACGTACTATCCTCGACGATTGCAGGATGCGAGGAGTAGTCCTAATGTGAAAACAGAATATAGAGTCGTTGAAGATAGCCAAGAGGGCTCGTAGGCTAATCGTAATCGTAATCATAATCTCCAAACTTCTAAAGCGCCACTCGTAAGCCAAGCGCAGGGCACCAGCTTATCACGAACGTTCCATCGAGTCAGAGGGGTTGTACAAAGTAACAAAGGGTAGTCAAAAGGAGGTACGACTACCGTACGAGTCCGCTTGTCACAGGGACAGAATAACTGTTAAGGTGGGAGTCCTTTTGGATTGGAAGGTGGAGGATCGGATGAGTCGGGATATGAATTCTTGAAGAGGTGAAACTTCAGTTTAGAGTGGAAAGCCCGAGGGGTGGTAGGTTTTGAAGGTCATAGAGGCCAATTTACAGGCATGCACATACCTAACTAAACGTCTCTAAATAATTAGTTTGGTATCCATCACTTGCTTTTGTGGGCGCTGAAGTTATTCGAAGATTACGGTTATAACGGATACGCATATACATACTTATTTACATTTCTACAAGGATAGCAGAGAACCAGCGTCGGAGTCGGTGTTTGTCCCTCCTCCTTCTGTGGTCGATCAAGCGTGTCGATTGTTTGCGAGGTAAACGGAGCAGTGCTATCACTCCTTGGGATTCTTCCCAAGATCTTGGGAATTTGGTGTCGACTTGGGATCTGGGGATTTTGCATAGCAATCTTGGAATTTTTTTGTACAGACTAGTTTTGCCGCACTTTCCAACAGAGGCAGCGAATCATATTAGAAAAACCAGCTCAGTCTGAAAGGCTTTAATTATTATTGTAACTTGTAAACATTGTAATTTTTTAATTCGATGTTATTCTCAGGTTTTTTACTTTGCCAGTTCTTAGCTCGGCATTTTACAAATAATTAATTGTGATTGTTAAAACACATTTCAAATTTCATCCCAACTCTTTCCTTTTCGGTTACTTGCGATTTTTTAGTACACTCTTGGCCAATCTTGGGATTTTTCTGGCAAGATCTTGGGATTTCAGAAATTGGGTCTAATGTTTACGGGTTAAACGGCGGCGGAAGCGATGTGTGTCGTCTGTGTCTCACCTGTTAATTAATTTCTGGAGCAGAACCGGTTCTGTGTACTTTGTTCGCTGTTGTTGTTGACCAATTGTTATAATTATTCCTCTGTGGGATTCGGTTTCCTTCTGGCTATCGTCGAGTAGGTTGAACAAATTTCATTTTGAAAATCCAGTGGCTAGCAACCTTCGTAGGTGTTGACAATGGATGGGAAAGCGGGTGATAATTATTTTTAATTGGTTCGAAAGTTCCATTTGGTTGGATATTTAGTCGTGAATGCCAGAAATACTGGTAGATTAAGAAATCAGATGAATGAAAGGGCTTAAATTAATAGCGAGTTGATAGTGAAAATAGACCCTGGGCTGAATCGTCCTTTGGACCCGGGCTAGTTCTGACGACTTCCGTTTGCATTTCTATAGCGCCGTTATAACAGATAATGGCTCAGAGACACGCCCCAGTCAGGTCACTCGGAGTGATTGGGATCTTGTGTACAGCCATATGTCATTGTTATTGAAAATTTATGCAGTGCCACTTCAAGAGAATGGATATAAAAATCAGGTACAGTAAAAAAAAACAGGTTTAGCAAGACAGACCTCAGACTTTTAGAACTTTCCATCGGTAGACCAACCTGTGAGGCAATTTGGGATGGGTATACTGTTGATCGCATTCCTCAATCATCTGTAATCTGTTTTCATAGGCTTTGAACTGTTTGAGCACAACAAAAGCATTCTTAACCAAATGGTCTGTTAACCAGATCACCAAAATCCAAGCCCCAGTGGCCTTTCCCCTGCCAGCATGCTCATATGAGGCCTGCATAGGAGCCATATTTCTATATGGGTCCCTTTCAATGGGCATGCTGGCAGGGTCTGGAGCAGACAATTATCCGACCCAGTGACGTAACGAAGGGGAGCAGCAGGGAGCAACCGCCCCAGGGCGCAGCACAATGGGGTGCAAAATTAGCATTCAGTGGTACACAGTACTATGACAAGAACGATTCAAAGTCAACAAGAAAATTTTAAAAGGAGTGCAGTCATCAACTCTTGCCCCTGGGTGCTGAAACCTTTCATTACGCCACTGATCCGACCTATCCTGGAAACTCACCAATGCTTCACGTCTTGCAGTCTCTATGGTACAATTCCTTCATTCAAAACAAACAAGACTCCTCTTTCACAAATCCTATCCTGATTTTTCCTCTTACCTCTGTCGCCACTCCAGTTCAAAACACGTTACACCTCTGGATCTTAATCTGGAACAAACCTGCTTTTTGATTTTATCTTGACTCCGCATGTCTGAATAAGAAGGTTCCTGTAACCTAGCTTTCTGAGTGTGCTATAAGAATCTCGAAATTGTGAATAAGAACTCACACCATGTCACCCAAATGATGAATATATTAATTTTTGCTTCTGCTCCCTCTGAGTTGATGATGAATAGAAGTGAAGAAATTAATGGCTTTGTCATAAACTATCCAGTTAATTGTATAGTTTCCTAGAGTGATTGGAGATTTGTATAATTATACAGTGTAATAATTAAAGACTTGTATAGTTCGGTGGGTGAGGAGTCTAAAACTTGGCACTATACTTGGCGGCACCCGCTGTGTACCTTTGTATGTCTTGGGTGACATTGTTGATTCATACATACATGGTTGGCTGACCAAAGATTAAGGTATATCAATCACACTTTTGTCAGTTATTTTCTGTGTAATATTCTTCCCTGAGGCATGTACATGTATCCAATGATACTGCGCTCTTTGTTTGGTGCCAAATCCGTTGCTTCTTTATGGCCAGATCAGGTTTCCTTGTCTGTCATCGAGTCTTGGACAGGTGCAGAAATCAAACAATGCTATTCCTTTCTGTTCTGTGCATTGTTCTTTACCTCTCTGTAACCCTGTTCAGCTCCATTGTCCATGGACCAGTCTACCTGTGGGCAGGTCCAGGAATCTTATGACTCTTCTTCTGTGACCCTGTCCAGCAGTATTATCCATATTCCAATTCAGAAGCATTGTTTACTGTCATCGAATATACTTTCTTCCTGCCTCAGATTCGCATTTCTCTTTGAGTTTGTGCACGTAAAGAAGTTTCATATTAGCAATGATGTTGTTCCTTCCAAAACAGGTTAGAGTCTCCTGTGATATAAACCTCATGAGAGGCTTAGGCAGTGCTGGACAATAATTGCATAGCAGCGTAGGTTGATGACACTGTTGCAATATGGTGGCACAAGTTGTATATATAAGAAAATAAACTATTACTTCTTACGTGATGCTATCTGATTTACATTGTGCTGATGGTATGCCAAAGCTAAGTCTTGGTGATCTTCAGTCCAGAAGCATGCATTGCTCCATGTGATTGGTAATACACCCTGAAAAAGTTGACCATTTTAAGCAGTCCTTCAAACAGGTGATTGTCTTTGAGAGATTTTGCTGAACAGATGGCCTGAATTTAGAGAAACACAAACCTGTAGAAATGTTCTTCAACAGAACAGAACTAAAATAGGGAATGTCCAGATACGAATTTGCAAATGCCTCTTTGAAACCGGCTTCCTCATGGCCTGCATGAGTTTAACGTTCCTCTGAATGAATAGACTTTTCAGTATTTCTTTTGTTCACTTCTCTGTGATTCTTAGGTATACATGTGGTTTCTAACACTTTATGCTCATGGCCATGTGTTTCAATTAGCCCAAAAGAGTGCAAAGAAATGGGCATGGTGTACTTTCCATATTTTTTAGTAGTGGCCCTCAAATGCTGAAAAAAATGCAGCCCATAAGAAAAGCTCTTAGGGACTAACTGTACAATCATTGTCATCGGAAAAATTATCGTATACCTAAAGAAAGCATTCTATTTGAAGGATTCCTTATCATTCACAGTGGGATTGGAGTGCATTAGCACCTATTTAAGGTTCTGGCCACCTATGTGAGATAGTTTAAGGTACTGTGTAAAATGTAAATAGTCAGATACATGATGTCAACTTTGATGTATATATAGATACCGGTTCACTCATTTGACTGCCAGGTACTGTTTTAAAGCAGTGCTAACTGCTGAATGAATCCCACATTACATCGCATTACTTTACAGGTTGTAATGTTATGTTAGGCCCAGTTGTGTATATAATACGGACTGATCTGCAATGTTACATACATACATACACATACTGTACATACATGCTTACATACATGCATACATGTTCCTGTTTTTATATTTGCTGCAGCTAACATTTACATTTCAACCATGTCCCTTTTATATATGCTGGATATGCCATTTGCATTTTTCAACTGCTCTACTTATACACATGCCAGTTTATTCTTGTGTGCAGGAATAAACTGGCATATTGCGGCCGATTGAAAACAAGTATGTCGTAATGTTTGTTTTTACCAGAAGCGCTGTTATGATAAGACCATAAGATCGGTGACAGGCAATGCCTGGTACTTTAACTTTGTTCAACGAGATCGATTAGCATTTAGAGATACACTTTGGTTTCGTGGCCTTCTTTACTACCTGTTTACATTGTGGCCAACTGTTTACTTAGCTGATTCTAGTTCAGCAATAGCTCTCTTAAATTTACAGCTGTGTCTTATGGTAGTCTGATAGTATGCATGAGGACTCTTGTCTTCCTGTCATTTGGTTGAATGGCCTTCTCAACTTGACTTTGTTTTCGTCTGAGATAGCTACCAGTTTCAGAAATAACTACCTTGAGTGATCGATCATAATTGCAAATTTTACAAGTTGTGGCAATGTTGACAAAGGCTTGATAAGGGTTTAGGAAACTTCGGTCTGGTACATCTGAAGTTTTCCAATATATTTAGGACATTTAATAGCTGTCAATTTTGCAGCTCAGGTGTTGTTTGAACATTTTCGGTGTTGTTTGAACATTTCCAACCTTACTCTTGTTATTCGTCTTCATTGCAGATTAACACAGCTGTGGACTTTGGGGGTTGTTTGCTTATCTTGTGCCAAGAGCTTGACCTCGTTGTGAGCAACACTTTCTCATATGTGAATCACACTTTTCCTTTCCTATGACTTGGTTCCTGTGAGTTGGATTACTCCCTCAGTCCATTGTTCAGTCAGTCCATCAATTACCAGTCCATAGTACCCTGTAACCAGCTGTTGTTTGGACATGAGTTACAATATTGTAAATTGCAACATTGCATTTAACGTCTGTGGTAGTGCCGCAGTGTATGTCTGGCTCAAGTGGATGAACTGGTCGTATATTTTGGAGCAAAGCCAGTCCTGCCAGATGCCTGAATGTATCTGGATATGTTTATTCCTATTTCTGATATGTTTATAGCTCCCTTATAATTAATAATCCTCAAAAGGAGTATATAAATAATGATCATCCTTACACAGATCTTATTTAGATGTTGTACTTTAGTCAGGCTATTACCATGGAACTTCTCTGTGTGTTTTCCAATGTCTTCGCTTGTGAGAATGGCTTCATCAAGATACTGTACTTCGAGACACTGGGATATTTCAAGGCAATAATGTCAGTGAATAAGCTGGACAGTGTTTGTTAGAACTTTAGTTAGTGCAGTGCTTGTGAATAAGCTGTTGCACTCTTGAATAAGTGGTTGCACCCGCGAATAAGCTGGTGCAGTCGTGAGTAAGTTGTTGCACTTGTGAATTAGCTGGTGCATTCATGAATAAGCTGTTGCACTCGTGATGAATAAGCTGTTGCATTGGTGAATAAGCTGTTGCACTCGTGAATAAACTAGTGCCATTCACTTAGCTTTTTAGAAGTGCTTTAGAAATTTTGAGATTAGATGTGGTTTTCTATACACTTGTTATAGCATCGTTTGAGCACCTCAGAAAGCATTGCCTAATGTGCCTATGCTAACCAAAGTACTGTTAAAGTTTATGAAGAGCAAAAAGTTCATCAGTACACAAACAGTGCTTAGATAACTAGAAATATCATGACAGGCAGGCTCCTGAACACACGCATGAAACCCAACCAACCATCGTGCAACAGTATTCAACACAGAAATTTTCATGATTTATGTTTCACAGCTATAAATTTCTTGTTATGTGACTAATGACTGGTTGAAAATTTACCAAACTGTAGGCTGTGGAGTGAAGATCTGCAGATGATATGCAAGAATCACACTTTCCATAGACCGGACTTGGAAAATACCGCGCTACGATCATGTCCTTTTCGATATTTGGAAAGGTCTTCAAGTTGCGAGGTCGGCGTCAGGCTTCAACCGACTCTTCGTTTTCTGAAAAAAGCACCGGAAATGATGCGCCGCTGGAAATTTCAAGTCCAACGAGCGTGAGCCATAACTTCCATGTTGCCTTTGATGCTGATACGGGAAAATTCACCGGCCTACCCAGTGCTTGGACTGCGTGGCTCGAAGGCTCAAAAATCAGGTATTTTTATGAATTTATTAAGCACCGCTATCTAGTGACCATGTATCAATCGATGGCTCTGAGCAACTGTGAGTGAAGGACTTGCACAAGGTCTTTACACAGTGACTGTCTCAGTGGAGGTTTGAGCCTGTACTCTCCATATGACAAGGCGAGCGCTCTAACCAATTGGCTAGTCCTTCACTCACAAATGCTCAGCGCCATCAATTGACGCCCGGTCAGTAGACAACATCTGCACGTGTCATTGACCATGTCAGTAGCTGATCGACTTCTACGTCATTTCAAAGGATTATTCTGTCAGTAGTTTCATACATGTAGGAGTTTACTGGTGCAAAGTTTTTGTACCGGACTTCCTTGTCATTTCTGTGAAGGATTTGTACATTTAGAAGATATTTTGTTTGCAAGTTGTCGTGGTCTACCTGACAGCATCAGGCCCATTCTTCTGATGTGTGTTCGAGTCTAGAGTATACAGACTGTGTATGCCGTGTGCATAGCCCGCCATTTGGTGACTCTCCTTCTAGTTTACTGTGCATTGTTTTGCTACCTGATGTAATAGCCTAGTTGCAAATGACACAGCATATTGCACTTTTGTGATGTGTTTAAAAATGCACTGTTTTAATGGTCCTGATACTGACAGGTCGGGGGTTCAAATCCCTGCTAGAGCAGAAATTTGGTTCGAGATTTCTGCTCCACCTGCACCCCCGGCCAACTCGGTTATGATGAGTACACTAACCGTACACTGTCAGTGGGAAGATGAGACGGCGAGGAAGAGGAATGGTCACCCGCCTTCATATGCCAAGGCTTAGAAAGTGAAGTTGCTAACACTTCATACCCATGGATGCCTCAGGGCTAGGTTAAGGACTGCTCTTATTCTAAGTGTCTTCATACATACATACATACATACATACATACATACATACATACATACATACATACATACATACATACATACATACATGCATGCATGCATGCATGCATGCATGCATGCATGCATGCATGCATGCATGCATACATACACACACACACACACACACACCCAGTACATACATACATGTACATACATGCATGCATGCATATACACACACATACTCACACACCTATAGTGATAATAATAATAATAAAAATAAGTTTATGATCCTTTGGGTTATTCCAGCGAGGAAGAACGACGAGAGAATCCAGATGCAGTTGTCATTGCGCTCAAGGCGTATGACAAGAACCTCATGAAACAGGGACAGCAGAAGTTTCTCGGTGCAAACTCCACAGAAACCCTGTTCGATGACAGCAACAGCACTACCTTATCGACAGAGAAAAAGAAGTTCTTTGCTAACTCATCGGAAGATCTGCTGGAATCAAAGAAACCTTCCAAGTTCTCCCGATCCCTTTCCACTGATCAGCTCAAGACGGAACGGGAATCAAAATCGGAAAAGTGGGGTCGCTTTGTCCGAAGTAAATCCAGTCGGAAACTGGTGAGCAGAATATAAGAAGTAGAGCAATTAATTTTATCTATTTTTTATTTATTTTTTTATTTTATTTTTATTTTATTTTTATTTTTTTATTTTTTTTAAAATTTATTTTCTTATTTTTTATTCTTGAGGGATTGTTAATACCTTAGGTTAAAAAATTATGAATAATAAAAATTTAATTTGTTACTACCCTAAAGTGTTATTTTACATAGCCCAACAGCTATTACTATTAGTTACTATTATTAATAGTTACTAGACTGGAATAGATGTAAATCTCATGGACACTTCAATCATCTTCATAATTGTGACTGATGAATGTATTGTATTGTATTGTATCTATCAATTTATATAGCGACTCTCACAGTGCACACCAATCAGAGGCTTGTTAGTAAGACCATGAGGTATTTTTTTTATTTGATTCAAGATGAGGCAAATGTGCAATTGCTATAATTGTTACACTGATGAGACATGAATCCCTCTTTTTTGAAAGACTTGAATTTGTCAGATGCACTACATTAGGTCTGTGCTGGTGCTTGCAACCTCTTCGTAAAATTTCAGAAATCTGTGTCGAAGAATAAAGCGTCAGAAGTACCACCTGAGGACAAGAACGCTGACGTTCAGAGAAGAGATACATCCAGTCGGAAGAAATCGTCAACGAAGCGGAAGATGACAGAGGAAGAAGTCTTGGCCGCTCTCAGTACGTTCTTTCGCACTTTGGTTTTCTATCTCAGTGCTTCCCAAACTTTTCAGTGTCACGGACCGGCAGGAATTAACTACCAATATCACGGACTGGCAGAAATTTTCCCACTGCACGAGAACCAGTGCCCAAATTATTATCTCTTCAAATAAATACTCAAATATGTATTAAATTGATTTAAATACATGTTTAGCCAATTCTATTACTCTATTTATATGCTAGTCTAATAAGTGTTTTTGATATGACTTATAATTATTATGAAATTATTAATTTATATGAAAAATATGGTGGAACCATTTCTTGATTCCGAGAAAATTTGTCCAGTTTCTTGACTCACTTTGCGGACCGGCAATTGAGGGCTCACGGACCGGCACCGTTCCGCGGACCACCACTTTGGGAAGCACTGTTCTATCTGGTGTCATTTTCTGCTGGTCTACAGAAAGTAAATAAGTAAGTAAGTAATTTATTCACCACATTCAGTAAAGAGGAAGAAGAAGAGCAGTCCATTAAGCCAACCCTGAGGCAGCCGTGGGTATGAAGTGTTAGCAACTTCATTTTCTTGGCCTTGGCATATGAGGACGGGTGGCCGGTCCTCTCCCTCGCCGTCTCATCTTCCCACTGATGGTGTACAGTCGGTGTACTCATAGATGAGTTCATTAGGTATGCAGTTGGAGCAGAAACCTCGAACCAAATTTCTGCCCTGATGGGGATAGAAACTGAACACAAATGAATAACACTAGCATAAAAATCTAGTGACTATAATGAATATCTATAAATTCATATCTAAGAAAGTGTATCTAAAAATATCTAGTGACTGTAGTAATCTTTCATGAAATGCAAATTTGAATCTACGCAATGGTTAGCATTTGTAAACAATGGCGGCCATGGTCTTAGTAGCGCCACCTATCGAAATGAAATGAGTCTAGTTAATAGCATAAGATTTTAGCAGCACAACTTACTGCAACGAAATGAGTCTAGTTAGCAAAACATTTCATGAAGGACTTCTTGACATTTCTGTTCGTTTATATTATTAATAGCAGAAGTATGACTTACAAAAGAACTGTGTAACTCAAGCACAACATTTATTGTGAGTCGGCCAAAAAGGGTCATAATTATAGACCAGCTAAAGACTGGGCTTGCCTGAAAGCGGAGTGACCATGTCACAGGAGACTTGAACCCATGCACTGTGTATTTTAGGATGAGCACTTGACATGACTAATTTTCTGTTTAGGTCGACTCGTCTCTGATGGAGACCCAAAGACGAAATATTCTGTGCTAAAGAGACTTGGTGCTGGGTAGGTCTTTCGTTGTTTGATTCATACGACTAAAATGTGATTACCAATGAGATTTCCTGGTTAAAGACAATACTAACTATATCCCCAGGATTTTCTACAAACGATAATATCAATTCTATTTCACCTTCTTTCATCCTTATTGATACTGTTTGTAACTGATTGCGGTTTGTCATTCAGAACTATTAATCAAATATATATATATAAGTCTGAACAAAATCACAACACCAACAATGTCCAACATCAACAACTTTTATATAATTTTATGTGGTCGCAAATTATAGCTGGTAAATGGTTGCAGGTCCAACTTATCAGATGAAGCTATTTGTAAGTTCCAATAAAATAAAACAATAAACAAAAGTAATAAAATTGATATATTACAATAATTCCTAGCTATATCATTATTTTTGCTAACTTTAATCAAGTTTTAATTGAATTGCTTTTATTTCTGTTAAGTTTTTGCAGATAGTTGTAAAATTTTGGATTCAATATTTTGCAGTCATTGATCATATTTTATTACATAAAGATGAGTTTAAAAACAGATCTGTAGGCAGACTAATGCTCCTCAGATTCTCACATTCACATTTGTTATAATTTGACTTCTTGCACTTTAAAAGTCTTTATAATAATCATAGTAGTAATAATAATATTGTTTTATTGTTTATAGTCAAATTTGTTGGCATGTATTTTGAATGTATAAATTATGTTCTTTTAGTGCTTCTGGAACCGTTTACGAAGCGAGAGACCTTGATAACGACAGCGTCGTGGCGATCAAGAAAATGGATCTAGCTCGTCAGCAGAAGAAAGAACTGATCATCAGCGAGATCGAAGTCATGAGAGAGAGCAAACATCCGAACATCGTCAACTACATCGAGAGCTACCTGGTCAAGGACCGCCTCTGGGTTATCATGGAGTACCTGGAGGGAGGCTGCCTGACCGACGTTGTCACGGAGACGGTTCTTTCCGAGGGCCAGATGGCGGGAATCTGCCGTTGCTGTCTTGAGGCTCTCGTCTTTCTTCATAGCAACGACGTCATTCACCGTGACATGAAAAGCGACAACGTCTTGCTCGGAATGAACGGCGAGGTGAAACTTACGGATTTTGGGTTTTGTGCACAGATTACGCCAAATCACGACAAGCGCAGCACCCTGGTGGGTACGCCGTACTGGATGGCACCAGAGGTTGTGGCACGGTGAGTTGATGCCATTTTGAAGGCTTCATTCTATATGTTATTTTCCTGGTGAAGATTTAAGTAACCAAGGTAAACATAGTTTGAGTCATTAGTTAAGATATATTGTTTTTGTTCTTTAATATGCTTAGTT
The DNA here is from genome assembly GCA_020284085.1 of Aporrectodea caliginosa. Taxonomy (NCBI): domain Eukaryota; kingdom Metazoa; phylum Annelida; class Clitellata; order Crassiclitellata; family Lumbricidae; genus Aporrectodea; species Aporrectodea caliginosa. Next base: position 371,181 of record JACEVL010001280.1, on the reverse strand, counting down.
TAGTTTAGTTAATTAAGTCCATTGGCTTTCCCCATGAGGCTCTTTTGCAAGCTTCGGTGGCCCTACTTAGCGGGCCATAAGACCCTTTCAGGGTCCCCTGTGTGACTCTATTTGCTTTATTGATTGAGTGCTACTGTTCTTTGTTGGTCACCAAATAAAATGATTTGATTTGATATCCTATATTAAAACCAACTGCTAACCAAATTTTGGTGTACATTCTAAAATTAAATCAAAGAGTAAATAAATGTTTTGCATGGTAAATTGTCTGCAATGGGTGGTATCCTGTCATGGGCGCGTGGATGCATTGAGTAGACTACTGGTTTAATTGGAGGCAATGGACTGGCCAGGATCAGTCCAAATAGCCCCAAAAAGAGGCAGGAATCAACATTTATCATCTTACAGAGAAGGCCACTAAGTGACTTGTGGTCTCCTTTCTTCACCAAGGTCATGCTTATGGAAATGAACACCAAATACAGAGTTTAAGATCTTGATGCTTATTGATGCGTAATTGTCTGGCACGTTGCGATCCATCTTACCTCAAGATCTTTGCGTTTCAGTATCTTCCTTCCCCGGTCTCAGATTTTGTCCGCTCTGCAACGCATGGCGACTTGGTTGTTCCACCAGCCTGGACTTCCACAGTCCAGCACAGAAGTTTTGCTGTGGTTGGTCCATCCTTCTGGAACAAGATGCCTAACAACCTGCAACATGAGCTTCTCAGCCTCTCTGTGTCTCTTTTCCTCAAACACTTGAAGATCATTTTGTTCTGTTGTGGTTTCATTGTGTTAGGTCAGGAGCGCCTCTGATGAATCTCTCTCTTGAAGTGGCCCTATATAAATTTGCAATTACCATTACCATTACAGAAATGATCACCAAATGTTTTTGTTTCTCACAGCAAGAAGTACAGCTACAAGGTTGACATCTGGAGCTTAGGAATCATTGTGATCGAAATGATGAACGGTGAACCGCCTTACATGAACGAGTCGCCCGTTCGAGCCCTGTACCTGATCGCTACGCATGGCAAACCACTAGTCGAGAATTCACAGAAATTCTCGAAAGAACTGAATTCCTTTCTTGATCGCTGTCTCGAGGTGAACGTCGAATATCGAGCCACGGCTGCGGAACTCTTGAGTCATCCGTTTATGGCGAAAGCGGAAAATTTGTCGAGTCTTCGACGGAATATAGTCACCGCTCGACGGGTTAAGGACGGTTGAATGTGAAGCATGGTAGCAACAGGGATGGATTTTTCCAACTGCGGTCACTTTCAGGCATTTGTTATTTATTTTTTTAATGCTTTGTCAGTCATGTAGATAGATTTGTGTTTTTCTTGGATGAAAGTTGAAATACTCATTCTGTTTCCTGTTGCTGTGTGTGTGATCGTAGGAACTTGCTTGGAATGGGGGTCACATGTTAAGGGTTGTGGAGATTTCTAGGTTGTTCAGACTCTGGTTGGGGGTACAAATCCCCAGCCAGGGCAGAAATTTGGTTCGAGATTGCTGCTCCATCTGCACCCACTAGCCAACTCCGCTATAATGAGTACACTGACCATACACTGTTGGTGTGAAGATGAGATGGCGAGGGAGAGGACTGGCCATCTGCCTTCATGTGCCGAGGCTAAGAAACTGAAGTAGCTAAGATTTCATACCCATGGCTGCCTCTCGGGCTAGCTCAAGGGACTGCTTCTTCTTCAGACTATGAATTAAACTTGTCTTTGATTAATGCAACTTGGCAAGAGGAAGATTTGCAAAGAAGAATATGCTAGTTTTGCAGTGAAATTTTACAAATAGATTAGGGATAAGATTTGACAAGGGAAAATTAATTTTTGAGTGAAATTGTACAAAAACAACAGGTCTTAGAATATCGGATAACTGGCCATTTTGGTTCTGGATTGAAACTGCATAAGCAAATGGCACAGACAATTTCATAGCACGTGTGCTACAAAGTTACTGTAGTGAAGTAATTAAAAATAACTTTATGTTGAGCATATCATGACATTTTTATAGTACCTTTGTAGAGTGCTTAAATGCGCTATATATGTATATTATATATGTAGTGTTTTGTTGTCTAATGTGTGTATAATATATAATCTGACTAACTTGATCTGTATTGGAGAGCAAGGATTTAGTAGTGTTAATATTAGAAATTCACACCGTAATCGTTCGTAAATGTGACATATTGTGTGAGCCGGTTCAAAGTTCACGACTGAACTTGTGTGCAATAATGTTTGACAACATACCTATGTTTTTGTTGAGACGCAAAAAGACAAATTAATGGCCGAAGTCCGGCAGTCTGTAAAGCATGTATTTCAGTTTGTTTTTAGAGATTGTGTAGCTTTGTAGCTTTGTAGAAGACAAAGATCATGACAACAGAGGAGGAGGACAGTTTTGTAGTAGATGGAGAGGAAATAGAAACGGTAACTAGCTTCACGTTTTTGGGATCAGTAATAGAAAAAGAGGGAAAGTGTGATATGGAAATAAATCGTAGAGTAGCGATAGGAAAAACTGCAATGAATGGTCTGGAAAAAATATGGAAGGACAAACATGTGAGTATAGACACGAAAAAAAGATTGGTGAAGGCTCTGATCATACCAACGGTAACATACGGCAGTGAGACATGGACAATGACCAAGAAAATGAAAAAAAGATTAACGCATGCGAAATGTGGATATGGAGGAAGATGCAGAGAATATCATGGAAAGAGAAAAGGACCAACGATTGGGTGCGCATGAGTATCGGAATTGAGAATGAAGAGACACTACAACAAACAGTGCTAAGAGCAAAGTTGAGGTTCTTTGGTCATGTCATGCGATCAGATGGATTGGAAAAGGAAATGATGTTAGCATATGGAGAGGGAAGGAGAAAACAAGGACGACCAAGGAAAAAGTGGATGGACGAGATACATGAAACAACTGGAATGAATTTGGCAGAACTGAGAGATGCGACGGCGGACAGAAGGAAATGGAGAGGCTTGATCATGAAGGTCGCAAGAGTTCCAGGAACTGACAGCACAAGGTAACAAGGTAGCTTTGTACAGTGGCGTACGGAGCATAAATGCCGCCCGGGGCGACGGCCGAAAAATGCCGCCCTTAGCACTTAATTTTGGAAATTTCCGGAAAATTTTCTTTATTACTTCCGCCAAAATTTCTGATGATCTTTTTTTTTGCTTAAATTTACTATACCATAATTGGGTCGTCAGAAGCCGCCCTGTCCTGCGCCCGAAAGCCGCCCCTCATTACGCCACTGTATGCTATTTATTGGATTATTTTTCTTCCTTTCCTTCCTTCTTTGTCTACTTTTATTACTTTTTCTTATACTTTTTCAATTTTTTCTGCATTCACTCCTTCTTTTATTTTTCTTCAACCCTATTTTGCCGCCCCTGCTCAAGTGCCGCCCGGGGCGACTCGCCCCCCCCCTGCCCCCCGTACGGTACGCCACTGGCTTTGTACTATGCAAACATTTTAGTTTCTATGATAATAATAATCAGAAACTGCTTCAGAAGAATTATTTCCAAGGTGGCTGAATGTTAATATAAAAACGGGTTAAAGTTTAATGTTGAGAACGGATTTTTAGACTAGCACTTTAGATTTTATGAGTTTGCGATTGATGATTGAAAACACTGAGTTTGTTATCATTAAGAAAACTTGATTGGAAGAGATCTTATGAATAGTAGCTCAAGCTCTTTACATGTGCTGGAGTTTCTTTTTTTCATTGGTTTTTTTGTTAAATGTACAACAATTTTGTTCATGTTTACCCAAGGTATTACGATCCCTCGGAACAAGAAATTAGTGCAGGCGAAAGATGTTTATTGTTGAGTGTTCTCTTTTGAAATAAATGTAATTAATTTTTATTAACTTCTTTTTAGTTGACTGAAAACCAAACTCTATGCAAACAAACATTTAACAGGTAATGGTAGTAGAACACTTCTTTTATATATTGTACTGTATTACTGTAACTCTTTAACAACGAGCTGCTTTGGTTTCCCAGTCGCTGTTAGTACTCTGTTGTCATTAAAGTGTTATGGACCTCTTAGAATGCCTTACAGGAAGGATCCAGGAGGCAAATCTGGCAATAACACCGATTTGGCCCCAAATTGGTTTTGGTGAGGGTTGCCTACTAAACTTGTGAAGTAAAAATTCTCGTAATAATTGGGGAGCCAAAATAAACCGTCACCAGTTAAGGTCATCAAAAGTCTTTGGAACTGAATAAAGTGGGAACCAAGTTATCAATAGTTATGGGAGTCATAAAAATGTGAAAGTACTTATCAGTAGTCATTGAAAATTTTGATAACCAGATATCAAATGCTGTTAACTTAGTCATCTGAATTTGTGACGACAATATATTAAAAGATTCATACTTTTACTACTGTGTCCGTCAGCCAATGCCTTCTGGTTGAGAATTCTGTGAAAGTAGCACAATTATTAACTTCTGATGACCAAGAAAATCCTTATCAACTGCTAATGACTATAAATCATCAGGATCCGTTAGTGAATGCCTTGATGGTTAATGCTATGTTAATCACCATCGTAGCTAAGATGGTTCATATGCATGTGGCTTGATAGTGACTGCAAAGAAATGTCTCGTATATAGAAGCAACATGGTTATTGTTTTTGCGGTATCAGTTGAACTGTTGGTATAAAATTCTTAAAACAAATTCATTTCATACTCAGCATGTTCTTGCCCAAAGAAGGTTGATAAAATCAGCAAAAACGTGATTCAGGACTTTCTGATAACAGTAACTTTTGTACATACATTACTAACACTGTTGTTTATTTGAGTTCAATGTTAACCGATTGTTTTAACCGAGCGACTGTGAATATGCTGCTTCTCTTGACTTGCTTCTGGTCAAGCTTTTTTGGTATTGAGCAAATGTGATTGATTGTGCAAATCAGCAGAAGCAGTTGTTAAATGCCTTACTCGTACACGACATTTTTTGAGTATTTTCCAAACATAAATACAAATTATTGTATTGTATTGTATTTGAACACTTGTTATAGCGCCCCAACCAGATTTCCCATTCAGAGGCGCTCCCGACTACTGCGCGGACGCTGAGTCGGAGTTTCACGCCGAAGCGCATGAGCAATTGCGAGTGAAGGACTTGCCCAGGGTCCCTACGCGGCGACTTTGAGGTGGATCCGAACCCGCAACCCTCCAGCTGCAAGGCACCGAACATACCCCCAAACCACCGCGCCCCAGTTGCATTGTGATGTGTTGTATTGTGTGTTGTATTGTACTCCACGTTTATAATGCGACCGAGCCACCTGCAGTAAAGATCCGAGAAATTAATCTCTGATAATCCGACCCGACCGGGAAGCGAACCCGGGGCGCCGGCGCGGAGAGCGGGCACCAACCCGGAGAGCGGGCACCAACCCACTCGGCCACTCAGGATCCTTACATTTTAATTACATTTTAAGCAACTAAAGAAATGCAGAGCTTTGTATGAAATGTCGACTGCACTGTTTATAAGTTTTATCAGCCTTGTGAAACAAACACTGCCTTCTCAACGCTTCATTTTGCTCAAGGATTTCAGCAACTATAGATAATCCCAGATAATTTAGTTCTTGTTTTAGTTAATCGTAGAACATGTACATATACCGTACGAGATGTTCTGCATACTGTTGTACAAGTTTGTTTGTCGTTTTTGAAGGTTTTAGTGTTTTTTCAAGCATAATACTAATGCATACTTACAGATAAGTGCAATACGAGTTTATGTTTTTCAGTGGCACATAGATGGTAGCGTGTGTCCTCTACTCCTCTAACAATGAGCTGCATTGGTTTCCCAGTTTCTTTTAGTACACTCTCGTCATTAAAGTATTCACAGATGTCAACAACCAGGCTTTTAATCCACTTTATTGCACAAGCTATCAAGTTACCAATCTCTAACTTAGAATGACGGAATTGTTTAAAATTTTGATATGTCCGAAATTAATTCAAAATCTAAATGCCTTCTCCTGCAAATAAATATTTACTGGCAGTGTAGTCCTTTCTATGATAATAAAACTCTAGAAGTGAGAATATTAGACTCTCGTACATACATGTAATATAAAAATCTCCATGCACAATATCTACATTAAACAACGACTGTAAAAGTAGGAGTCGACTAACGCAAAGTAACAGACATTAATTAAAACCTTACTGGACAAGTTTTTACAAAAAACAGTGGCTATTACAAGTAAGTGTAGTAGGGTCAATGTTAAATAAACACTGTTAAAATTATTGTTCCCACACCGAAGACTTTCTGCTCAAATAACAGCCTAAATAACTCTGCTGCTCAAATAACAGGCATAGACAACCATGCTGCTCAAATAGTATGGAGCAAAAAAGCCTTGCTGTACAAGTGTTAGGTTACACAATAGTCAAATTCCCAGGCTGATTAAGAAATTTACAGGTTATTGATAAATTATTTACACTAATAAACAAAATCTACAGTATGATTTTTCACAGTGCAGCAACTAAAAACGAATGACCACAAAATACAAAATCTTATTTTACATTGTAACAAAACTACAAGTCCAGTCTCTGAAGCAGTTAGATTAAAATTGCAATTGCCGTAAGAACAATTAAAAAGTACTGTAAAAATTAACTCGGGCATAACGATTTCTTCATAACACCATTCCACGTAGAAAACTTGGCACAGTCATTGCGTATTTTGTTACCAGTGCTATATAAACGTTTGCTGCAAAATCTATAATATCAAATTAAAGCAGTATGTACTGCAGCACTGCATACACTCCGTAAAAAATTTGCTGTTCAGTCCAGTCCACTTAATCAAAAAATTAAAACAGTACAAAAAATTCAAACAAAGTCTTAAATCTGCACAGAGCACTACTTCCCGTGTGCTGTGAAGTCAAAACAATGAATAACTAAAAAAATTCGTGGAGCAATGAAAGTAACCACTAAAAACAACTCGGTCCTGTTGTTTGAAACCTTCCCCAAAACATTTTTCAATTGGTAATCTCTATCTTAATTTTTATTGGTACCTGTGTATCAGGGATTTCTGTAGCACCTTTTAAAGTACCTGCTAAACTAGTAAATATCTGTATAGCTCAGAAAAGTGATTTTTTTTATTTAAATAATTTATATTGCATAAATTTTACGAAAGCTGACCAACTCGCTAACACTGTCAGTGAAAAAACAGTGGCTATGAGACCTGATCAGTCAACAAACGAAGTTCAGCTAGTTTTAAGACATTTGGGAAACAGCAGCGTACAAGTTATAGGTTAATAAGAAATTTTATCCCATGAATAAAACTCAGCTTTAATAAAATATAAATTTTTTTGTTGCATAACTGTTGCAGGACTTGGACTTGCTTTCTTTGATAACTCATGTACAGCGCCTTTTTCTTCGGCTGTGCTATGGTGCTATACAAATCGTTGTCTTATTATTATTATTATTATTATTATTATTATTATTATTATTATTATTATTATTATTATTATTATTATTATTATTATTATTATTATTATTATTATTAAAGGCATTTCCAGCCAAATATCAAGAACCTGAATTTTCCAAAATAATACAGCAGCAACCCCAATGAGCAAGTTTTCGTCAAAAGCTACATTCCTCAATTAGAAATTTCCAAGTTTGTATTAAATGCCAATACCATACATGTAAATGTATGTTTCACCGTGGTGACTGTATGCCTTGGGTGAGATCCACCACTGCCACCTGTTTGAATGGGTGCCAATCCATTTATGGTTGTATGCACAGGGTGAAGGGCAATTGTGGCAACTTGGTCCAAGTGATATACACTGTAGTTGTACTGCAAAAGATTGGTGTAGTTTGGTACTGTACATAACCACCAATGGAAGTACTGGAAAGACTTCTATAATGCCATTACCATAACCCACAACTCATGAACTGATGGTCACTTCACAAAGTCACATCATAATCTTGTAATCCTAATCTGCCATAGCGTTTCTGTTGAAATCCAGGTCAGGGTTACAGAAAATATAAATGGGCAAGCATGTCGGAACAAGTTCACAAGGGCACTACTTAATGGAAGTCCAGTTTGACAGCAGAAATTTTCTGTCGGACAAAATCATTACAATTAACAGAAAAAACACAGAAAAATTGTGAAGACCTCTTGGGGTAGATTATAATTATCACATAACCTAAGCTAGAATGACAAGACCTGGCTGCAGCTACCCGTAAATTTGCTTGCAGAACAGCAGCATATGTCTCTACTAGGAAGACAGCATTTAATATCTCTGCATGTGGAAATGAACATGTAATGGCTGACTGAATACACAATACTCCGCGCTTAGTTTACGCCGTCCAGCAGTTTAAGTTCTTTAGAAAAACATGCAGTTCTTAAGTCGAACAGCAAGTAAAAAACAGTCCAGCTGTTCTGGTCCATTACTGTTCTAAACGGAAGTACTTCCTACAGCAACAGTTCACTACATACCACGACTGCTACCTGCGACAACACAGTTTGATTTCATAGATCATGAAACGACATAACGCAATACCTAGGTCAACGCAGTCAAAGAAAATGAAAAACAAATATCCATAACGGTAGCTGGCAGCAACTTTTGATGAAAACTGCCAATGCTGAATCCACTGCCAGTAAAGAATGTTGTGACAGATAAAATAACTTGAAACTTCTACGAATGCAACAGTCTTCCTTTTATATGGCAATACAACACGATTGAATATGATGACTCTCAGAAGATTCAGTACGAGATCACAGGTGAATAATTCTGTCCCAGTTCAATAATGATGCTGTTGTGTCCATCCGCGAGCACAGCGACCCGAGTAGTCCGGACCAGACCAACCACGGGCATAGCTTGAATCTTCAAAGTAAGGTCTGGAGTACTACAAAACAGAAATACAACATCTGAAATGTAAATATACACGTTTTTATAGAGACCATAACGCCCTTGACCTGTTCATTTTTCAATGAACTGATCGGGTGACATCCTTCACCACCGCTTGCCATTTTGAATGGGTGGCACGCCATTTAAGGCCCCCATGTACAGACCATGCTAACCCAAGATTCAAATCTCTTAAATAAGCCACCTTCGGGAAGCGAACCACGATCCAGACGCTCTCTTACACAGAGGAGTATGAGATACAGCCTTACGCTCGAACCAATGTAGCTAGGGTCAGTGAAATGAACAAACCACAACTTCAGAACAAGCCTACACATAACTTCATTAGCCACATTTAGACTTCCCTATTTCAGCATACGTTGTAACACGCTTCATTTTAACTCTTATAAAACATAGTCCTTGAAAGAGAACCCAAATTAGTCCAGCCTCAGCAACCAAAACTATTACAACACAAGCTCTTTATGAGATAGCTCTTGAAATGATTTCTAAATACAGCATTATAACGATTTTCAAGTACCTGGGTATATCTCTGCTGAACGTGGCTAAGGAGTCTCCTTAAGATGTTCAATATGTAAACATCTGATTACATTACATTAGCTGAGTTGCCATTTCTTTACACAGTGATGCTAACAAGATACAGTAATAACAGATGTACAGACTGCTTTGTATTGACACTGTAGTGATATACCACAAACATGGCCCCAAGAACAATTAGAACCTGTAAAGTCCAATTCATGAAAGATCCTGAGAACTCCATCTTGAGGCAGGTAGCACCAACAAGAGTACATTATGTAATCTACTCTGTGAAACTAAATATCTTGTGCTGTGCAACAGAAATTACAAGATTTAATTATATACCACACTCTTCTAACTATTAAATGTACTACTGTACTGCATTCCATGCCTGCTATTGGGTATATAAGATGCACTCCTCTACCTCATTCTCTGGCCCTTTAACGACGAGCTGCAATGGCCTCCCATACATTTTAGTACACGCTCATCATTAAAGGGTTAAAAACCATGGTGGCATGTTTCACATAACACCTTATGCCTCCAAAACCCAGTATTTTATCTAACACATTTGTCAGTACACTTCTTGAAACAAGTTTCTCCAAAGTGAACCACATAACTAAATTACAAAATCCCAAACAACTTTCAACGAGTCAACTAACTTCACAATTCCACCAAATACTTAACTGAACTTGGAAACAGCTAAATATAAACAAACCAACTCAACAAAATTTAGAACCAGTTTGTTACTTATAGACCGTCACTAAATTTAGAAGTACGGCAAACATGACGAGCACACATCAAGTGCCTTGCTCATAATATCAGATTCAAGTGCAGCCTGACAGAACTGCCAAATACTCACTTTTCTAGTCAGCTTGACTAAGAAACATCCAACTGAAGCAACTCAAAAAAATCTAGAACCAACTGCTTATTTAAAACAATTAGTTAGAAACAGGAAACATGAACACATGTCAGCTTGCTTTGCAAAAGCAACTAACATGAATCTGAACAGATTCAAATTCAGCCTTACCCATTTTCTACTGCTTCGCTCATGATTCTTGTGTCTAAGCCTACGCCTTTCCTCATCAGACTTCCTAACTCTGACTGGAAATCTCCTACTGCCTGAGCTCATGCGAGCTTTGACCGATGCTACGTGCTTTGTAGAGTGACGCCTTTGCTGCAGAAGTTAGAATGGCCAAATACTCAGTTGAATATGGATGCAGCAAAATAAAAATGGCAACTTAACTCAATTTAGGACCAACTGATAACTTAGGTAAAATAAGTCAGTGAGTTAGCATTAAAAATAGCCAATATGATTAATAAATATCCATAAGTTTAAAAAAAGTCAGATTCAAGTGCAGAATTGCCAAATAAATGTAGGGACTTGGCTAAATTTAGAACAAACCAATTAATTACAGAAAGTCAGTTCAGCTTAGAATAGCAAACACTGACAGCGCTTCTGATTGGGTATTACTGTGAGAAGTGCTTTATAAATTTCTAAATACAATACAATACATAGATGTCAGTCGTTTTCATCATGACGTCAGATACAAATTCAACCGTACCTGTTTCCTACGTCTTCCCTCATTCTCGTGTCTTTCCTGATCAGACTTCTCAATTATGACCAGTGTCCTCCTATAATCTGACTTCAATCGACCTTCGACTGATGCCTTTTCTGCCTCAGAGAATGACACTCCAACTGTGGAAGTTAGCAGATCAGTTTTAAAACAACCGCACAAGTTTCATCCAAAAACAGCAATTCATCAGTTACAACTGTCTTGTAACTTTTTAAGGCCAACTCAAGGCTCAATGTTGATTATTTCAATAAAAATTAAATCCGAGATCTTTTCCCCAGAGCGCTGTTTGGCAGCTGGTTTAATAAATAATATACTTACTTACTTAATTAAAATACTGTCAGCAACACCACTGAACTGTAGCAGTATTGTGAATCAGTACCATATGGTAAATAAGCTTCTTCTTCAGTCCAGGAGCCCAACAATGCCATTCTGCCCTGCGTCTTATCCCTTACCTGTACCTCTCATGAGAGTGGTCATTTGTGCATACGATAAATAACAACATAATGCTAAATCCAACACATCAACATGGCCAAAATTCTATGAAAAAGATATCCTCCTAAACAAAACTTTAGCTACAACGTAGAGATGCGTCTTCCTTCAAAATTAGATTGAAGCTCAAATGAAGCCATGCGAAGAATTACAAAAACAAGTGAGCTCACGACTGTGTAGACTTACCATATTGCTCGATTGTTCGCATCTGCCGCTTGTTTCCGGGCAGCCCCACAGGCATTTTCCCTCTTCATGCCAGGCATCGTTCGAGTTACCTCCACGATAACCACATCTTGAATTAAGTCCTCTTTCATCTTCAAAATCCGTAAGCTCCTGTCCTCGCTCACATCTGCTCCTGTTGCCTTCAAATTCCGCGTTTCTTTGCAATTGTCTGGACACACTCCATCTTTCCCTGCTATCTTCCAGTGGATCCTCTTGATCATAGACAGAGGTGTTACCTCCCTTTCGCCAACTTCCTCGACTGCTTGTACTTTGCTCGAAGTCGCTGCAGTCAAAATTTACATCTTCCGTTTGCCTTCGTCTTTTCACTGAACTCCTCCGTTCAACAGAATCATGGTTTCTCGATTCTACAGAACTTCTAGAATGGTTACCTGTGTCAACAAATTCAGTAAAGTATCTTCAACACAAAGTCGAGGTAACACAAGCGTTTACGTGCCTCTAACAGAGTCCTGTGTGAGTTACTACCGTGCCTTTGCGAGTTACTTAGAATGCACTATATTAAATGTTCGTAAACATACATTAGTTAGGCACAAATATGACAGCAACCGATAACTTTTAGCCTACCAAACTTGTTCTGGTACTTATTTAACAACCACTAAATAGTGGAGGGCTTAGTTGGCATCAACTGGCATCGCATTCCATGGACAGCCACCCATTTAAATAGCAACCAGACTTGAGGAGTCATAACATCACAATGCCCGCTAGCATCACATCAGCAAAACCCAGTGGCCACCACTAAGGCCTTATCTTCAACCCTAGTAGAGAAGCTTGGATGAAAATTGATTGGAGTTCAAATGAAATGAAGCAGAGAAATGAAGGTAGAGAACTTGTTGCTACAAGAATCTACAAACTGGTATGTGGTGACGATAAACACTGTGTTGACTTTACACACCTTCTCTTACCATGATGGCAACAGATTGGAAATTTACAGTTAATTTTAATTAATTGCTGAATGGCATTTTGTATGTTACACAAAAACAGAAGTCACTGGGTTGGGTAAGGCCATTTGGAACAGCCAAGCCATCTGCTAAATCCTATCATCATTCATAACATTTGCTGGAAGCTTCTGACGTATTTCAAACAACCATACAACACTAAAATTGCGAGATTCCCAATGTTGCCTTTAAGACGATCTACTAAATGCTCTACATAAATGCTTACATACATTCACGAGTTCTAGCACGACATGGTCTCCTTGGTCTTTCTCTTCCGCTGTTCTGAAAATGTCTGAAGTCCATTTTATTTGTTAGTGATAGCACGGACTTGGGTCGACAGTGCCTCAAATTGTTAAGTGGCACTTTATAAATGTTAGATTACAATTAAAACAATTACCAAAACCAGCTTATGTAAACCAAATAGCTTGGTATCCTAACTGTTTATAACATATTACTTACGCTTCTTGAATGTCTGCATTGTGCCTAAAGTCCAACGTCCATCAGCCGCGGACTTCTGCATAAGAAGATAAGAAACTGATGTAACAACAGGTCCTGAAAACCAATCCTTATAAACTTACTAATGCAGTGTCATAGTGTTGCTATGAAGCTACAGATAGCATACGTGTAACAATGTAGCATAAGCCACAGATAACATATATGTGTATCAGTGTAACATAAGCACAATTTCTATATTGCTTATCAAGGCCAGCTTAAAAAGAAGCATATCTGTTTCACAGAAATCAACAATTGCCATGGCATCACACTGCAAATGCCCAACTACATACACTACGTACAGTACAGTACATAAAGACATACAGACAGACAGACAGATAGAGGCTGACTGACAAACTGTGTTTCACATCAACAAAGATTGAATAGAATATAATGATACCTTGTCAGCAACCAATGGAGCTTTATACAGAAAACAAATTTAGTACGGTAAAGCGTTTAAACGTCCTTTCATTGTGGACTGCTAAAATTGTTCCTGTACCTGCACACTCTTCAGTGTTCTGATGTAGGATTCAAATGCATTGATAGTCTCAAACACAAAACTGTGAACCTCGTCTTCGCCATGCTGGTCACCCGTGCTCTCGATCTCACTCTGCAATCCTCTACAATTATAAAACATTGATCAGCATACACAAACAAATATTATTTGGAACAACTACTGCTGCCTTTCACACTAATGTAATGTAAAGTAACTGAAATGTCCCTAGTGCAATGTACGGGGCTCCACTCTTTAGCCCTTGGGACAGCGGAGGCCGAGTCCAAATAGCCTGTGGTAAGGGCCATTGCATCACAGGACTTGTTGTGTTCACTCTCCCTTAAGCTAGCCCTGAGACAGCCATGCCATGGGTATGAAGTGTTAGCAACTTCATTTTCTTAGCCTCGGCATATGAGGGTGGATGAGCCCTCGCCCTTGTCGTCTGATATCCCACCCACAGTATATGGTCAGTGTATTCACTACAGCACAGCTGGCTAGGCAGTGCAGGTGGAGCAGAAATCTCAAAAAAAATTTCTGCCTTGGTGGGGATTTGAACCCACAACCTCTTAACTGACAGTCCAGCAAGAAGAAATTAATCTTCACTATGAAGAAATTAAATTTCTGTCCCACAGAAACCACCAGACTATCACGGAGCCCAATCAGATACGAAATAAACATTTTAAAATGAACCCACTAGCAGCGAACAACAACTAGAACGTACATTTATGTCTGTCACTTGTGTTCTTGTAAATTGTTTCAATTGCATAACTGAACACTGTAACCGGTTGCGATTTGTCAACCGGATTGTTTCAATAAAGAATATTATTATTATTATTAGATGTATATTAATGTCTGAAGCATGAGAGAAGTCTTACTTGTACCAGGTGAGCTTCTCTGCAAGGTATTGTATCAGTCGCTGTTGTCCCTTCTCTGTAGTACAACACAGTTGTTGTAGTAGAACCTTTCTCTGTAGGTGCAACCAACGCAATTTGATTACCAATCGTTTCACATCTTCCACTTGTTTGACATTCGTTTTCGCCATAACATCCCGCGTATGCACAATCTCTCTTTTCAACGCAGTGAGGCGCACACAGTTCTGAACAGAAATCGTCGGCTTGTGAAGAAACAGAAGCATGCCCTCCAACGATATATACTTCTCGAGTTCCTCATCGAACAGAAATTCGCGGGGTACGACGTGCACGAAGTGACTCTTTTGGTATCGTCGTAACGTAGTCAGACGGAACTGATACATCTCCTTCTTCGCCAACAAGAAATTAAACTTCTGTTCCACGTGATCATACGTCTTGTCCAAGGCCGGTGACCGATACTGACTCAGCTGGTTCCTTATCTTCTCCATGCAGTCCTGGATTTTGCTTACATCTTTATCCAGATCGAGGATATCGTACTCCAGCTGAAGCTCCTGTTCCACTTCCGGGTTGGCCGCGTTTATCCTCAGAAGTTTCTTGATCTGACATTCGCTCAAACCATCGCAAGGATCAATGAAGAAGCAACTGTCGATGACCTTCTGCTCCGCCATCGCGATCTCCTTTTTGAAGACCTCCTTGTACGCAGCAAGGGCTTCTGCAGAAATATCTGAAGGCAGCTCTGTGCAGTCACTTATGCCAACAACTGTCACGTCATTGTCCGCTGGCTCGTCGTGGTCTCGGGACAATTCTTTCCACCCAGACGAGATGTTACTCCACTCATCTGCTATCCTGCCACTTCGGCGCCGCGCTCGACTAGAAATAGATGGTTTGCTGGAACAGGATGGTTCCGGAAGGTCTGAAGAACTGTCTGCTTTACATCTATCACCAGTTTCTGTCATATTCCCAAGTAGAGGGATCTCATTGGCCTGTTGTAGACCTTCTACTAAAGTATCCGACTCCGTTTTTATGACCTTATGTGAGCCAGACTCAAGCTGGAAGCAATTTTGTGATTCCACATTAATCACGTCACTGGCATTTTCAATGCCGAAAACATTATCAAAAAAGTCTGCAGCCCGAACTTTACGAGTATTGACTGTGCAAGACCCACCACTGGAATTTGACGGCTCGCCATGAGACTCAAGTTGTATTTCAAGCAGTTTTCCAGTTCCCTCAGAAGTGATGCATTCTTCTGCATCATCATTAATCCAAAGTACATTCTGTTCATAGTTCTCTGTTGAAGTACAGATGACACTAAGCGGCCTGTGCCTTCCACAGATTTCCATTGTCTCCCACATTTTATCCGCGTCTTTGTCTTCACCAGCGTCACTATATGCCACCACCGTATCTGGTTCTACATCTATTATATCGGAAACAGCATAAATTCCAGTAAGATCTATTGTTTCACCTTCACTAACTGTTGTTTTCTGTGTCTCAAATAATACCTGTCCACAAACATTTGCCAGGTTGTGTCCCGTACTTTCTTGGTCACTATGATGGTGCTTCCAGTTTTCTTCAGTAAGATCCTCTACGTGTTCTTGTGTGACATAATTCGACTCTGTGGCATCTATCTCCACAATCTCTGGAAACTCTGATGGTAAATCTAGACTCGCTGCTTCTGTAGAAAGTGGCACACCACAGTTAACATGACCTTGGTAGCTGTTGTTACTAAATTCAGACTTCTCAAGTCTCAGTTCTGCACATGCTGATTTTAACTTATCAAGAGTCACAAAAGCATTTTCACTTGCTTTTGCAAACTTAGAAGAAACCAATGATTTGGTCCCATGCACTGAAGCCAATGATGAGAATGATGACTTGGAGTAATCTGACTTTGTGGATAGATCTGATGAGCTGTTGTTCTGTGTTGGATTAGACCCATCATCCAAATCCAACATGTAAATTTTCTCTTCTGCCTCACTTAAATTTCCAACCAAGTCAACTGAACTGAAGTTTGACAACTCCAAACTGTTCTCTCTCGATCCATCTGCTGAAAGCGTTCTGCTGTTATTCTCAATTCTTTTGCTCTCACTACAAACATCCGACACATCGACATCTGATTTCAATTTATCTTCCAAAAGCAACTTCAGACTTCGAATGGACTTGAGAATATCGGCTCGGATTTGAGTATTCGATTCTGGAGCGACACTGCACGACCCTCCTTCGTAACAAGCCTTGTAGTATGGTCTTGGCTCGACTCTTTCCGCAACGACATCTGCAAGCTTTTTCGCATCACCAGGCAATGCTTCATCGGTCCCAGAACTTATTGAAACAGGTAACATACAGTTCTTTTCAGGTTCGTTGTTGTCAGAAACTTTCAAGACATTGTGTACATTTGTTCTTACGCAAGATGACCTTGGGGGCAGTATACAATCCAAATGACTCTTACTATCTTTCTTGTCACTGGCCTCCTCCATGTGTATCACAAGCGATCCATCCTCGTGTTCTTCTTCAGCTTCTGTAAAATCCACATTCAAGTCCTGGGCTGAAAGTGACCCTGCCCCACACACTTCAGATAGAGTGTCAGCATTTGATTCGAGCTGCTCAACAGCGCAGTTCACGCTCTGATGGCGGTTAATATCTTTCGCTTCCGTATCCACCCCTTCATTCACGCAGGAGTGAATGTCTTCTGTAGATGCCAAATTCTGTTGGAAAGAAGAGTGAGCCGTCGGTGGCTGAACTAGTTCATGACGAACCTTTGCAGCAGAATATGAAATTTTACTAGAGTCACCATCTTTGGTATTTGTCCGTTTCTTCACATCACCATGACTTAAACGACGTTTTTCAACATCTTCTCTTCTGTGCAAATGCTTTCCATCATCTTGACCATGCAGCCTTTCTTTCGAACCACTGCTCCCTTGAGACTGACGTCGTGATTTGCCGATATCTTTGTGATTACTTTTCTCGTTAACAGTGTCAACAGACTTCCATCCATCTCTGCTTCTGCTGACATGCTCTTTATCATGCTGCTTCAAACACAATTCGCTGTTATTATCAACTTGTGATGAATGAATTTTTAACCTCTTCTCTCGTCGTAAAGCTTCGTCTCTTGATTCACGAGTTTTGGTGTCATGCATTTTAGGTTCGAGTTTGCTCTTTTCCTTCTCAGTTACACTTACCAACTTTAAGTTATCTTCTTTGTTACGATGCACAGACTTTAAGTGTTCCTGTCTTTCATCCTTATGTGTACAAGAGCTCGGTGAAAGCGATTTTTTTAAACGTTTTCTCACATCGGCACTTTCAGATTTTTCATCAGTAGAATGCTGACGTTTCTTAATACATTCTTCATTTGGTCTCTTTTCTTCTGCATCTGTTGCCTTATTCGCTGGATCCGTAGAAATCAAAGATACATGAGAGTCTTCACTGTTTACATCAAGCCGTGGTTTGACGTGTGACCGTTGACTAGACTTGTCAACGCGAGTTCTAGAGGAGTCACGATGATGAGAATCTTTTCTTGATGAATGATCTTTTCTATTGTGAATGTCATCTTTCGCATGATGCCTATGAGAACTAGTTTTTGAGAGAGATCTCTTATCTCCATTTCTTTGATGAACATTTGCTGTGATTTGATCTGGTTTATCACTGCTTTTGTGATCACGGTCTCTCTTGCTGTTGTCTCGATCATGATTTTTCCTTGCCAACACATGAGACCGGCCATCGACGCTGGATCGATGTTTTTGTTGCTGCTTGTCCGAAGTTGTTCCCAATTTTGGAAAAAGCCCGCTTCGTTTTCCGAGCACTCTGTCTTTGTTCAATCCACAAAGCATTCCAGTCTCCATATTTTTCATTCTTTCTCCTTCAAAGCTTTCAGTGTGTAGACTCGATAGCAAGTCGTTTAAAATATCATCTGCTGGAGCAGGTTTACTTTTAGACACCGGAGAGCTGAGATTTTCCGACAGTGAACGTTTGGTAACATCACCTGTACCGCTCTGAGGCTTTCCCTGAAAGAACCAGTCTTTGGCCTTATCAGCATTCTCTTCCCAATTGTTGCCTTCCTTCGATACAAAATTTGCATTTGACAAGACTCCACCTGAAGAGCGTCTCAGCTTGATGTTGGCAGACGTATCATCGATAACTAAAGGCACATCGTCACAAACATGATCAGGTCTTGATAACTGTTTTAGGACAGACAATTCTCTCTCACTTCGAATTCTCGGATCGGAAGGAAGCCCATCTATCTTCCGTTCAGACAGCGGGAGCCTGGCAAAAATTATTGGAGGCCGTGGTGGCAGATTTGAAATGGGTACGAGTTGCCAGTTGCCATCCCAAAACAGTTTACTTGGTATTGTTTCTGAATCTTGCTTCGACGGTGCCACAGTGGGCACTGAATCGCCTTTTTCTTCATTACCGATAGGTTTTTCACTCTGGTGAACAAATGGTGTAATGGAGCAAACTGGTTTCTTTACCACAGGGTTTGAGTTAATCGGACTTTCTGTATTGCTGAATGAACGGAAGTATCCTGGGAAGCTGCCTCCATACTGTACCGGACTGGTTAAGACTGTACTCGGAACACCCATATCTTTCTGTAGTTCTGCTTCTTGAATATTCTCTACACTGGAATAATGTGCGAGCACAGTACTCGGTAAATTACTTGGAAACTGTGGCTCAATTTGCATCAGCGGTTGCACAACACTAGACTGTTGCTTCAGCCTTGCAAGTCTTGGGTCACGTGACTGTATCTGGTTACCCGGGGGCGTCCCCTGATTCGCAATGTATGTTGGACATTCAGGGGCAGCCTTCACAAGACCTGTGTAAAATGCAGGTTCGTTGTTACTTTCTGTAACTTTCATGATTTTGTAGTTGGACTGCCTGACATTTCGGAGATACACAGAGAGTGGAATGACAGTCTTTGCGGAGGAATGACAACCACCACCCACTAAAGTGTCTGTAGCACTGGTGTCTGCGGCCCTTTCAGATGTCAGCAAATTACTGAAAGATGATTGGGCACTTTCGCTGCAAGTATCTTTCTCAGAAATGTTCAGCTGCACAACAGAATTAGGACACAAAGACTCTGCAGCATGATCATGCAGGTCAACAGTTTCTAGAGAACAGTTAGGTGCAACGCCCTTAGAACCGGATACTGTCTTAAGAACACGTCGAATAGCATCAAAAGAGATTGAACTGCTTGCACTGTCCACTGCGTTGATCAGCGCACTATACGAAACAGCACTTACTGTACGGTCTAAACTACTACAGTGTGGAGTCTGTACTTCATCATTCTCTGAATATGGAGTGCTAGATGCGCCCATTGAGCCACCAAGAGAATTAACTTCCATGTGTTCCTCACTCAACGCTTGCCAACAGTTGAAATAATCAACGTTTTCAGAGGTTGCACTCACAGGTTCAGTAATCACATTGCTCGATTTAGAAGTTTCACTATCGTCCTGGAAAGTACTGGCTATATCTGTGAAATACACAGGATTGCTTTCCTCAACTGATGCTTGAAGCCCGTCAGCACTTCCAACTTCCACTGCTGGTTCACTGGTATTCTCATACATAGAACTATTGCCTTCGACCGTCTTCACAGCCGACTTCAGAGTTTCCAAAAAGTTGTCATCATTCAACATATCTAACAAAGTAGATTCAGGTGTTGAACTAGCAACAGCCTTTGAAGAAGTCCGCCTCTTCCTGCACAATTTTGTAACTCGTTGTAAACTTGAATTTGGTTTTACAGATTCAGACTGCTTACTTAAAACCGCTACCCTCCTTCTTGGAGAAGTTCGGATACTTTCAACAGGTGATGAATCTGGTTTTACAGATTCGGACAGCTGGCATAAAACCGCTGCCCTCCTTCTTGGAGATGTTCGGATACTTTCAACAGGTGGTGTACCTTTCACGAACAGATTTAGAACCACTTCAGGAATTTCTGCACATTTCTTACTCTCGTCATACAATGGCAATAACTCTGTTGGATCTGTTTTGCAATCGTTCTCTTGTTCAGACGCTGCCACTTCATCAACATCAGTGTCAATTTTTTCAGTAATTTGGTGGAATTTTCTGACTGTTTTGCGCATTTTTTGGTGTGAAGCTGTCCTCTTTCGACGTTTTGACCGCCCAGTCATAGCATAACGTCGTTTTCGTTTCTTAGTTTTCGTAGCTTCAGACTTCTCAAGAGGGCTCGAGTCTGCAACACTTTCAATCTGATGCAAGTCTTGCACACTTGGCAAATCTTTCTCACATTTCTCCTCAGTATCTTCATTTGCTTCACCTTCTTTCAACTCAGTTACTTGCACATCTGCTTTAAGCGTCTCATCCAACTTCGGTAGTTCAAGATTTCCTGTCTCTTTTTCCAGCAGGTCAGGCCCACGAGACTCCGAGCATAATGCCTGGTCATGAAAATCAGTGCTTTCATTCTTCGCACTTTTACCTTCCAGGTCTGTGGGAATAGTGCTATCAACTCCCAATTCTGGCAAAGCACAGCAAAGTTTTTCTACGTCAGCCGACACCAAAAAAGCATTTACGTTCGACTCTTGAACTGGCTTTCTACTGAATCTTTTTCTTGTCGGTGTTTCTGAACTGACTGGAGAAATTATTTCCTCAACGTTGCGTTTCTTTTTACCAGACTTAACTGCACGCTCTGAAACCATTTCATTATTCTGTTCTGGAGGTATTACCAATTCTGACTCTTGATTTTCAATTGGCAATTTTCGCTTTACACCTTTTTTAACCGCATTTAGCGTGCGTCTTTTCCTTCTCCTTTTTCTTCCACCTGACGTATTACGTTTCGGTTTTTTCACTTGCTTACGACCACTCTCGGCTCCGACGGTCGACCCGGTTGGCGCTGTTTTAAGACCGAGAGTCATCAAGTCCAATGTACTATTCACATCAGCAGTCTCATAGTTGTCACCACCCAAAGAGTAGAACTTGAGCACTTCATCACTTATCTCTGATTCAGCGTTGCCTTTGCCCATTGATAAATCACTTCGCTCGTTCTCCTCACCCTCGTCTTCATCAGACGTGTTTTCATACCGGACGTCAAACTCTACGTCACAGTCATCAAAGTTTTCCCCATGCACAAGATCACTAATTCGGTCCTTAAGCACACTTGCTTTTGCTAGCGACTGGCCAATAGCGGTAGAATATTCGGCATCTCCCACATCAACTATTTCTTCCTCTTGACATGTCTGCTCCTTTGCAACAGCCTGACAAGATGAAGCATTAATAAGAGATGTGGGCTGGGCTACTGAAATAACTTCACTTGTTGCTTCAGAATTCCTGATTAGGCAATGGGATCCTCCAACATCTGCAACAACTTCTGATGCTAAGTCATTCATTCTTATAGCTTCTGTGTCCTTGAAGCCATCATGTGTATCTTCTGTTTTCAAACTACTCTGTATTTTAACAGAGATATCACACACCGACGAGGTCACTCCACTACCCGTATGCTCAGTGGATTCTTCTACATTTACTTCAGACTCTGTCTTGATGTGTGTGCTGTAGTTCATACTTTCAAAACCTTCAGGGGCAATTGAACAGACATTTTCAATTCTTATCTTCAAGAATCCAGCGTCATCCGAGTCATCCGTGTTGCCACCGTCAAACTCTGCAGCATTTGCAACAACTTCAGCAATTATTTCATCATCCACAGCTTCTTGATTTTCAAAGAATCTTGGTTTTTGTTCATCTGCCAAGTCGAAATCTGTGACCATAGGTTCAAATTTTGCTGTCCTCAAAGGCAAATGCGTACTTTCTGCAAATGTTTTCTGACAAACCAAGGCAGAACCACTTTCATTAGCACGTATATCATTGTCCATACTTTGAAATGGCTGCTCATCTCCAAGAGTAGCCTCAGAATTGCATGCGCTTACACTGGTTATTAAAAATGAACTTTCCAACATGTTATCACCTGTCTTGGCAACATCAGAATCACGAGAAGATGCCAAACTTGGGCCTATATATTTTTCTGATACATCGGTATGAGCAGTATCTGTGCAGATACCTCGAGATATGCATGTGTTTGCAGATAAATCCTGGCTAGATGAATCCTGACTTTGGCTTTCAGTCACAGGAAAATCTACTACATTTAAATTTTCTGTCACGAAATTGTCAGTTTTCTTTCGCCCTGGCATTACAACTTCAGCAGTTTCTGAAATTTGTAACCTCTCTGTATTTGAAACTTTTGCAGACACACCTCCAGCATCAGTAGTTTCACTTTCTTTCGCTTGTTTGCAGTTGCCCTTTTTGTTAAATGCTTTGCCTGCTCGGCACTTACGATTTACAGATTTTGCCTTAACAGTCAAAATTTGTTTCGACGTTGTGGGCTTTTTTCTCCCATACGAGCTCCTTGTCCAATTTCGAAACTTCCTTAGGAAAAACGATTTCTTACGTTTAACAAATGCTTTTGGTTTCTGCCTCAAACATTTCTTCTTCTTTAACAGGGATATCTGAACCACACTATCAACCTCAGCTGTATTAGTCACATAGGTATTTTCAAGTTGAAGGCTGTCCTTTTCAGCACAGGTTGAGAGCGTATCATGAACATCACTTGATAATCCTGGAACAACCTCTGGATCTGCAATTATTTGGGAATTACTATTTTCAGCCGGAGAATGACAATTCAAATTTTGAGATGAATCTGGTTCGGAATCTGAAGGTTCTTCTGTAGTAGGCTCAATGTTTACAACAAACTGTGGTTCAACATTTTCAGTTGCACTGTTTTCTTCGTCAGACTGTGAAGACCCCAAGAAACTATCATACTTCGAAGCGGGGGCAAAATCCACATTATCTGAAGTCAGGAGAACTTGTTCCGATGAATAGTCTTCAACAGTAGTGACAGCTTCAGTCTGACTTTCAGCCTGACTTTGCTGTTCCTTTGTTGTGTGACTTGAAGACAAAGCACATGGCTGGATATCGTCAGGTCCAGATTCATCCATCTCATCAGGGCTGACACAGAATACTCTAGCCAGGCTAGTGCCAGGATTCTCTTCATCCAAAACGTCAAGCACCAAACCAAACGTCGTGGAACTCCTTGTCATATCTGAACTATCTCCTCCGACTTCTTCATTCTTAAGCCCAATACATTTAGGAATGAAATCATCAGCATCAATAAAAATAGTCTCTATAATGCTTCTTTTGTCTCTTGAAGTCGTCTTTTCTTGTTTGATTGACGTCAAGAGCGGCAGAAATTCAGCATCCGTAGCTGCTACTGGAGAAGTCATGTTAACTACTTCATCAACAAGTTCATCAACAACTTCATTATCAGGTGCTATCACAATTGGAAGTCTCAATCCAAACTGAAAACTGGAATTTTCAGCCAAACAGAAATCTGACCGAGCTTCCTCTCTCTCACAAAGCATTGTACGTTCTGCACAAATTCTGCGTACATCGGAATTACTAGGACTGTCATTGCGCTGCAGCTCCCAAGCTCTGTTATTTCGAACACACACAGAATTCACAGATTCTTGCCTCGAAGAAGCTGAAAGTTGGCCAATTTCTCCACCACTCATTGCGAAAAGTGAAGCCAGGCTAGGACTGATTGTGCTCGTAGTTTCAGGTGCAGTTCTTGGTGCATCTGGTTGCCTCGGTAACGAATGCTGACGGGAAGTGTATAACATACCGGCTGAATTCTGAACCGGTAGATCAGACATACTGGTATTTTGTTTTGCATGCGCCTCAGTTACTACACCAGAGGAATTAGTATGAAAACCATTAAATGCCATCAGAGTGCCTTGCAAAGATGTCAAACAATGAAGAAGTAACAACTGTCTTGACAACACTGCTTGAGCCACCAAGATGCCTTTCTGGTTCGTGTCTGTGGTCTGTGCCATGACGTCATGGAAATATTTAAACGAAGTCGACATCGTGGACTGACATGTCCTCAAACATTTCAGCTGATGCTGCACTACAGTAAGACTTGGAAAGTTATCAGTTTTACCAGAAAATAAGTCTTGTGCGAATTTATAAAACTGCTGGCAGACTGGAGCAATTTGCATGAAAAGTACTCTCAATTCCTGAACTGCTAGTACCGCATTTTTAAGGCAACTCGTGGTTTCGACGTTACAGCCAGATTGTCTCCACACTCCCGCAACAGTATTCATCTCTTTAGCAAATGCTTGCAACAGTTCTATCACCAAAGTCCGGTTGAGAAGGAGGACCTGCAGCCTATTATCTTCCATACGACTTGGGTTATTACAGTCCTCAGGCCTTGTTGAAAGCTGTTGCCAACCAAGGTGACCAGAGTTTACCATACCTGCGTTACTTTCAATGCGACTTGTGTTATTACTGCCTTCACCGGCAAACGCTCCTGCTGCAAGCTGTTGCCAATTCAGATGACTGAAGTTCACCATGCTCGAATAAGTTGGAAGGGCGCTAGGAGGCTGAGAAACGACTGGTACACTACGTTTACGATTTCGCAAGCCGGATGATTTTGGTACATATGGAGGGAATTTTTGGCCTAAACTGACTGCAGGCCTTGTGAGCTGGATATCACAGCCGACCGGAGCACCGTTCTGTGGAATCCGCTGGTTATGATGAATCAAATCCGAGGTTGGTGTATGGTGACTTAAAGAACCCACAATTCTTTGATGCGAGATGATGCCAGGATAAGGCGGATGAACCATTGGCGGTAAGGATGTTCCTGGTGCAGAACACGAGATAAATTCTACATATGCCTGTGGCACACACTGTCGAGGGCGCATGGAATAACCGGTAACACACGCTGGGTCTGCTTCGTACAGATAGACCTGAAAAAGAAGACCACACAACAAATTAAAATTCTACATGCAGCATTGTATTGGCCACTAAAATTTCTGTTTTGAATAGACTATCCATAGAAAAATGCAAAACAAAAAAGAATGCAAACTGCAAAGTAACAATTAAGAAATATCTAAAAGCCAATTTTATTATAAATATAAATTCTTACGACTTAAAAGCATAGGTGCCTAGTCCCTGCAACTGAGAGTTCACGATATATCTGGCCACCAAGTATGTTGTAATTACAGTATAATTAAAATATCAGCAGTTGTACCTAAATAGACATCAAAGCCCTTCCATGTAAGCGAAAACCCATGCTGCATAGGCTAAGAAACTAAGTACTAATAAAAAAATGCCCATTAGCCTAATAACAAAATATTTGCATTCCATTAGTGGCAGCCTACCTGTGACTTAATGGCTTGACAGCCTAGCGTCTCCCCCAGCACGGGTGGAATACTGCTGACGTGGCAATCGGCACCTTCTGTTGGCTTTCTTATCACATTTCCTGCAGGATGGACTGCAAGTTTTCGACCACACAAAACCTTCAATGTAAACAAACACTGCTACAACAGACACTACTTGGCAAATGCATCTTTGCAAGTTTTATAGAACTAAAAATAAAAATACAAACTTTACGATGTAGACCATTAGAATAGTGGCATTCATTTGTTGATAATATAAATCATCTACATTTAATTTTTTAACATAAAATATCCTAACTTTGTAAATTATTACCAGTTGTACCAAACACTGAAAACTGATTATGTGCTTAAGCAAAACAAGTATGTCTCTTCCAAAATAGAGGTATAAACTATTAATCAGCAACATTGAGGTATAATGAATCAAGCACAACTGAAACAACACTAACTGCTAACGGTACTTCTCACAGGCCAAAAATAAGCATTTATTCACAAACTCGAATAAATTGCAATTTACGCAACTGTGGCAAATGAGTAATTCTAATTTACCTTAAAAACCATCAGCCAACATTTTGGCTGATTTTCATTCTGTGCAGCTTTCAGTTGTATATCAGCATGCTTGCAAAGTATGACACCAAGCAAACTGTCCCCTGTTTCAAAATATTGACAAATTAACCAAAATCACTGGTTCATGTTCATATTAACAGTAAATAATTAAACTAATTCACATTTCAATCACTTGAAAAACGTTTTAGAAAATCTTCACAAACTCATAAAGTAGCCTAGTGTTCCCAAAAATCGTTTAAAAAAGGCACAACACAAAACTTGTAAATGCAATTAAAGAAAGTAATTACATCATTACTTCCTTTCTTCAGCAAAAACTGGCAAGGCAAATAAAACAATTGTATAAAACGAGTATTTGCATACAAGCCAACTCTGGCAAAATGACAAAAAGCGCAAGTTCACTGCAACTTTCATTAAGCCTTTTCTGCTACAAATTTTTAATGGCAGCAATTAAACAGGCAAAATGTTAATCGTTTTTAAGCAAAACGTTTATCTCTATTCTCTCGAGCAACCAACATCCCAAGGTCAAAATATAGGCTGCTCTGTAGC
Organism: Aporrectodea caliginosa; assembly: GCA_020284085.1. Lineage (NCBI taxonomy): Eukaryota > Metazoa > Annelida > Clitellata > Crassiclitellata > Lumbricidae > Aporrectodea > Aporrectodea caliginosa. The sequence goes on along the minus strand of JACEVL010001280.1, from coordinate 344,471 downwards.
TAAATAAAGTCTAAATTTGTCTTCAACACATATCATGGCAAATTTTTACAGTAATTTCTGGCCTAAACAATAACAAAACCTTGTAACGTACATGATCAATTTGTGCATCTATTACATTCATTCTACAGCAATAGGCATGCTCATTTAAACTGCTCCATACCTAGAAAGTTAAACTTTGACTGTTGAACATAGAGACCCTGGCCTGCGATGACGTTAATATGCTCATCGCTCTTGTAGCATGTAAACAGGTATTCTTCCTTCAACTCTTCTGGGGTCCTCTCTTGTTCCATTTCGAGCTTCCTGCATCTAAAATCATTGCAACGTAATTTTCACATTATTAGTTTATTATGCTATTTGAAAAGCAAATCTTCTAGTGAAAACGATAAAATGAACTCCACAGCGAAGTCTGGACTGTCAACGTTGTCTTTACCGATAAAACAAAACCGCTTCTCGGGATTCATGACTGATTAATAGTAAACACTTAATATTAACACTCTAAAAAAGGTAATTTTTGAAAATGACAAAGACTGGTTTAAAATACGGTCAAACTGAAACAAAGCTGGCAACAAAAACTAGTAGGTAGAATGACTTACTGAAAGGAATACTCCAGCTGCAGTGCATCAATCTTCTTAATATCCGTTACTTTCCAGTAGGCATCCGTCTGATAGTTTAAATCTAAAAATGACTTGTGTATGAGCTGGAGTATGTGAAGACTCGTCACCGCATTTGCCTTCGTCACTGTTTACAATTAAAAGAAAATGCACTCAATTCAACAAACTTCCACTGACGACCTTTCCTTTGAATTTGAAATTCATATACAAAATGAAAAAAAGTAAATAACTTAATCGGACTACTTTCCTACGCAAAAGGATTGGGCAGGCTTTAAAAGATATACACTTCTGATTGAATTTCTACATCACTATAAACTTTACGTGACTTCCCTACAGTTAGTCAAGTACTAGTGGACTGAAAGTAGAAGTGTTTGGAAATGGAATCACACACTACATCCCAGGTCAACACAGTAAGTTCTGTTGAATCTTCAATTCTAATTTTACACCAAGCAAACAACTCCAAAATAAGCACACAGCAGAAATGAAGCAATAGTGATTATTCCAGTTTTAATAAATTGCTAAACTGCAAATACAATGTGGGACATATAACATTATAGATTTTCAAACATTCTTTTAAATAAATGCCCAAAACTCCATAACTTTTACAAGAATTTCTAAAGACCCCAAATATATCCTTTAGAAAGCACTTTTAATGATTCACAACATTTGTATTTCAAAGATGATTTAACTTAAAAACAGTTCTTATGCTCACCTGACACACTACTTCTCAACTCAGCCATGTCTGCCGAAGTAGCATTGAAGTAAAAAGTAAAAATTGATTTTGATTATCGACAACCAGTGAATCAGCAGTACACACCAAACTCTCAGATGAAATCCAAATGTGATGTTGCAACTGCAATAGATAAAATAAAAAAATTGTAAATACAAAAATGATGTCTTTATTGGAGCAATATATGCATATTCCAGTGTAGTTTTAAAAAGCCTTTTATATTACACTGAAGCAATACAGCCAGTCAAAGCACAGGGCCCACATGCTAGCACACCATATCTGAGAGTTTGAATGCAGTTTTATACATTCGACATGGGACACCTTTCGCAATTCTGAGCAAACTATTTGCAAACAATGGCCTCCATCACCATGCAGCCAAACATGGTACTGGCACAAGCTCATAAGTGAAGGGCAAGTATTGTAACACATTGGCACTGCATTCAAAAACTTCCAGCTTTTTCTTTGTAGACTTAATCCTTTGAGAAAGAAATGAGGTGCAAATCACTTCCATGCAGTGCAGACTATTGACCAATTCGGTCATACAGGGCAGGTCATTAATGCAAGGTGCACTAAGCCATGTGACGGAGCATGTCAAAACATGTTTCCCATTTCATTTAATGAAACCAACAACAGACTGCACCACAGAATAACATTCCTGTTTCTGCAATACAAAGTTTCACAATGATGATATAATAAAAATATTTAAAAAAAACTACATCACCCAAGGACCAAGATATTTGAACCACACTACTGCAAGCACTACCATGCAACACAAGCACTGCTGGAGTAGACTATATAATTGATCCAAATATGAATTCGGCCAGTTGTTCAATTTTTTTTATTTGATTTTAATCTGCAAACATAGCTTGATGGATACAAGGTTACAGCAACATAGAAGCAAGTCATGGGTATCACATAAATCACCAGAACAAAAAGAATACAACTGAACAACCAACATTTTCTGGTCACAGGGCTTCACAATATATGTACAATGTAACATGCTGCTTTCAATGTAACACACCATTATTCAGAATTTCAAACTTTCTCATTTTATAAATATCCAGTTGCCATCACTGTTGCAGCAATGTAATCATGCCACACACTAGAGGCTATTGGAAGCAAAAACACAAACAACCAAACAAAAAGACAGCATGCCAAGTTTAATCACACATCTTAAAATCACATGCATGGTCAGATATGCGCACTACTCAAATAACAATAATCAATAATCCATTTCACGCTGGCTCAGATTTCTCAACGTGACTAATCATTTTGCGTTGAAACGTCAACCGACTCAAACACACCGTTGATTCTCATATTAAAACAGTCGTCGTCAAAATCGTTATCGTTTTCCGCCGTTTTCAAACAAAGAAATCCGAAATCTGCGGAAATCTTCTTCTTGCTGCAGTAAAATGTCGAACGCTGCCAGCATTAGACAACCACATGGATGTTCCGCCATCATGGTCTTCCACAAAGCCAATCCAAAGGGGCGTTCAAGGTCGACCCATACAAAGACGACCAATAGATTATCACGTGAACCGCACGTGAACAGTGCATGCACTATGCGTGTACGCCGCGTGAACACTGCATGCTCCGATCGGGCGATGGAGGCAACGAGCGGCGGACGGACGGACCTCGCAGGCCAACATCAACATAATAGCATCGCCGCCGACGACAGCGAATGGTTGCCACCAATCTACGAGGCAAAATTAGTCGACATTATCTTGACGGATGAACAACAGAAGGCAACATCCAACGCCAGTAGCAGAACGGAAGCGGGCAAGTCGTGCACTTACCGACGAATCTAAGGAGTCTGGAATCGTTATAAAACCCCGCCCGATTAAAATTGAGTCATCGGATTACAACCATCAATATGGCGGTAGAGCTGCTTTTCGCTGTGTATGTACAGCTATTAGAGAGGGGTTCAGCGAAAACCTCGATCAAGCCGCTTTCACCTTGCGGGGCTGTGTCGGCCTGAGCGGTTCGGTCTGTGAGTGCATGCCAGTGTGTTACAACCGCTAGGGGCTTGGAGCCCTGTGCAACCAGCGATTATCGGACGTTGTCTAGCCTGCATTTTGGCTGCGTGTATAGGATGTGTGCGTGTACAGAATGGACTGAATGGTCAAGCTATACTAATTGCTGGACACTTGGTAGAGGGTAGCAATGGAACGCGTATAAGATGGGTGTGTTTCCGAGGCCGTAAATTCTCAACGGTTCGAGAGTACTACACAGGATAATCGGCGTTTATTTTTATACTGGTTTGTACCAACGGCTGCTGTGAACAGACAGGCAGGCAGCCTTTGTACCGTGTGAGATAAATGGAAATCATTTCCATTTCGGAAACGGCTTATTGCATTGTATATTTGTGTAAGAAAATCTTTTGAACAACGTTAGGGAGTAGATATACATTTCCTTTGTGTGAGAAAATAAAGGATTACACCGCACGACACTCGACATGGGGCACCGTTGCAGTATTGGTTATACATTTGATCGACTTCAGTAGGCCTGTTTATTGTTTAGTCATGTTAAATGTCATCGCAGCCTGTAATGATATGCATTGAAACTGAGCTGCATGCATTGTGTAGGTCGGTATGCCATAATCTGTTACTGTCAGATTATGATTTATGAATAATCTTACTGTGGCAGATTTAGTGCCAAGGAAGATCAGGTCAAGTATCAGTACACTCGACTGTGCGTCGTGTGGAGGTTAAAGGTTATTTCGAATTATGCAAGATACTGATCAAAGGCAACGCCAGAAAGAGAATAATGAAGAATGGAATAGAATCACTGGTAACTTAAATTGTCTCGTGTGGTCATTGGGGAACTCGTGCTGTAGGTATTTGATGCTTCAAGCAGGTGTAAGTTTTAATAGTTCTCGTTCTTAATTAGTGCAAGAGTAATTGTGTTCTGATGTCGCAGAAATAAAGTATGCTTTTTATTCCAGAGACCACTTACCAGTGATGTGCATTTTCCCAGTTTTGCCTCCCTCACTAATAATATTCTAAGTACAAGTCGGCTATTAATTTAAGTGACTCCGCTGATTTGAAGCACCTAGTCAGCATATTTTAATCCAGCATCCGCTACATGCAGTTCAAAGTGCATGTAGGTCACTCGGGCAGTTTGTTCCAGCTTCCATGTGATAGATAATGATTTCAAAAGGCATTCACAACTGAGTTAAGTACTGCATCGACAAGGAGACAAGTTATGGCAACAAATGGGGCCAAGGATAATAGGTAAGCGGATTCATATCCGTCTTTGAACAGCATGCACCTCTCTGGCAGCCGCACCATCTGTGGACAACCCCTTTGACTTGACGCAGCGCTCGTGTATAAGCTGGTGTTTTGCACAGGTCTAGCATCGGAGTATTGCTTTAGAAATTTGTTGTTTACGATGACACAAGATTGCACCCGAATGACTCGGTGAGAAGGAGGTCTGGAGACTGAATATCTAAGCATGAGAGTCAGCATGACAAAGATGTTTGAGGGATGGTTCGGCTTCTCAAAGATCTTGTTGTGCACAGGTCAACAAATGCCAATTACCCAGTCTGTGTACTGTCAGTAATCTTATGCTCTCGCATAGAAGGCGCCGAGATGAAATATTGATATGCATTGCAAATATGATCCTCGGGTAGTGCCATACGACGCCACGCGAACTGAACCACGTGGTATTGATCTGAGAATTGTATCAGCGGAACTCGCATCTGCAGCCATGACATCAGCATAGAAGCACCTAGATATTCTTTTTATTTCTCTTCAAACTGGATGATCAAACTATACCATACTCGAACGCCTTCCATATCGGCAAAGGTCGGTTTGACGAAAGCTTGTAGGGATAGGCTACCGTTTGTCGCATAAATAATTTATGTGACAGTTGGTGAACATCGCACCACCCCGCAAAATAATATCTGCCCGGTGGCGTAGACAAAGGAACTGTACATAATGTATAGCGTCCATGCAAGTGGAACCATACGTTGTAGCCTACTCCAAGACCACGGTAGCTATACAGACTCCCGCCGTGCAGGCTGCTCAGATAAACGCGGCCGCTCAGTAGTAGTGAGGCTGTGGGCCAGAGGGACCCAGTCTGCCGGTGCACGCAAATAGCTTTACAAGCCTGCCCGAGAAGCCTGCAGCTCTGCTTCTTGACCTCATCTTGCCAAATCAGTTAACGCCCTCAGACGGTGAATGTTATTTCAGTTGCAACACTATAATACTGGTAGACAACATTCATCCGATATACTTCGGTCTGTGTGCGTGTTCGCTTGTGTTATCTTGCGATAGGGCCTATTTATGCTTAGATACAAATAGCATACATCGCCAAATCTCGAGCATACATAATTATTTATGCAAGAAATACATTGTATGATTGTACACACCAGGCTGCACGAAATGCTGGAGATACCGTAAGCTGCTGTTGCTGCCCTCTGCATACCAATTGCCTTACTCACACACACAGACGGACTCGCTACGAGGATCTTCCCGTCCTATCCTAGCTTTAGGCGAAGGCAGTAGACGGCCATGCCTCACCACGGATGTAGTGTTCTGATGTAATGCTGTTTTCTCGAAGGCTTCTGCATCGAATTGACCAAAATTATAATTCGCTAGAAAGTGTGGACGATACTCAGATCAATAACGAGCTAGCCTAAATGCAGTATAGCTAACGCTTCGAAATATGTTCATTTGATCTACGGAGGACTCTTTAAGATTATGGCCATCACAGCACCAGTTCAGTTCAGCATTTAAGGCTGTGCTGACCATTGCGTATAGAACTGCGTAAACCCCGCGGCCATCATGCTCCCTAGGAGGTCGATGCCATACGGTCGCTAGGCCTATAGAAAAACGTGTAGGCCTACATTTATTTTTACTCAAACCCATCCGAAAATTGACTAGGACATGGTCCGTATCTGTTTCAGCCGGTCATAAATTAATAACACCGCGTTCGTGCATAAAAGCAGTCATTATAACAAGCGCGCAGTAGGCCTAACATGCAATCTTTTACATACACGTAGGCCTAAAATGCAATCATTTAAAATATGGGTGACTTAGAATATATAACCAATAATGTTTGATACGAATATATTCGTTTATATAATACAGGTTGGCACATCGCAACCTGGAACACTGAGACAGAGTAGCCTACTAGGGTCTATAGGCCTACTGTAAGAAATGGAGGAGGTGATCAATGTTGTTTAATCCTAACAGTAGGCGTAGAACTATTTTACGCGCGAAATTTCGTCGTAGGCTATTTCACAAGTTACTACGGTGTCTCCGTCTGAACATTTCTTATGGTAACCTATTTGTTCATTATCAGAGTTGCCGGTTGCATTTATAAAGCGCAAGACGTTTGATTTGGTCGTGTTTATAAGCGTTAGTCGTGATTGGCATGCTGGATTGTAAAATACACGCGTTTTCTACAATAACAGTATGGCCTCGACCCTGCTCAGTCTTCAGATAATTGATCGGATGAGATCATTCGATCATCCGCGCTGCCCGTTTGAATGGGTGCCACGCCAGTTATGATCCGCGTGTACGGACTAGGGACCGTGCTATCACGAGATTAAATTCTAAGAAATAAGCCACCATCGGTATGTAACCAGCGTATAGGCCTACTCGCGAACATGGGACGTAGGCTACGGTATTTTAACACCAGCCAGGCCTCTGAAGATGTTTTGATACTTCTACTCAACTTGCGCCCTCTAACGAGCTCACCTACAAAATTGGTACACTGTCCGCACGCTGTTGGTGGGAGGGTAGGTGGCAAGACCGCAAGAGACGGGACCAGACAACTCGCCCGCATGTGCCGATGTTAGAAAAATGGAGTCTATAATATTATAGCACCTGATATTCCATGACTGCGTGCTTCTTGGGGTAATCTTACAGGACGGCTCTCATCTTCTTCATCCCAAGTTATTAGCCATCAGACTACGTTTTTCGCATCTAACGTTTTCTAACATTCTCTTCGTGCAGAGAGCGTGAACTCTTCGTAGTCGTAAACTCCAACTTCTAAAGCGCCATTCGAAACCCCAAGCGTACGGCACCAGCCTATTCACGAGTGCTGCGTCGAGTCAGAGGAGTTGTCCAAAAGAGTAGTCCAAAGAACGCCCAAGTCCGGTTGCCAGAGGATCAGAGCAGGAGTTGAGGCACGTGCATAGGCGTAGCTACATGGAGGCACGAGGAGGCATTTGCCTCCTCTTGGTTTTGTTATATAGTGGAGTTTCAATTGACCAATGACGCAAATGATCATGATTTTGCTAATGGTCTGTGAAGTTGCCTCCTCTTGAACTGAAGCCCCTGTGTTCCTGGGGCGGATGGAGGAGGGTAAATTACTACCCCCCTCGAAAATTGGTGTAAAACTGTCGTTAGTAGCGCCTCCCTCGAGAAATTCTTGGAGAACTCTCGTTACTACCCCCTCGAAAATTCTTGGAGATCACTGCCCCCCGGTCGTCAACTTATCATCACTCGCTACTCTCTTCCCCCCCGGTCGTCAACTTTGAAAATATCTTGGGTATCCCCGAGTACCTCCATTCGCCCCCACAGCAAGGGAGTAGAAGATTAAACACTGGTTTGTAGTCATTGGGAAATATATGCACTGGTCTTGCACTGGTCTGTGAAGTTGCCTCCTCTTGAATTTAAGTCTGGCTACGCTCCTGGACATGTCGTTTGAAAATCGATTGTTTGGGTCGAGAATTGGAAGGTGAAGGATCAGATGAGTCTGGGTATAATATAAACCAGATCATCTTCTGTTAAATCCAGTCAGAAGAGTTCAGAGAACGATTTTAAAATGTAATCTGGCTATGCACTGCAGCAAACTGATGATCTGGTTTTCAGACTTTACACTGCTTACTTGCTACAGCCTACGCACAAATAAGGTGGTTTACAAACCTATCCCAATATGGCGGAGTGTCGCCGTTATCGGCCACACATGTTATTAAATCTACGAAAACTAAATGTACTATTATCCTCCCAAATTTCTCAGCCTCACAAAATGCCGTGTCAGAGAAACCAGCTAGTGTTGGCGCTATATCAAAATTTGCGCCATATCTAATAAGAAACAAGTTAAAGTTTTATAATCGCCAGTATAGCCTACCTATGTTCGTCCATGTTTTTCTCTGTAAAATAGGCCTATCAAATTCGCCCTATATTCTTTGTTAACTACGCAAACTATACAGGCTGGAAAATTAAGAAATTTTGGTAAATCAGAAAATACGTAGCCTAAGTAAATTATTTTCTAAAACTCTTGCCACCGTAATGTAATTGAAAATGTAAATCTCCAAATTTTTTCGTTATACCAACCGGCGTTGGGAAAGTCACTAGGTCAGAATCCAGGTGGCGGGGTGGGGAAGTCTAGAAAACTGGTGATTCGACGGAAATCTGTGGTCATGGTATGCAGTAACCGGCAAGCTTATAGTATCGGGGGTTGAAGGATAGACTGGCATAATGAGGGTCGGTTAGGGTCAGGATTAGTGTCATTAGAAAACCTGGTAGCGTCCGGCGTCCGCGCAGCATGCCCAAGGGTATTGTAATAATAATCCCAGGTAAAATCCTTCACCCCCGATACTATAAGTTTGCCGAGAAGGTTCTGGATTTAGTTCCAAAGACCTGGCGCAGCGTACGTAGGACTAGATTACGAAGTGGTTTTACAAATATTATATCAGACGACTTAAGTAAACAAATCGTGACAAGGCAGCCTAATTATAATCTAGACCTATGGCCGGATCAGTCCACTGGCGCGATAACAACAAACTTAATGCACTCCCGAGTTCTATAGTATAATTATTATTATAGAAATTATTAATAATCCAGCTTGTGATCTGCGACAAGAAGACAATTACAGATTAGAATATAGAAATATACCGTTGTTTGAGAATCCAAATAGCTCCAAAACACATTATATTAGAATAGACTTTTGGCGGTAAACAGTAGGAACACACACCCACAACCGTTATAAATAGCACATTTGGAATCAAGACATTTAAATGTCGGAGTCGTTAAGCCAATCGATATTTCATGTGAAATTACACGATAATTTTATTCTTAGCTTGGATTAATTTTATATTCTAGACCATAAAAGGCACTGGACTGGGCCACAAAACATTGCTTTTTAAATTGTTGCGGAAACGGTTAGCACGATTCGTCTCCAGATTATTTTCGTTTGTAGGAAACGAAGTAATCGCACCGAACGAAATACGAAATATGGTATTCAGATATTCATAACAGCGAGAGAAAAAAGCCCACACTTTATAGCAACATTGCATACAAACAGCGACTGCGTAGGACGATGTAAGTAAAAAACCGATTATAAACAGCAGTTTTTAAGTCTATATTTACAGTTTTACACAGTTCTATTGCTCTGAATTATGACAACGCATTGGATAACATCTGGCGTAGAGAGCGAGAGGTACCGAGTTTGAGCCCCGTTAGGGCGGATATGCTTTGTAGGCTGCTATTAGCGCCGTTGTATTGCAGGCTGTCTGTTCTGTTAGTAGTTAAGATTGTTTCAATTGCATAACATGTAAATGTACAGCGCAGTGCGTTTGTCAGGCGCTTAATAAAGAAAAGATTATTATTATTATTAACGTAGAAATTCATATTGCCCAATGCGTACGTTGCAAAGAAAACTAACATAAATTACTCATATTCTGTGTATCTGACAAGTAGTGTGCGGTCTAAAGAGACACTCGTCTCGAAGGTACTATCACGAGAGGCAGGCTACATTTACTTACTTACTGTTTGCTCTCATATCCGGTGCGTTAAATCGCTTGTTGCCACGCCTACCTGCGCACCACGTGAGTTTGATTGACAGATTCAAACGACGCGCATCCTAGGTGAGTTGGGAAAGCAATCAGGCAGGTGATCGTGGCTGGCGGTGTTTGGTTACCTGAGCAGGTAGGTTAGAGGTCGTGTGCGACAGAGCGCGACAGTGAATCGAGTGCAATTGCCACCACAACGGTATTAGAGGGTAGAAAAGAGGTTAATTCAACGAATAAGAAGAACGTTATCAGCGTGGTTCAGAGTGTTGATTGACTAAATAATTTTTTATTACTGATTCTAGGTCTATTTAACCAGTGGGAGTCGATGAGTGTTGATAAGATACACTGTAGTGTATGAAAGATACTACTTGAGCATTAGATAATCCGATGACCTTTTAACAAGTGGGCCACCAACACTTCCCACTTTCTGCGCGCCGAAACTGACTTGGACACTAAAGTTTACACGCTTTGCGGATTGTTACAGGTAGGTAGATTATTCTGGTGTAAAGAAAATACAAAAATACCGTTAATGCTCTGGTTTTAATTTGGACTTCCCCGTGGACTCTGGAATTCTTTTCATAGATGGATTCTAACGATCTTTCCCCTAAATTCCATATTCCGTACGAGTGCTACCGCTCACCCACTGTTAATTGCTTCATATTCTACACATCACTCCCCAGGCTTTCCACTCCAAATAAAAACCCCACCGCCTCAAGAATTCCTACCCAAATCCATCGAATCCTTTGCCTTCCAAGCTTAAGTGCTATGGTCCTCAACGAAATCAGCCTTAACTGTTCCTCTGCCTCTGGTATCTCTGGCAACTCGACTTGGCAGTGCCAAGTTGGCACTTCCATTATCATCTCTGGACAACCCCTTTGACTTGACGTAGTGCTTGTGAATAAGCTGGTGCACTGAACTTAGCTTTGGAGTAACTGAAAATTCTGAGTTCACGATTACGATGCAGTTTTATGACAGTTGAGTCATGCATTCGTCTTACTTAAGTGATCAAATCATGAGAACCCAGGCTAAGATTTTGTAGTGTAAAAATTGTAGGATCATACCCTACAGTTGTAGCCTAGAAGGTACTTGGTTGGTAAGTAAGTAGCCTATTTGCATGTGACTAGCAGACATGCATTATAGCAATAGCTGCATTAAATTATGATGCAAACAAATAGAATCGATGAGAATGAACAACTAAATTTTAAAAAAGTCAGTTCATAAAATTGTTTTATAAATATCTGTCTTAAATATAAACTGATATAGGGGAAGGTGAAGTGCTGTCCCCTAAGCTATCCTGTGAGGCAACCATAGGTAATAATAATAATAATATCTTTTCTTTAATAGTATGAAGTGTTAGTGGCTTCATTTTCTTAGCCTCAGCATATGAGGGTGTGTGGCCAGTCCTCTCCCTTGCCGTCTGATCTTCCCACTGACATTGCATAGTCATTGTTCTCATTATAGTTGGGGTGGAGCAGAAATCTTCAAAGAAATTTCCGCCTTTGCAGTGATTTGAACCCCAGACCTCTCGGTTGACAGTCCAGCACGCTAACCACCAGATTATCATGCACCCTCATAATTATAAGTATATGATTAATAACGTTTTGAACATTTTAAATTTACATAGGTTTAAGTTAAACAACCAACACAGCCAAGGTGTGGGAGAATTTTATTCAGATCTGTTTGAGATTTTATTTCGAATTGTTTTAGATTTGATTTAATTTATTTAGAATTGGCTGGTTTTGGGAATGCTCTATTGAGGATCTTTTTAGCCTATAACATTTTGCAGACCTTTGCAAAGTTATCATTTAGACTAGAGAAACCTTATCCACGTTTAAACATGTCAGGAAAGAGATAAATGAAGTGGACCCTGGTGCAGATCACAGGTGTTTGATTAGAAATTCAGTAAGATTCAGTGAATGTAGCTTACATTATCGCCAATGTCCTAAGAACCAATGAAGCAGAGAATAATTATGATCAACTAATCAATGTATTTATTAGACTCGAAGCACTTATTGATTTGGCACTGCACTGAATATATTCAGGCTGCGTGATCAGAGTTTGCGGAGGATTGAGGTCCTTTGAGTTCAGTCAATCAATCAATCGGAATTTATATAGCACCCCTTCAAGATCTCTATTCAGAGGTGCTCGCGACCCAGGCCTGGCGGACGAGAACAATAATAACCTATTTATCAAATGCCTTTATCAATTGCGGCATCTGAGTTCTCGTTCTGGATCGAAAGTATAGAAATATGTTTATGTCTAAGAATTTCTATAATCTTTATTAAATATTCCACAAAACACTTCTTATTGGTCTTGCTGATGCGGTAGTCGAAAAATAAATTCAGTTGTACATATATGGTTTTGTAGCTGGAGCAAGTTTCCACATGTTATCTCATGCAGAATTGTAGAAAACAACTAATGCATTCCTGTCCATGGTTAACATAACCTATAAAGAGTTTTAAGTGGTTCAGAAGTCATGTAGTCTAGTCTGTGTTAGAACCACTGCAAAATTGTAGGCTTGTAGCTGTTTAATGGTATTCATAATTGCAAATTTATATAAGCTTAGTGCCACTTACAGAGAACCTTCTCAGAGGTGCTCGAATACCCGTCTAAATTCCCTATGAGTAGGCAGTTGCTCCACCCTAGAATTATAACTAAACAAGAATTGGTTACAAGTTCTTATCTAGAAGTAAGTAGCTTATAGTGTTTTATGGATGTTAGGTTAGGAGTGCCTCTGATGAATCTCTTTTGAAGTGGCGCAAAAATTTGCAATTGCAATGAAGCTGTATTGAAGCCGGGTATTCAAACACCTCTGAGGAGGTAGTGCTATATAAATTTACAATTATGAATACAATAACACAACTTGCAGTGGTTCTAATGTTCTAATGGTTCAGTGGGGGGCCCGATAGTGCATTGGATAACATCTGGCGTAGAGAGCGAGTGGTACTGAGTTTGAGCCCCCGTAGGGTGGACATGCTTTGTAGGCTGCTATTAGCGCCGTGTATTGCAGGCTGTCTGTTCTGTTAGTAGTTAAGATTGTTTCAATTGCATAACATGTAAATGTACAGCGCAGTGCGTTTGTCAGGCGCTTAATTAAAGAAAAGATATTATTATTATTATTATTATTATTAACACAGACTTTGTTCTTGTTATGTTATTCACACGGACGTCATATGGCCTGCATATGGGCTGATATGATGAACATGAGATGCCCATAATATGGGAATAATGTCACATGGGCTCAAATGCCCTTCATGTGACCATACGGTTTCGGATTGACCTTGAAATCGGAGATTTTGGTTCAGAGAAGTCAATCAAGATGACACAGAAATTGAACTGCGGTTCCATTGTTCAGAGTGGGGGAGAGTGTGTGGATGCCTTTGACAGTATAGAGCTACGTGTAACGCTAAGAATAGAAGATGTGTTAAAAACCGGTTTCTGACGTCAAGGTCATTGAGCCTCTAAGTATCTGTTGCACTGGATTGTTCAGAACTGATAAGGAAGTTATTGTTCTACTTTTGACGGAAATTCTAGATCAGCTTTTGCCCCTGTTTTCAAGTGTAAGAGACAGACAGAGAGGCAGGCAGACAGACGGACAGACAGACAGAGATAAGATCAGTCCATATTTTAGCCTTACATGAAGCACCATTGCGTAGTCAGTTATTGTGCACTGCTCTTGAACTAACCAAACCAGAAATCGAAAATGCAACGACACCCACCTTAACAGCTACTCTGACCCACTAGTAACTGGACTTGGACCTCCTTTGGACTACCCTTTTGGACAACTCCTCTGACTCAGTGCAGCGCTCGTGAATAAGTTGGTGCTGTGCACTTGGCTTTCGAGTGGCACTTTAGAAGTTTGAAGTTTACGTTTACGATTAATCTAAATTACTCAACAGCCACCAGGTAGTCAGATTACATTCTAAATCTAATCTAAACTAATGACTTTTATAATAATAATAATAATAATAATAATAATCTTTTCTTTATTGAAGCGCCTGACGAACGCACTGCGCTGTACATTTACATGTTATGCAATTGAAACAATTCACAAATGACAGAAGACATAAATCTTAACTACTAACAGAACAGACAGCCTGCAATACACGGCGCTAATAGCAGCCTACAAAGCATGTCTCCTACGGGGCTTGAACTCGGCACCTCTCGCTCTCTATGCCAGTGGTTATCCAATGCGCTATCGGGCCCACCCTACTCACAATGCACAGGCAAAAATCATTATTATTATTATTAATTAAATTTGTAACGCGTGCACTGTAACACCGAAATGTGAATCTGAGGCGCAAATAGTCGGCCGCCAAGAGAAAATGAAGTTAGATATCCAAATGCTTGAAAGCCAAGGAGAATAGTGAGTTTTGAGCTGTTTTTTTTAAAGGAAGGAAGTGAATTTAAGCTATGTAGAGAGAGTGGCAGCCAATTAAATTCCTTGGGGCAGAGGCATGGAATGTACGTGAACCTATAGCACATTGGATAACACACTGGCATAGAGAGCGAGAGGTACCGAGTTCGAGTCCCGTAGGGCGGACATGCTTTGTAGGCTGCTATTAGCGCCGTGTATTGCAGACTGTCTGTTCTGTTAGTAGTTAAGATTTATGTCTTCTGTCATTTGTTGTTTCAATTGCATAACATGTAAAAATGTACAGCGCAGTGCGTTTGTCAGGCGCTTCAATAAAGAAAAGATTATTATTTAATTATTATTAATATAGCTGTTCTGCATCGTGGCTCAGCTGAAAGCCCCATTGGTCATTCATTCCTAATCTGACTATGTAGTGGCTGCAAGTAAGACAATGTATCAGACAATGCCGCTAAGGCTAATTCATTTATTATGAAGTGAAAACCTCGTTTGTTTATTTTCTGCAGAAGACTTCAGTGGTGAACTGACCTTGGAAAAAGGATGTTGAACCTCTGCCAGGAACTGGAGAAGGACCACTGCCGCCAGAGAAGAACGGCAAATGGAACAGTGGATTGTTTGACCGGAACATCCGTCGACGATGTTTCCATCAACGACTTCAACCAGGTCAGCGCGAAACCTCTTGAACTCTACCATTGTTAACAAGTTCTGTTGTTCTAAGCAGTACCTATCTGGTGTACTGATCAGTAACTGTTGGTTGTACTAATCAGTACTTGTGGGACACGGTAGAACGCTCGCCTTGTGATGCGGAGAGTACGGGTTCGATCCTCCTCCTCTGAGACGGTTACTGTGTAGGGACCTTGAGCAAGTCCTTCACTCACAGTTGGTCAGTGCCATTGATTGATACTTGGTCAATAGATTATAATGGTACTTGAAGCAGCTTAATAAGTGCATAATAATAATAATTTATTCTTGTGTCCCCGAGTTGCCTTGTTTGGAGCTAATTCAAAAACTTTTCCATTTGTAGTGCTTCCTTTCCAGCGATAATCATGTAAGCTTTGATTAGATCTCCTCTGCTCCTCCCTCTCTCCAGCATTGTTAGTCCAAACCTTTCCAACCTTTCTTCATGGTTCAAATCCTTGTAGCCCCAAATCATTTTTGTAGCTCGTCTTTGCACTTTCTCCAGCTTTTCCATGTCCTGTTTCAGGCACTTGCACTCCTCGTGTACTTTTTTTCCACTAACCAGTGATTTGTACAACCTCAGTATAATTGTATCCATTTCTCTGGTGACATTGTCCTTATCAAACCAAAAGTTGAGTTAGCTTTTTTGATGCTTTGGCACATTGCCTTGTTTTTGCACTGTTGTGCATAATCACTCCCACATCCCTTTGTTTCTCATTTAATAATGGCATTGACTTGAATTTAATTTCTACTTCATAGTTAGTTGGCTGGCCTTTCGTGATTGTTCGCATTATGATTCCGCGATCTTCCCGATACAGGCTTAGCAATCTCGCTGCTTTGTAGCTTTTCATGCGCAAATTAAAAGCAACGTCATTTGCGTGGTAAGGATTTAATTGGACTAATCATTATCTGCATAAATACTGTGACGCCAACAGCTCATCAGAGGACAAAAATTATAAGCGTGCTTCAGTCTTATTGGGGTTGTATGTGTGTATGCTTGTGTTTATATGTGTTTGTGTGTCTCTTTATGCATGCAGGTGTGTTTGTATCTGTGTGTTTTTTTGTGTGTGTCTTTGGATGTGTGGGTGTTTGTGTTTCTATGTTTTTGTGTATGTGGCCCTTGTTTAGATGAGACCTATAGTTGTATGCATGTGTGTGTGTGTGTGTGTGTGTGTGTGTGTGTGTGTGTGTGTGTGTGACTGTGTGTGTGTGTGTGTGTGTGTGTGTGTGTGTGTGTGTGTGTGTGTGTGTGTGTGTGTGTGTGTGTGTGTGTGTGTGTGTGTGTGTGTGTGTGTGTGTGTGTGTGTGTGTGTGTGTGTGTGTGTGTGTGTGTGTGTGTGTGTGTGTGTGTGTGTGTGACTGTGCGTGTGTGTGTGTGTGTGTGTATTATATGTGTGATTGTCTAACGTTCTTAATTATGCACAATGGAAAGCCATGTAGCTGACGAATTAGCTTTTACCTGGTTCACAATATCCCTTTGTTGTTGGTCTAAGCTGTGACAATAAGCTTTTGTATAACCTGGACAACTGTGTGTGGCATGAAGTCAACAAGCATGAAGTACCAGTCATTTCAATTCTACCTTAATCTGCCTGTTATAAATTGCTGTTTATTATCGTGAGAACTTTGCTGCTGCAGAGTCAAGCATTCATTTTTGTTTAATATCTGGAGTGAAGATTTAGAAAGGATCCATAACAGTGTTGGCTATTTCCATTGTAACGCTCTCGATACAGATATGTGTGGAGCTGTTGTGTCATATAACCATCCACTGTAGGCTGTAGCTATCTCTGTCCGATATTGCTATGCACATATCTAGTAGAAATTTATTCCTAAGAATAGCTTAGAAATCAAGATTGTGTTGAATGCTTCGTTAGGCCTCATTTGCTGTAAAGCATGTGGGACATAATAGCTGATTGGTTTGAGCGCTTTCCTTGTAATGCGAGGAGTACGGGTTCGATCCTCCAACCCTAAGACTGTTACTGTGTAGGGACCTTGATCAAGTCCTTCACTCACAACTGGTCAGCGCCATCTATTGATAGTCATTAGATGGTGGAGCTTAATAAATCCATAATAATAAATAATTAATAACAAATAAATAAACCAACATGCTGGAACGAAATCTTCCTTTAAAGATACACTGTATGTATTGTTTCTTGTGATTCTGGTCAGCATACTCTGACTCTGCTTACCTGAAGTTGCACCTGTTCAGAGCAGAGGCAGCCATGTTAACAGAGGGGCTATATAAATGTTTTATGTTGCATTACTCTTCAACTTGGATCCAAATAACGTATATATGTATGCATGTATTTATGTATATATCAGTTTATGTATTTGTGTATGTATTTCTGTATATATAAGTGTGTGTATGTATATATGTAGGTATGTATTTATGTATGCGTGAATGTATGTACATATATATTTGTGTATGTATTTCTGTTACCTGATCATCTATCTACCTGTACATATCAGTGTATGTATGTATATATGTATTATGTAGGTATGTGTTTATGTATTTATGAATGTATTTACGTATATATTTATGTATATATGTATGCACATGTATTTACCTGCTCATCTAAATACCTGGACTAGGCTCCAGGTGAGATATATATGTATGTTTCTGACTATTTATATAGCACCTTTTCAAAACGTCATTGTGTGCGTCCGCCTCATGTCGGTTCATGCTGCTGTGTGATTATAATTATTAACCTGGGATAAAATATCAGTTGTTCGTTCTGCTTTTGTTTGACCCGTGTCGTGACGACACAATCGAAAACTATTGATGATTGCTGACAATAGCAACGTCATAGTGTGCTTAACGTGACAGAAGGTCTTCTATTGAGCCGGTCGGTGCCAGTCCCAAGCCTGGATAAAGAGGAGGGCGACGCCAATCATCTTTGTTATTATAGAACATAATCCTAATGTGTTGTATGGAATTGACAGTTTATTGCTTTGGAACACAACCTCGAAGAAATGCATGACTGGTCTATTGATTTCTGTTATTGTTTGAATGAGGTTCAGTCAATAAGGTTCATTCAGCCGTTGATCTGAAACTCTGTTTTTGAAGGACAAATGTCCACAGAGGAGCATAAATGAAAATGTTTTCATTCATTCATTCATGTCAAACATTTATATAGCGCCCTTCAGGATAACTACTCAGAGTCGTTTCCAACTCCAGCACGGCCAAAAAGAACAGTTGTAAGGCGAAAATAGAACATGGAGAGAAGGTCTTAGGAAAGAGGCAAAGCTGCAGAGGGAGGCCATTCCAGGTCAAGGGACCTATCACCGAGAAAGCGCAGTTCTGCATAGTGGAGGTACGGGCATAAGGGACTAGTAGGAGACCCTGTTCTGATGAGCGGCAGTATCGAGAGCCCTAGCACTCAGGACAGGGCAACAGATTTATTACTGTCCTTTGTCCAGTTTGATCTGTACACTTCTGTAGAAATGTAGTGCACAAGGTTTAGTGTTCACTTCTGGGTTAAACTGCATTTCCAAATCAGAAGCGTTTGGATAGATCCAGTCAACAAGATTTATGTGGACCTAGAACCCGAAAGCTGAGATCCACAAAGGATAAGCAATACAAGAGAGATGAGAATTTAGTCAATGCCACCTACAGAACCTTTAAAGCAAAAACATAGAATTAGGTAGCAAATTCTAAGTAAGTAAGTAAATGTGTAAGTAAGTAAGTAAGTGGTCTGTATTAGGTTGAGACAAATTCTCACACTAGATCCCTCACACCAGAAAACTTGAGAACCTAGTACTGTTCTGGTTTTATGGTGGACTTCTATTTTCTGTTAAACCCTCCATATATTCATTTCAGGCGCTGCACATGGTTGAAACCGCCACCCAGCGACTTCTCTCCGCGTCTAGTCAGACCATCGAAAAGGCCGAGCTGGTTGCCCACCACGCCTGGGAAACTTTACCTTCCCGGGCCCTGGATAAAGTCGAAGACATTGCTCGCCTCATCTGGAAATGCGTGCCAGAACTGTCGCTCGACAAAGCGGAGGAAATAGCCCGCCACACCCTGGAAAAGCTGCCGATACGTCGAGCCGAGGCGATTGCACACCGTGCTTGGGAGGCAATGCCGGAACATCCTCTGGATAAGGTGGAAGAAATCGCACAGCACGTCTGGGAGTCCGTTCCGGAGCTGTCCTTGGAGAAGGCGGAAGAGATAGCGCGTGACGCATGGGACGCTGTCCGGAAGCGTGCCCGGGACAAGGCGGAAGCGTTTGCCAACTGCGCCCGGAGTCTGCGGCATTTCAAGAATCTTCCGCAGTGGATGAGAGATAACGATTATCTGGTGGAAAGCCACCGACCTCCACTGAACTCCTTCCGGGAATGCTTCAAGTCCATCTTTAGCATACATACCGAAACGGGAAATATCTGGACACATTTGCTTGGTAAGTATTCGTGATTTATTGTTACTTAATAATAATAATAATCTTCGTTTAATTTCAAACTGACACAATGCAGGATGATTACAAATCAGTATGAATGGATGATCGCAAGTTATTACAGGAGTCGATTTAACTGTATACGGCAGCCAAGCAAGGCGCCCATCACGTCCTAATCTCATTTTTACGAACGCAAAATCTTGCCAATGATAGGCCGAGTGGACCTTTTGAGAGGGTACGGGAAGCGATCCCGCTACCTACTGCTCTTCACGCCACTGATGTTGCCACTACACTATGGACCCCCCCAACTTCCGTTGTTATTAAGTTATTAAGTAATTAGTTATCAGGTATTTGAAATGAGACCACCAGGCTGTGAGATTTAAACGTCGGGCTACTTTTGACGTGATCTGGCAACCAATTACTTGACTGGTTTGTTTTGACTGTGAGATGAGTAGAGGGATGGAGAGGTTGGGCACGTGCGTTTGAGAGTTTACAGGAAATTACAGACAGCGATAATGACCAATTATGCTGCAAGGGATTCTTCAAGCATCATGCTTGGCCAGTAGTGCTGAACTCTGCTAGTTTTCGCTGTTTTCTCAGTTTTTCTAAGGCCTACCCTGCTGGTAGTTGACTCAGGTGCCCTTGTAACGGCATGGCTGTGTTACGGCGCCATATAAATTGTCATCATTATTATTATTATTATTAGTTATTCTTAAAGCTATAGAGACTTGAAGTAATGCTGATTGTTCGGAAGAAAGCTTAAACGAACACAGCTCGGGCTAGCACGGTGCATGCACGGGGACCTTGAATGGCGTGGCGCCCAATCGAACGGGCTGCGGTGGTGAAGGATGTCACCCATTGTTACCCGATCAATTCAGTGAAAAATAAAGAAGTCGGGGCCATATGGTCGCTATATAAAAACACGTACATTTATATAATATTATACAGCTGGAGCTAGCGAAGCCAAAGTGCAGTGAGATAATGGATGACAGTAGCAATTGCTATAGATTTGCCAAAGTAGTTGATAGACTGCGAGAAATTTATCAAAGTGACAATATCCCATTACTTGATGAAATGAGCAGCTATCTGTCAGACAACTTGTAATTGTTTTTTAATATAAATATAAAATGCTTTCAACATTCGTAAATATATATAAAAATTAAAGTATATTGATTGTATTTGGATTATTTCCAATGTAGGCCTAAAAATAAAATATTTGTGACTCTACTTATAAACTTCCGTATGAAAATAGCGTCTTCATAATTTTCTCTGGGTATTGTGATGAGACCTATGGACAAAAATTGTTAAATTTGCGTAAGGGGTATGAAAATAGTTAAGCTATTGGCTTTCTTGTCTGATGTTTGCATGTGAATTACTGTAATCAGTAACTTCTATTGCACGGGTGTCTAATGCACAAGGCATCAACCAATGGCACGCCAAAACCAAGCCATAATCAAGTCAATATACTATTGTATTGTATTGTATTTGAACACTTGTTATAGCGCCCCTACCAGATTGCCCATTCAGAGGCGCTCCCCGACTACTGCGCGGACGCTGAATCGGAGTTTCACGCCGAAGCTCATGAGCGATTGCGAGTGAAGGACTTGCCCAGGGTCCCACGCAGCGGCTTTGAGGTGGATTCGAACCCGCAACCCTCCAGCTGCAAGGCACCGAACATACCCCTATACCACCGCGCCCCAGTATATTGTGTTGAATATACAGCAGAAGATTAGTTCGCTTACTCTGCTAAGATTGGAGGATAAGTTTATTTGATTATGGTAAGTCTTAAGTTGAAAAGGAAATTACATCAGGGATTGAACTGAATGGATAGATAAAGGAAGTGAGGTCCAAAATTTAGGTTCTGCATCCGAAAAAGCTCACTCACCAAGATCAATTCTAGTGTTAGGCGCTGACCAAAGAAAGGCAATGAATGCATAATGTAGGCTACATAAATCCATCGTTTTGTATTCCAAGCAGACGGTTGTGTTTTTAACTCACACATGATGAGCTTGCTGATTTACAAGCAGTTGTGCAAATTTTGGTTATTAATGTTCAGCCACCTGCAGTTTAAAGCTATAAATTATATTAATTAATTCATTCATTTTTTTAATTCATTTTTATTTATTGAAAAATTTGTGAACCAATATACGAACATAGACACAGCAAACCAATATATGCAAACAATAAATAGACAAAAATAGACTCGGCAAAGAAAATTTTAACAAATCATTGGAACGCAGGCAACAACGGGGCACCAGAAGGGATAAGAATTCCGCTAAGAGGAGGGACCCCAATTACCAAGGAGTAAATAGGGACGGAACGGATAACTTAGTGTCTTAGAACACACTACAAAACGGAAACTTGCAAAGGGAACAATATAAGTTCAAAACATATGACTCTTAACTACTAAACTCAACTATTGAAAAACCTTGGGCCCTTTGATAATGATGCTGGCAGTTTCTGCTTTGGTCTGGATTTTAATGCTGTTGTTTGGTCCACTAGTCTGACTTATATTAAGTCAACGGTATGCTTTAATTAGCTTACTGTGCTATGAATAAATTAACTGGTTTTAACTGCTTCTGGCTAGCACTGTTCCATAGAGCAATGGTACAACTCTCTGCCTTGAGTTCAGCTTCAGTGATCTTTTATAAATGGCCCTTGTAATGACCGTTTTAATATTTATGATCATTTATACAGTAAGTATTGATTTATGTAAATTGATATTCATCCGTATAATTTATGCTTATAGGAATGCACTTTGACCATCTTGCCATTAAATGTTTCTGTTTTTCAGTTTTAGTTTTAATCAGTTTTACTGCTACTTTATTATGACGGGTGGATGTATGTGATAGTCTGCTTGCTGGACTGTCAGCCGTGAGGTTGGGGTTCAAACCCCTGCCAGGGCAAACAGATTTTTGAGATTTCTGCTCCACTTATGCCCCTAGCGAAATCAGCTTTAAAATGAGCACAATGACCATACACTGTCGGCGAGGGAGAGGACTAACCTCTGCTCTCATATGCCAAGGCTAAGAAAATGAAGTCGCTAGGCTTTTATCTAATTATTTAATCAATTAATAATAATAATATAAATATAATAATTATAATAATATACCAATACCTGTCTCTCTGGGTTAGGAACTGGCCTTCTCTCTATGCATGTCATAATTTTTACATATGCATTCCAAGATACTGGGTTAGATGTACCGCGTATCATGTACACTGGATGTACATTAAGTTTTGAATGGTGATTAGAGTGTTAAGTTGCAGCATGGCTGTTAAATAATGGCACAGTGGTCCACACTTCACTTACTATTATTTTTATCATTATGAGGTCACTCACATTCATGGGCAAAAACCAAGAACATGGAGTTATAACTATAACTAGTTAATACTTCTGTTGCTTCATTTTAAGTACCTTCATTTTTAAGTACCTTCATTTTAAGTACCGTCATTTAAGTACCTTTATCCACCAAGACCAAGAAAACACAGGTGTCACTGACATACTGTACCTAATATGTATTGCTCACTTAAGTTTTTTTAGCATAAAGGATTGATTTTATTTACTTTTATTTCAGGTTGTTTAGCATTCGTTATCGAGACCATTCTCTTCTTAACGAATCCGTCCAACCAGCTTCAGTGGCAGGATAGGCTCGTGTTCGTTGCCTTCTTTGTTGGCGCCATCTTGTGCCTCGGATTCTCCTCAATGTTTCATACTGTCTACTGCCATTCCGAAAAAGTGGGACGCCTCTTTTCCAAGTACGTCATTCAGTGTCTTGTCGGAAACTTTCCGATATTAACTTTAAGAAATTTTGGATTTTTGAACTTCTGCTTTTTTGCTGTCTTGATCTAAGAATTTCTTATTTTGCATGGGCTACTTCTTTGTTGTGTTGAAAAGGTAGGTTCTGAGCTTAGATGGTAATAGGTCAACAAAGTAGGATATGACAGACCTGCAGAGGGCTAATCTGTCCTACTTCTAATGACAATTTGTGGTGAATATTAATTAATTAATTAATTGTGTTTGCATTGAATAGCCGAGGATACGTGTGTAATTGTGTATATACAAAGGAACATTAAATGAATTTAATATAACAATATTAAATGGTAATACCTTAACAATTGATAAGGGTCGAGGCCTTACAATCGCTATATAAAAAGTACGTTTACATTTACACAATATGAGAATTGTAGAAAAAAGACTGGGGGTCAGACTTTGATCCATGTGGAGTTAGGGTGTAAATTGAAGACTTAGCAATGGGGTATTAAGAAAGACTAGGGGGTTGAACCCCCTCAACTCCACCCCTCCCAGCAATTCTCACCCTGCTTTTACAGATGTCTAGATTCTAGGAACATTGGAACAATACAGTGTCAGAAGAATAATTTAACAGTCTAGGAAGGCGTATTATGTAATTAGCAGTGTATTAAGATATGACATAAAAGTAAGTAAGTAAGTATATCCTTTATTGCACCAATTGCTAACCGCATTTTGGTTTACATTCTACAATGGCCTATAATCACAAATGTTACATTTTAATTTCTAGTGTTTTTCAAACTGTGCAGTGTACAGTGTTTGACATATGACCTTAACCTACGCCAGCTATCAGAGCAGAGATTGTTTTTTGGCTGAATTTCAGGTTGGACTATTGTGGCATTTCGTTTCTGATTGTGGGGTCCTTTGTGCCGTGGCTCTACTACAGCTTCTATTGTCGTGCTGAGGTGAAGCTCACCTACCTGGTTATTGTTTGCACGCTGGGCTCTGTCTGTATCTTTGTTTCAATGTGGGATGGATTTGCAGAACCTCGTTACAGGACCCTCCGAGCAGGTATGGCGCTTTCTGTACGCCAGAACTTTAGTTTAAACATGCTACCTTTTTTAGTTTTATCATACTTTGTTTACATTTTGATTTGTGTTTGTTTATTTTAATTTTATTTATAGTTTGTAAATAAAAGCTGGTGTTTGTCGCCTTCTTTCTTCAAGGTTACTACTCAGAAGTGCTCCCAACCCCAGCACGGCTAAAAGGGACAGTTTTTAGCCGTATTGCAAAACTAAGGATAATATAATTATCTTGATAAAATATCTTGGTAATTATATAATTTTGCTAGTGATAAATTAGCTAATTCTACAACAATCATGATGATACAATATATTGGATTTCAAATGGACTTCTCGATCAAATTATGAAATCACAGGTTGATGCCTAATGCATTATTTGTACTACAGTTTTAGTGATTTCAATTTCACGCTGTAATGATATCATAATGAGGTTTGTATCTTCTTGATGTATAGTCGTATTCGCTGCGCTTGGTTCGACGGGTGTCATTCCTGCAATCCACTACATCATCTCAGACGGAATCAGTCATGCGGTCAACTTTGGAGCTCTTGGATGGCTCCTCCTGGTCGGGTTTCTCTATCTCTTTGGTGCAGTCATGTATGCGGCTCGATTTCCGGAGCGCATGTGGCCAGGAAAGTTTGACATATGGGTAAGTGGAACTAAACATGAGGAGACTGTTAATTGGTAACTTCTATTGTACCGGTGTCTAATGCACAAGGCATCAACCGATGGCACAACGGAGCCAAGCCATTATCAGGTCAACATCCAGAAGATCAGTCCATAGCATAAATACTCGTCGCTAGTTCATGCGTGAATACGTTACCTGTGTTACAAAGTCAGGCTGATCGAGTGGAACAACGTATTTCCATTTCATTGGTATATTTCAGTGCACCATACAAAGATGGCAGTGTTGTGCAAACTGTGTCTGGGGAGCAAAAGCCAGCCAGTGTGTGGATTGAGAAGTCATCTGCTAACGTTGTGCTAAAAGAACTAAGAATAACAACCAGCTTCTGTTGTGACTAATTAAAAACGAAAAGACTCATGTATGTAATATTGCTGTTTACTAAATATTGCATGAATCATGTTGGTATATTAATTATTTAATTTGCTTGTTTTTGTATTTGTATTTAATTGATATTTGAATGATTTGATTGATTGATTGATTGATTGATTGATTGATTTGATTGATTGATTGATTGATTTATTGATTGATTGATTGATTGATTGATTGATTGATTGATTGATTGATTGATTGATTGATTGATTGATTGATTGATTGATTGATTGATTGTAGCAAGCTAGTTCTGAGTCGATGTTCATAAACTAACCAAGTGTCGAATTTGTAAAAAATTTCTTTAATTCTTGTTGTGTCTTTCTCCACTTTTAACCGCCATCTATCAACTTCCTCTTTAGACTGTTTCCCTGCTCCTTAATACAGTTCAAATAAGTAAGTAAAAGGCAAACCCCAATGGCTTGATCATAACAGTTGTTTTCCATTTTCAGTTCCAGAGTCATCAGATATTTCACGTATGCGTCGTGGCCGCTGCCTTCCTGCACTACTGTGGCATGTTGAAGGTCGCATCCAATCGTCTCCAGCACGGATGTTTTTACGACGCCTCGTCCGAAGTTCTCTGAGAGAAGGACTATTATAGGTGTCTTGTTATTTCATGCTACCACCTGTTTTGCTAGACTTTTACTAGCCAGCTAGCCACTCACAGCTGCATTTCATTGTTTGCATATTTGTCCGTGCCTTACATTCCACTTACATTTCAGGTATTGTTAACATTTGGTATTCTGGAGTTGCATGTTATTCTTGTCTCCTAGTTGAATGGCAGGCACCCTGTTGGTGTGGTCAAACAGACGTGATGAGTTGTAGCGATTTATTTTCTGCACCTATGTTTGTTCATTTGATTATTTTGTTTGTCTTCTTGAATGCCTGTTTGCAAAGTTTTTATATACCAATTTCAGTGTATGTTTGGGTTGATGTTGACAGCTGACATTCCGCAAAATCCCAGATCCTCCACCGATATCACTACTAAACCACCATCATCTGCCTCAGGCTCCTCTATCCATCATCGCTCAAGTGTTCCATTCCAAATTAAAGTCTCTCTTCTTCAGGAATTCCTTCCCTATGTAATATGTATCCAATCATACACCTTCCAATCTTTCTCATCCTAGATGAAACGCACCTTAGAATCTTCTCTGCCTCCTTCTCTTCCTTTCTCTGACTTCTTCTCTTCCTAGTCTGCTGGCAATTGGTCTTGGATCTCCAATTGGTATCTCTGGAAACCTCTGTGTCATGACTCAATACTCGTGAATAAGCTGGTGCCCTGAGCTCGGCTTGCAAGTTGCGCATTAGAAAGTCTGAGATCACGATGACCAAGACAAGGAGATGGTTAACTCACAGCTCTTCACCTGGCAACTGACTAGCCACGCCTCACTTGCATTCTGTGTGACCTTGCATGTATTAAAAATGTTTATAATAATAATAATAATAATAATAATAATAATAATAAGAAACGATGGGTATTAACAACACAGGCCTCGCGTTTATCTCAGACTTAGGCCGCCAACTCACACGAGTCACGAGCAAATCCCATGAATCCAGCTTTCTATTTCAGTGTCTCTCTGTTACAATACAATTTTGGCATTTAGTGAAACCTTTATTAAGCCCTTAAACGATGTAGATGAGTAGCCATTCGAGATGTACCACTCTATGTAATCTCTATGCATGTTTACTTCAAGTCCCTTGGGAATTGAAGTACCTTGGGGCAAAAATAATAATAATAATAAAAATGGTTGTCAAAGACAAATAATAATAATAATAATAATAATAATAATAATAATAATAGTGGTTGTCAAAGACAAAGGGATTATCTTAACGGTCAAGACGATATTGCTGTATGCTTTGAAAACTTTGTTTTGTGTTTCGTAATCAGTCTGCAGCATTCGAAACTTTACCAGCCAGTTTCACTTTTGATGTGAACAATAATTAGTTTTGCCAGTAACAGTTAGTTGAACTAACTTATTATTGGACTTATTGGAGTTTTGTTTATGCACTTGATCATGTAAAGTAGAGTGTAGTTTAAATGGTGTGTTCAGCTTTGATAGCTCAGAATAACACGTTTTTTCATGTTTAATTAGGTAATTGACTTTACAGAATTTAATAGGCATGTTTATTAACAGTTTAAGGATGAGGTTCACAGAGGGTGTACTAAAAAACGACTGGGAAACCAATGCAGCTCATCATTGAAGTGTTAAATGTTTGTTAAATAGGTATGTTCGTTAAATTTTTTATTAAACATGCATGTTTATTAAATTTTTATTAAGTAGGTATGTTTATTAAATAGACATGTTTATTAAGCGTTTATTAAATAGACATGTTTATTAAATGTTTATTAAATAGGCATATTATTAAATAAGCATGGTTATTAAATGTTTATTAAATAAGCATGTTTATTACATAGGCATGTTTATTAAATAAACATGTTTATTAAATAGACATGTTTATTAAATAGGCATGTTTATTAAATAAGCATGTTTATTAAATAGGTATGTTATTAAATAAGCATGTTTATTAAGCGTTTATTAAATAGGCATGTTTATTAAATAAGCATGTTTATTAAATGTCTTTAGTAGTTGTAGAAACTCATTTAACTTCAAGTATGAACTGGATGTTGTCTTTTCTGTCTAATTAATTATAAGTTTTGCAATTAGAAGATCCGAGCTATGACACCTGCTGTTGTTATGTGGGTTGAGCCGTTCTTTGAGCTCTGAATGCAAAATGTGCAGGTGCATTGTGTTTTGTAGAGTTATTAATGTAGTTTAGTTAACATTAGTAATTAGTGATAATTAATATCCAAACACATTAGTTTAAATAGAAGTCTGTTTTTAATAGCTTAATTTATATTTCGAGCACTTTCTCAGAATGGAACGATTCAACAAGATTTGGAGAACTAAAGATCAGTTTCAGTGAAACTATATATTAAGATGGAATATAACTGAGTAAATAATTTGTTAAGCAGTGCTTAAAGGGGAGCTACAATTTCATACAGAGCAAAAATAATGGAAGCAAACTTGCATTTATATATATATTTTAATATAGTATTTTGAGATAAATAATTATTGTTGAATATCCGATGTATAGAGTTGGAGCAGAAGAAGAAGAGCATCTTAGCTAGCCCCAGAGGCAGCCATGGGTATGAAATGTCAGCAACTTAATTTTCTTAGCCTCGGCATATGAGGACGAGTGACCAGTCCTCTCCCTTGCCATCTCATCTTCCCACTGACAGCGTACGGTCAGTGTACTCATTGTAGCTGAGTTGGCAATGATGCAGGCGGAGCTGGATTCTCTAATCAAATTCCTGCCCTGGTTGAGAGTTGAACCTCCAACCTCTTAATATACAGTCCAGCGCACTAACCACTAGACTTTAGCGGATCAGCTGTGAGGTGTTGAACTTGTTTGATTAAGTAATTCATTGAGTTTTTTCTCATGAAGTTTGATGCAACTCGTGCTGATCATTTCTCTAACAACGTGTTAGTCAATCTGCTAAGAATATGCTGAGGAAATCCCATGAATTTAATTGAATTAGGATAATTGTATTTATATGTTATTGCATACATTGTGTTATTATCATGTGCATTTGTGTTACCTCTTTCTGAAGAAATATCAGAATGGATTAATGGTTACTTTCAACGGAAAACATGTGCAAGGAAAGTAGTGCCTTTGTGAGTTTCTTGTAAGGCACTATATACATGTACATGGCCATACATACATACATCCCAAATCTAATTCCTATGTAGAAAATGCCCATTATTACATAGTCAAGTCGTAAGGCAGCTCTTCATGGCTCCCAAAGACTACTTGTAATCAGTGTCTGGTACACCTGCAATGGCCCCATAGGTTGCACTAAAATGACATTACAGCATACTCATTGCATGTTGTTACGGTATTACAAGCTCAAAATTTGTAAAACTTGCTTGTTGTTACGGTATTACAAGCTCAAAATTTGTAAAACTTGCTTGTTGTTACGGTATTACAAGCTCAAAATTTGTAAAACTTGCTTGTTGTTACGGTATTACAAGCTCAAGAATTTGTAAAACTTGCCCAGTGTTTGTAATCTGAGGTAATGCTTTGATGTCAGGAAATGAACGGCTTATAATATGTTCATGTTTAGACATTGTTCAAGCTGGTTTCTGTGCAGAGCCATTCATCATCATCATCAGGATCCATGGGCCGAAGGCTCGTAGGTGTCCAACGCTTGCATCGGATCCATGGGCCGAGGCCCTTTAGGAGTCCAATGCTTGCATTGGATTTCATTCGTATTTTTTCTTTACGAACGGAGTATCTGCACCCATCCGTTCGACCTTCGCGCTTCTCCCTTAAAGAGAGTTCCAGGCTTAGGACTGGCTCTGATATCCACATGTGGTATCAAAGGCGGAGATGCCGCCCACGTTTGCCAGCTTTTTCAGGGTTCCTGCTGAGCCTGTCCACCTCGCGTAGCGCCCTAAGGTGGTACTTCGGCCAAGACCTTCACCACTGATGACGTAGCCTCAGCAGGCACTCCCCTACTGACTGTTGCCACCCCCTCACCACGTTGAGGTGTGAGTCGGACTTTGAGGGGGGCAGAGCCATTACAAATGTTAATTGTATGGAGTTTTCTAAGTGTTGTCATGCATGGTAGATACTAGATAGTTGCAAGGTGCAGTTTGTAATCGGAAGCAACAGAGGGGGAGACCTATCTGGCCTACAGGAAAGACCTATTAGACATTTATATAGAGCCGTTTTGTGGGGACCTAATCAGATACATACGAGCAGATGCATTACAGCTCTGATAAGTGGCCAATGATATTAAAAAAAAATTTGTAATGTGTGCAAAGTCACAGAAATGGGAGTCTGACGTGCAGTACATGATTAACGTTTGAGTTTAGTTAACACGCTCGACTTAGATAATTACAATAAACGAGAGAGACAGTATCCCATTTCCCCTTACAAATTGCACCCTGTGTAGAACGTTGAATAACGTATTCAGATGCTATTGGTCTTGCATCAGTTCAGGAAATAATATGACGTAGACGTTTCGACATATTTTGCATGTGGTCCTCGTAGCGTGGCACCCAAAGAAGGAGTCCTCGTTTCCAACAATATAGAATTAAACTTGGTCTTGAAACATGGCCCTGCTTTTCTGCACTGTTCCATCATGGGGTAGCAAACACAAAATCCTTCCTCCAAGAATCATCGTGATGGCAGATTTGTAGCTTTTTTCAAGGTTTGTTTTATTGCAAAGCTGTGGTTTGCATGTCTACTGATTTACTGCCTATATCAACAGCAGCCAACACCTTTTGGACGGAAGCCTTAGAGCAGGTTTTCAGTAGTAACTAGCAAGGTCAGAATATATCGAAGCTATCATATGCAACAGATTGGTGATGTATTTGCCTTTTAGCTTATGTTTTGAATGCCAGGACAAGGTGATACTTGCAGCATGTTGGCAAGACTTGAAACCTCTAAGAAACGTCAACGTCATAATATGTTGAAGGTTTTGACAATATTCCCATATATGAGATTTATGTCCTATAAAGCACAAATGGGAATATTGACGTATGATGTGCATATGCATAGAGTATTGTCATATTTTTCTCACCATATCTTGATATAACTGATACTGCACGTGTTTTTTATATCCATACAACTGATGTATGGGAATATCAAAATTATCAATATACCAAGCCCATATGAAAAGAATGTCTTATCTTTTGTACCGTATCTTCATATAACTGATATTCATGTATAGCCATATAACAAACTGCTATCCTGATGTTCATGCGTATAGCCATATAACAAACAGTTATATGTATCAAATGTTGAAGATATGGTGAGACAGTTCTTGGGGATAGAACGTTTTCATAATCTTGTTTCTTTAAAAGTAGCGAATAAAAGAGCAAAATTATACACACCGAATACAACTTTTTGTCATTAAACGTAGTTTTCTTTCATACTTGGTTGATCTGTGAGAACATAATTGTTGTCAAGTGGGTTTTATACAGACACGCCCTTACACAAGATTTCAGATGTCGGTGTGGTCCCAAAATGCACCTAGGGAACAGTCTTTTGCTGTTGTGAAGCAAACTACAGCACCATTTGTATCACGTTGTGGGGCGCGATGGTGTAGGGTTATGTTCGGTGCCTTGCAGCCAGAGGGTTGCGGGTTCGAATCCGCCTCAAGCCGCCGCGTAGGGACCCTGGGCAAGTCCTTCACTCGCAATTGCTCATGCGCTTCGGCGTGAAACTCTGATTCAGTGTCCTCGCTGTAGTCGGGAGCGCCTCTGAGTAGAAATCTTGAAGGGGCGCTATAACAAGTGCTGATACATACATACATACGTACCTTTTGTCGTCCAGCATCTATGCTTCCCGGTTACCATACCATACCATTTTCCGTCTTGGGAAGAACGTCATTTTCCAATCAGACAGGACCAGACAGTATAACTGGCAAACCGAATATTCCACTTTGAAAGAATTATATAAACTGTGAAACTTAGCTCCCCAAGAAGAAATAAATCATTGTAAAACAGTACGTTGGTTACCCAGTTACAACTTTGCATACTTTTAGTCTTACAGCTACCCATGTGTAAACTGTGACATCCAACAACCTGGAACGGGATTCCCTTAGATTTAAGACACCTCCCAAACTGTTCTCACTTTCACCAACTGTGGAAGACTGCTTTTTTCCACATGGCCTGGTCGGGAGCGCCTCTGAGTAGGGATCTTAAAGGGGTGCTATATAAATTTTGATTGATCTTACAAATGGGACAACTTTTTCAAGTATTCATACTGTTGTCAGTTGCTTTTGGTACACTCACATCATTAAAGTGTGTTAATTTGTTAAAGCCTTGCAGGTAGATATGCCGTTAATGGCCTTACACATATACATATTGTTATATACTTGGGCATATGTGTACTGTCACAGCCTAACAAGCACTGGTATGTGTACTGTTACCATGGCCAGATTAGACATTTGTTTGAAGCAATCTTTTCAACAGATAGGCTGTTCTCTTTAGTCGACTGCAGATAGCGCACTAAATGAAAATGAACTACACTGTAAATGATTTTCAAACAAAGCACAGAAAACAGGAGAAGGAGGCACAGTATATTCATAACCTTTAGTTATCTAGATCTATATGTACACATTCATCTATAGAAATGCAGCAAAATTAAAAACTGTCAGTACACCACCAGTATTTGATTATTCCGTGAGTACCGTATGAGAAGGATCATAACAAGAATCAAAATTCCTTTTAGGAAATCAGAATCATTGATTTTAGCACCTCTCTGCTACTGAACTTGCCATAATTTATTGCAAACAAAATACAGCACTTTTTTAGTCAAATTTAAATAAAGAAAACTGCTAAAACTTCTAATGCAAGTTGCAAAAAATAAACAAAACTAACAAAAACGATTGGCTTATAGACAAGCCAACCTCACAACAACAAAAGTTTTCCTTGAGAGGATCATACAACAGGTGATAGCAGCTTCTAACATGAATGGATTCAATCAACACACAGCAAAATATTTAATAAAATTAAGAACAAAATCTAAAAAACAGATTGCTAATGCTTGAATCGCAGAGAAGTTGAAAGAAATCGACATCACACAAGAGGCAGACACCGTCTCGAAGCAAATCGAAGGCATAACTAGTCTACCCAACTTTGCTAGGCACGGACACTGCGTGGATATAAAACATTCTCAGTTCAGAAACAGTTTACATCTATGAATTAATATTAATATAATAGATTAAAGCAAGACAACGTCGTTTAACAGTGCACGATATATACTCCATAGCTTTTAACAGTGCATTATATTACTCTCTAGCCTGACAAGTCACAAAATACGACTCGTGTGCCAAAGCACAAAAGCGAAGCCTTGCAAACTCAAACTTACCTTAAATCACATGATTATAAGGTCCACTTTTATATAGCACATGTCTACAAGGACCAAGCTGGAAAGCGTCAAGCAATTATGTGTGAAGAACTTGTTCCATGTCCTTGCATGGGGGAAAGCATGAACCCGTGCACTTTGTGTTACAAGGCAAATGCTCTACCAATCAACCACCGAGTCCAACAGTGGTTGTCAGAGGTATACAAGCACCTTTAAAAAGCAGAACAAGAGCCAAGTTGGAATTCCCGGCCAAGTGGCCGCTTGAAAACACAAAGTAATAACTGGAAGGCATGAGGAAATTGGTGATTAATAATACACTCCGACATCCATGGTCATTGGGCTGCCCACAGTGAGCCAGCAGGGGTGGTCACCAGCTGTGGCCCAAAAGACTGGCCAATAGGGGAACAACCTGCAAAAAACCACCAGAGCTAACAATGGAACCACTGAGGAGCTCCAACAAAACCGAAACGTGGGCTGTGACTGACATGGAACCAGAGATCCAAGCAAAAAACAGCAAATGCCAGAGATCAAAACGCAACAACACAGGGTTTAGCAAGCACACTGCAAACACAGGAATCTATGTTTTCATATATAAAATTACCTACAAATCGGCCAAGACTAATAAAGCAACTAGGAGTTATTATTTAAGGCTTAACTACTGCCTCTTCAACATCAGCACCAATAAACCCTGTAAAACTACAAAAAACATAAGCCAGCTCTGTCTGGGCCACGTTAGGAATTTTTCCTTTAGGTGTTTGTTACTCAACAACACGTGATCACACAATGAACTTAATGCACTGTATTCCATTCCATCTATTGTCTTCATTAAGTAAACACGGAAGAGCAACTACTACGGGATGATCTGCACTCTACTGAACTGTATGATTATGCCTGATTGGATTTTATACAGATGTACGTCATTGTTATCATATCCACCTACCTACGTCATTGTCATCATATCTTCCTACTATTGTCATCATATCCACATACCTACGTCACTGTCATCTTATCTTCCTACCTTTGTCCTCATATCCACCTACCTATGTCATTGTCATCATATCTTCCTACTATTGTCATATCCACCTACCCCAAAGGAAATTAGCGTAATGCCATACGCAAGGCCACAGAAACAGTACAATGCCATAATCGAATGCAAGGTAATCAGGTTCATTTATCTGTTCTTCTTGAGTCAGCTGCCTATTGTTAATCACCGAACCTTAGTTCATCACCGCCATCAACTGTGCACTTGTTATGTTTACCTTGTCATTATTATTTGATTCTGTGCTATATCCATCATGTCATTCTTGTCTCACAATCAGTTAAACAGTCACAGAATTTCTCACTCCTCTCCATTTGTGTATCTGCCTGTCCTCTCACTTGCACCTTTCCCTCTCCCTGTACGTCAGTCTGTGTCCTCTCACTTGCGTCTTTCTTCTAATCTTCATTCTCCACAAATTTCTTCCATATATTTCCATTTATGAATTCAGTGATAGGCAAAACACTTTCGACACACAATCAAATGCATTCAAACAGGTATTTTAACGACTTCAAAAGTATTTAAAATACTTTAAAATATATTAAAATCTTAGTCAAAGTACTCAACCAATCACTGTAAGAATTAGAATTAATTAATTAACCAAATGTCTCACTATAACAATTAATTAATCCACTACCAAATGTCTCACTATATTCCCTTTTCCTGCCTGTTATCCGACAGCCATTAGTTACCATGATTACAGTCAATTTAATCAGATTTTCCCCAACAAGCACAAAATCAACCTGGACTACAAATACCAAATCATAAGCAAGCATTCAGTAATTCTACAACAGAAATAAGCTCTTAAAGCATGGAAGAAGAACAATTCATCGCAATAATATATGAAAAAAATTCATCGAAAAACTGCCTACACGAAAGATGTAAAAATACACCAAAACAATAAACAGCCTCACAGCGAGATGGCTTCTATGGGAGAACAGAAACCTAGCTTCATCAACTGAAGTTTATTATAGAACAATGACTCCAAACAAAGGTTCTTGTTTACCTTGCCTCCCTTGCAACTACCTCAACCTGGCTCGTGAGGACTTGCTTTCACACAGAACCGGTTATATAACTGGTCTTCCAGACTCAGTTGCTCTATGGTGCTACGAAAGTTTGAAGATTTATGTTCAAAATTCCGTTACCACATACCAATAATAACTCCGCCACTGTTCGCTTTCTGACAGTGCCAGTCCCAAGCCTGGATAAAGGAGGAGGGCGACGCTAATGGTCTTTGTTACCACACAGCTAGTCGTTAAACAGAAAACAACCACCACATACCAATAAATATATTGCTATACCAATTCTATCCCTCAGAACACCTTCGAAAGCATAATTAAATCTGGTGCGAACAACCAAACATCCATGACCATTCTTGACAATTTTTTTGCAATAATTGCATGTTACATGCAAGGAGGATCAAGTGCTACTTCAAGACGTGCCTAACAGGTTGACTGATTTTTAAAAGAACGCAAAAACAAAATTGGGATGACATAAAAACAACAACACGCTCATACATTAAGAACAATGTAAAACTTTGCCACCTTGGACTGGACGATAAAAACGTCAGCACTGCACGATTAAAGCAATTCACAAAACAAACAACGGCTTCTGCCTCTACGAGAAGCACCTCAAGATTTCCAATATACATACAAACGTAATCATTCTCGCTTGCATTATCGTTAAAAAGTCTGAAATCATACAAACAAATTTCTAAAAGCCCTATTGAAACGCATTTCGGTTCTTCACTCGAGACGTGCGTGGATGAGTCTCCAATTAATTTCAAAGCATATATCGTCAAAAAAATCAGAAGATTTACACTAAATGGGAAATTCGTTTGTCACTCGTGAAAAATAGACAAGCAGTTATCTATATGAGTGTGTATACAAAGAGAGCGCACTATTAACGAATGTTTCAACAGACTGTTAACCAAGGAAAACATCGACTCCACTGGCACAGTAATCGGAGAAGAACCACAGTAAGAAGTCCTCCCTCTTCCCTCACTCAGCACTCGCAGGCTGCACAAACGAAGTCAGCTCATCATAAATTAACTCTGAAATGAAACAAACAACAGCATTTAGCATCCAGCATCATCTCAGGTGCTCTGTATACCATCTGGTACTGATAACACTAGTACTAGTAGTGTGAAAGTTGGAGTTTACATTTATGATTAGTAGTAATACTGGTACCACTATTGCTAGTACTAGTAAGCATGTAGCACTAGTACTAGTAATAGTAACACTGGTATTATTGTAGTAGTACTGGCAATAGTAATCCTGGCACTGCATTCACAAGTATTACCTTGTGTAGTAGTAGTAGTAGCACTAGCAGTAGTAATACTGGTACTGCTATAACTATTACTAGTACATGTGTAATAGTAGTAATATGCAGTAGTAGCAGTAATAGTAGTTAGTAATAGTAGCACTAGTAATAGTAGTTACTATTGCTACTACCAGTAGTAGCAATAGTAACAATTCTGGTACTGCTATTACTTTTACTATTGTGTGTAGTAGTACTACTAGCTGGTACTCTGCACTTAGTTTTAGAGTAACACTTTAAAAATTTCCAGTTTACAATTGATTAGTAGTAACACTGGTACTGCTATTACTAGTACTAGTAAGCATGTAGCAGTAGCACTAGTAATAGTAACACTAGTATTGTCAATACTAGCACTAGAACGAGTGTTGCAGTAGTCATTAGATTAGAAAATAGTGCTATTCAAGTAATTATATTAGATAATAGTGCAATCGCAGTCATTGGAATAGGTATTGGTGCAATCATAGTGATTAGAGTATGTATGTATGTATGTATGTATGAGCACTTGTTATAGCGCCCCTTCAAGATTTCTACTCAGAGGCGCTCCCGACTACAGCGCGGACACTGAATCGGAATTTCACGCCGAAGCGCATGAGCAATTGCGAGTGAAGGACTTGCCCAGGGTCCCTACGTGGCGGCTTGAAGTGGATTCGAACCCGCAACCCTCCGGCTGCAAGGCACCGAACATACCACTACACCACCACGCCCCACAAAGTATAGACAGTGGTGATTTAGATTAGGTTGGTAGGAATGAAGTGGCGACAACTGACTTTTCCAGCTGTTGATGTCGAGGTCCTTCTCCTCGAATGACTGATCATAGTGCTCGCAGACCGGCTCGTCCGACGGATCCGAGTACTGCTGCAGGTAGGGATGGGCCAGCGCCTGCTCCGTTGTTATCCTGTGGTCCGGATCCAGATGCAGCATCTTATCCAGGAGATCAATTGCTGCAACATTTACAGACGCAAGTGTAACGTAACTAAGCATAGAATATACAGCGCCTTCAAATACCACAGAGACCGTGCCTTGTGATGCTGAAAAAGGATGCTACATAAATGTTCAGACACATACATACAAATGGACATACATACACAGATGCATACATACACACACAGAAATAAACAGATACATAGATAGATACAAAGATACATACATACATAGATACATACATGCATACTGACACACATAGATACAAACATATATATAGATACATGCATGCATACATACATACACACAAAGATACAAACATAGTTATATACATGCAAACTGACACACATAGATACATACATACAAACACACATAGTTCTCGAAGATGCTCCTCACTGCCTAACTAACGCTATGATTCCTCAAGAACCAGTTCATCAGTAAGAACATAAGTCATTACACACATAATTATAACCCAATAAACGGAGTCCCATCCATTGGCTGACAGCCGACATTGCCTCATCAACACTTGAAAACAACCCTCATCTTAACCTGTACATTTAACATCTGTCCATCAGGCCATAAAGTCATTACGTAAGGCAATCCTATCACAGGTATCTTTCAACATCTCCAGAGGCATACCGGTAATAGCTCTCGTGGCTTATGTTACTCAGATTCCAGAAAGACATAAAAACAACTATTTTTTCCAATGTTTCCACTCAGATAAAACATGACCATCATAAAATACTACTGAAAAAACACAGTATGCATACCGGAATATATATATACATGTATGTACATGCATTTGTGTATATATGTATATACATATATATACCATGTATATATATACCATGTATATATATACCATGTATATATGGGGGGGGCCCGTGGCGCATTGGATAACATCGGGCACAGAGACCGAGAGGTACCGAGTTCGAGCCCCCGTTGGGCGGATATGCTTTGTAGGCTGCTATTAGCGCCGTTGTATTGCAAGCTGTCTGTTCTGTTAGTAGTTAAGATTTCAATTGCATAACATGTAAATGTACAGCGCAGTGCGTTTGTCAGGCGCTTATTAAAGAAAAGATATTATTATTATTATTATTATTATTATTATATACATACTCTCATATGATCTGTTATTTCTATACCTGGTATTTCTATAGGAATGTCGATCTGCATTCTTATTAGCAGCTCCAGTGTATCTGATGAAAGCATCACTCAGTACAAGTCCATAAACAACAGCAATACTCACATACATACACTGGCATATAGACACAGAAAACTAAAGAGCCTCCTAACGACACGCTTCCCTACAACCTAAATCCTGCCGTAACATATGCCTGAATTCATACACAACATGTAAATCACACGCATATAAAATTACTCAATATATGATAGATATAATTATATAAAGAAAATATACAGGAAATAAATATATGTGTGTGGATGTACATGTACACCTGTGGTGTACTATTATCATCATCATCGTCATTGCCAATTCCCCTACCATCACCAGTATTAGGAAACTTTATAGCAACTAAGCAGTTGAACAAACCAAGTGGATTAGCTCCATGGAAGTACGAATGGAAATCTTTCTTGGTTGTCTTCGCAAGGGACAGAATGAATCTCCTGGCCTGTTTTCCAAGAAAAACACACAAATTATTAAGTCTTTTTCTTCTTAGGTGTTCTGCCCTTACACAGGTCCAGGAATCAAATGACGCCAATCTTTATTTTCTGACTTTTCCTTAATTCCTGTGACTGTGGAATGCAGTTCTAGAAACAACTATTGATTTATGCTTTCTACATCATGATTATGTGCTGCAGAAGGTTCCAAAATATATCTGAACTTTAACACTTTAATCATGAGCTACATTAGTTTCCCAGTCGCTATTAGTACACTCTCATCGTTAAAGCGTTAAATCATTGCAGAAAAACTACCAGTACTGTGCCAGCTTAAAATAGGCATGCAGAAACGCCTCATAATGCCACATTTAAGACCCGTATAGTTAATTCACCATATAACGAGGTTGCATTACAGCTATAAATTGCATTCTCAAGATTAATTAAATTCCAATCCAAGCTCTATGACAGTTAACTCTGATATGTTAAATGAAGTGCATTATAAAATGAGATGGCAGTGATGGCAATGATTGCAAATAATTGGCCAAATTTCATGAGATACTAACTTCATCGCTAGTTATTTTTGCCAGCAGCTCCTGGTTGGGCGTGCCAGTCAGGCGCATCGTCTTCTTCAACTGGTCAATGTCTGTTTTCGTTCAGCTAAGGAAAGACTCTGACAGTGCTCAGCTGGCAAATCACTGCTATCTATGTTCCTGGATATTGCCTTTTAACAACCTCTCAAAGGCATTCTTCTATTTATATGGCTAATCTGCTGTTATTAACTGTATTGTTCTGATACAAGACAAACCAAAATAAACCAATATCTCATTAGATTTTATGTCTATTACAGCACTGTAAACAGAAAATTAATCTCTGATAAAAGCCAATCCCAACAGAAGCCGTGCAAATTAAATGCCGTGAATGAATTAGTAAATAAATGAATGAACGACTGAGTTAATAAAAAAAAGAATGAATGAGGAAATCATATAAAGAACCATCTATTTGTTTCAATGAGGTGACCTACCACACCTTTCCTGACTTGGATATGGTGAGAGGCATGGTGACCTAACCAATTCAACAGTGGCCATTAGGAGAGCAGTCCCTTAATTAAGCTCTCCCTTAGCCTTGACATACGAGGGTGGGTGGTCAGTCCTCTCCCTTGCCGACTCATCTACCCACGGGCAGGGTATGGCCAGTATACTCATTACAACTGAGTTGGCTACGGGAGTGCAGAAATCTCAAACCAAATTTCTGCCCTTGAACCCCCAACCTCTTGATTAACAGTCCAGCACGCTAACCACTACACCCCACACCCCAACTAATCAAAAGCGCAAAATAGTCTAAACGACATTTTAACAAAAGATACGGTCAGTTCCCGGGAAGAGCGGCTTTCCCATTAGAAGTTCTGCCATGATGCAACCAACGGACCAGACATCGACTACAACGCAAAATATCCACCAATGCATTCACAGAACAAATGTTTTCTGCATCCGTTTAATAAACCACAGAGAATCTCAACTGTCACTTAAGTAAGATCAGTGTATATCGGCTGCCATCAACACCGGCACCATCATTCCAGTCCACCGGACACACAGTACGCGATTGGTTAGAGCGCTAGGCTACGCTTGTAACGCAACGAGTACAGGTTCAAAGCTCCACTAAGGTGGCTACTCTTTAGGGTCTTAGGCAAATCCCTCAATCATAACTGATAGAGTCTCATATGCACATTCATTGCCTTGCACATGCAATAAATGCAACACATTACTACTACTAATAATATTAACAATAATAATAATATTAATAATCACAATTAATAATAATTATATAATAAAACCATTTGAGAAGACTAGCCATTCCAGAACAATGCTCCCCTAATTGCTGTAATCCTGAGGGATCATACGTACCTTGGGAAAAATATAAATAATAAAATAATAATAATAATAACCAGTCCGCTAGCTCCACGAACAAACTTGTTGTTCCCTTCTCTAGCAAATCAGCCACAACACATTGAAGATTCTAGAAAGAAACATATTCAGACTTCAGCAAACAGCCTCCTTCAGTTCAGGTTACAATACGCGCTAAGCAACGCCAGATCTAAGAAACCGTTTCGTCTGACCGCAAACAACACGCAGTGTGCTTCAGAAAGGTTCCTGCTAGGAACCTTTCTGAACCTTCCTGCCACAACGGCTTTCTCTGAGAATGTAACTGAAAAGATAAATTGGTGCTGACCTGTTTGATTGTAATGCATCCAGTTGAGCATAATCTCCGGAGCCCTGTACCATCTGGTAGCCACGTAACCAGTCATCTCATCATCCGCCTGTCGAGCCAGCCCAAAATCCAGGATCTGGAAAAAGAAAAAAAACAATTTCAGCTTCATTCCACAACCACTCCATCAAAATTCCATATCAAGCATCTACAAGATACAAGAATCCGATTATAAATAATGGTATCGCAAAGAAACCCTTCTAGATATCAACATGCATGAGGAAACTGAGAGTGCAATTGAATTCAAAATACCTTCAGCTCACAGTCTTCATTCACGGCAATATTACTGGGCTTTAAGTCCTGTAAATAAAAAGGAAGTAAAGAAAAAAACAATATAATATATCATTTATACATAGAATGAATAATTACCTGAATGAATTATTAAAAGCTAACTTACACATGAAAATAGTAGGCACTTACAGAAAGCGATGATGATATATGAATACGGTATTCAACAACTATTAAAAACTCTTGTATAACTTCAACTACGGTATATAGAAATTTATTGCAATGGCGAGACACCTTGCAACACTATACAGAGGTACTCGACAAAGGAAACCATGGAGCT
Organism: Aporrectodea caliginosa; assembly: GCA_020284085.1. Taxonomy (NCBI): domain Eukaryota; kingdom Metazoa; phylum Annelida; class Clitellata; order Crassiclitellata; family Lumbricidae; genus Aporrectodea; species Aporrectodea caliginosa. Next base: position 302,457 of record JACEVL010001280.1, on the reverse strand, counting down.
ATAGCACAAGCACAAAACCTATTCAGAGGTGCCTCTGAACTATTTTATCAGTACGAGGTCTATATGAATTTGTACTATATGAATTTATGGATTCCATACAGTTTTCATATCACCTCCTATGGTGCCCCCATGTAGAAGCATGCTGGTGCAAAGATGATGGAACCTTCAAAGTAGTGTCCCATACTTTTGTAGTGATAGAAGGGAGGCACAGTTTTTCTTCTATTACGAGTTTCCACAATCACATTAATCTTGGAGGGGAGACCTATGTGTTGCAGCGCTCAAAGTTTACCCCACTGTTCATTCATCCTGGAAAGGGCAGCCAAGCAAAGTGAACTACCCTCTGTCTGTCTGTCTGCATGTCTGTCTGCATGTATGTCTGGTTGCATGTCTGTACTTAAGTAAGTATGCATGTGGACTTTTGTAAAGCACACTTTCACAAACCCCTCAAAAGCACTTTCCAGAAGTTTCTCTTTGCCCCTATTCACCAGAGGTTGAAGACCATTCTATTCAACCATGGTCTCAAGTTTTAAGGTCAGAAGCTCCTCTCAGGCGTGTTCTTAAAATGGCACTACATAAATGTGCATTTAAGATTCTGATTACTGTAGTTCCAACTCTGACGTAATTAACTAATTTAAGTTTTGTTAATCATAACAACTGGTTCCTACAATACACTAGTACTGCTAAAGAATTCCTAACCCAGGCCTGAGGCTAAATAAAAGAGCAACGCACAGCTTACCCGATGTATGATTCCTGCCGAGTGAATGTACTGAAGCAAAATAAACAAGATGCTATGTCAAGTGCTAAGTTAAGTGTTATGTTAAGTACATGCACCACAGCAAAGTGCTATGCTATTCGTAACACAACAGCATCATCACCAAGGTCACCTACGGTTACGAGATACCGTTAACAAAGGCGAAGTTTGCTTTGGCCCCCGATAACTCACTTTCAGTTCAAATTTCAGCACTAGTTATGCCAGCAATAATGCAGCACACACTTTGAGCGCCATGGACACGAACTGGATAATGGCTCCGGTGACTGAACTGATACCAGAGCCTGACTTCATTTTCCTCCTCTCCAGTGCATGGTTATTAATCAAGCACCAGCTTTACACTGATAAATGTAATACCTGTATATTTTCATTGTTCGTAATGTATCTGGCTGATTATAAGGCACATCTTCAGAACCTCACAAGGGCGATAAACATTGCAATGTGACAGATCTAAAAAGGTATGTCTTAAGATGGGCTTAAATATTTGCAATGTTGGGTGTTTATGGCCTAAGCACACCAGAACTCAATTCACTCCGATATATGAACAGAAAGGAATCCTCACAGTTGTCTTATCCCAAGATTACTCTGGCTTGTTATGTTTCCCAGTTCAGACAATAACGCAACCGTACTAATCATCTTTATGCCAACAATGCCCTGTTTAATACTGATCCCATAACTCTTTCTCATCCTGTGCACAAGATAACATAGCAGGCAGGTACAAAAAATGAATCACCATAACAGCTGTTTTTCCCTGAAGTAATTTAGAAAACCTTTCAGTAATGGGGGAACTGTGTATATCTGAAGGGGCAAGCACGGCCACACATACATCAGTGCTACAGGCAGAGACAGGATGAACTTCACTTAGAGCAGATCTCGTGACTGCTAAATGATTTTTTCTATATGGTCATTTGCACCAAGTGACTGCTTAAGATCACTCCAAAATGTTCGTTTAGCATGCTAGATTTAACAAATTAGCACAGTTTGCAAGGTCCAATCTCTTTCAGCTGAACCCTGGATGACCTTAGGCAGTGACGTTCGGCAATTAAAGTCCATTTCCAATATCCTAAGAGTCAACTGGTGCTATAAATTTTTCCAGCATCCTTCCATTTAATAAATAATGATTTATCAGCATCAAGAATGAGAAATGAACATCAGTTGCTTGATTTCGTTCACGTTCAACAGATACAAACCGCTGCTACAACAAGTTTCTCACAATCAACATACATGTTATTCAGAAGGCCATGATAAACCAAAGGCAGTAATCTATATCCGTGAAACTGGATTAACATTTCAAAAACAAGGTCTTCTTTGGCCCAGATACTCGAATCCATCATTAAACGGCCTGATCAAAGTTTAACTCAGACCTCACATTACTCTATTCGCTGAGCAATGACGTAACTTACTGGTCTCAGGTTCCATTTCAGTCCGGTCAAACATGAAACTCAGTAAAAGAACCTTGAAGTAATTATTATCATTTCAGTACTTGTTATAGATAGATTCGAGTACCTGAGCCCAAAGAAGATTTCTTCACCATCTGCACCCTAGGGTGATAGTGAAAAAATATTTTTTATAATGCCTGGGACATCCCCTAGTTCTGTTCGTATTGGTAGTAGAAACTCAAGTGCAAAATCTTTTTAAAATATTCCATTATTTGGGGGTGCCACATGACAACTTAAATTTGCAAATGACATTATGCATCATTGAAGCCACAAAAAATAAACTTTTTTTAATTTTTTTTCAGGAGTTGGATGAAAGTTAAACACTTCTAGAACCTATTATTTGATTACTGTAACATGTGATGAACATGATGTACCATGGATAATTGAATACCTTAGTTTCTGATGATTTGTTTTATAAATAAAATTATTATTAAATAACAAACTGTATAAATTAGAACCAATGGAACTGAGGAGTAAATAAATAATTGTAATCTTTTTAAACAATTTTCTGGACTTCTGCTGCACATTTAAGGCTTTTCTAAAGATCAATTATTTATCTATATATTATTATTATTTATAATTACTTACTCACAGTATCCCATATTATCCATAATCCATATATAGGGCCAGGTGGACGCATAACAATAATAATAATTATTAATCCCAGTGTAGCCCAGGTAAATTCGATGCTGAAACATCAAACAAACCTTCAATCCACGAAGGATCTGATAGACAAGAAACTGTACGTGGTCGTCGCTCAGTCGCTGAGTCTTGACGATGTTGTTCAAGTCTGCGCCCATCAAGTGTGTCACCATGTATCTACAGCAAAAGTCACAGCCATTCAGCATCCTCATGTCCACACCTGTCTATTTCCAATCAGTCACATCACCTAGATTACAACCAACAATTAAACTAATCGTTGTAAACCTTAATAGCAGTGTTTTGTTACAATAAATGAATAACAATAATAATAATAATAATAAATGTCAATGCAAACATTTTTATATAGCGACAGTATGGCCTTGACCCAAAATAATAAATATCTTGATGATTCCTAGTCATCCCAGAAAGGTTTCCTTTATTCTCTGACTTAAGGGACAAAAATAATAGTAAATGTATAAAACTGAGTTGTACGCATTGTTTGCATAAGTACAGAAAATGCTACTTTGCGAGAGCTATGATGCATTGCAAAACTAACATTAGCGACTTCAAGGCAAATGTTTTTGCTAAGCAGTTACTTCTCAGGGAGTCGAGCCGTTTATTTTCTTTTATTTTGTCTTTGTATGTGTATATTTTTCTGTGTTTTTCTTCTCTGTATGTGTGTTCCACCGTTTTTGTGCTCCCAATTGTGGCAAAAAATTTAGAATGCTTTAGATTAAAAACACCTGGTTTAATCAGCAAGCAATAATACAAGCAACTGGTTCAATTCGTAAGTTAGACTACAAACACCTGGTTCAATCGGCAGGAAATGATAGAAACACCGGGCTCAATCAGTTTACAAAACCCGACAGATTTTGTCTGGACAAAAACGTGCTACTCTGATTTAAGAATTCCACAATAACATAAAGTGATGAAGTTGGTGCCTTTAAATTTGATCATCTAAGAAGAAGAGCAGTCCCTTAAGCTAGCCCTGAGGCAGCCATGGGTAAGAAGTTATGAAGTGTTAGCGACTTCATTTTCTAATCCTCAGCATATTATTATTACTATTATAAATAAATTTGTAACGTGCGCATGGTCACACCAAAATGTGAATCTGAGGCATGGATATGAGGGTGGGTGGCCCGTTCTCTCTCTCCCTCTCTTCTTCCCACCGACAGTGTATGGTCAGTGTACTCTTTATAGCTGAGTTGGCTAAGAAGCACAGGTGGGGTAGAAATCTTTAGACAAATTTGTCCTTGCGGGGATTTGAACCGCCGACCTTTTGACTGACAGTCCAGCACACTAACCACTATACTATCATCTAAAACAACTGGCTAAAATAAATTCTTAATATGGAGTCATTCTGTCCTGGTGAAGTCACCAAGGTAAAAGTTGACAACAATCATTTTATCAACCAAACAGATGGAACAGAATCTGCCATCGCCTGTACTCTGGTAGTGCCAGTCCCAAGCCTGGATAAAGGAGGAGGGCGACGCTATTCATCTTTGTTATGACACAACATCGTTAAACAGCAACTAACCAACCAACAGATTTGTGACTGGCTGTCACAACAAGAGTCACATTACATCACACACATAATGAAGCACATTACGCTAGAAGATGGTTCTCTCTCAAAAAATTTATTTTTACTTTTCTGCTTTGTAGATAGACGCTAAAACTAAAAAAAAAAATTTGTAGATGAGCCAGCGCACGAGAATTCGGCACCCGAACCGGTACTCACATATCTTCAAAATCCTTCAGATTCGTGGTTGGTGTAAACACGTCGAGCAATCCAATCACCTGCCAAAGTAAAACCAAACAACATTACCGCAACGAAAATAAATGGCAGATCAATCAACGAGACCCCATTGTATTGTTTAATTATCCCTGTGTGTTGCAGCCGATTAGATCGATATATCAAGCCAGAATCAATTTACAGCATATGAAGCACTTGGCCACATGTCCAAAAGGTTACGCAATTCATAGAGGCACGGCTGATTCATCCAAGCACGCCAGCCTTCACCACTGCGACCAGGGTTTGATTTCTCCTTGAGAGCCACACACATACCTCACAGTTTGCTGTTGTACTGTATAACCAAGAAGGAAATTCTCCAGCTGTTACACAGCAAGTGCATACACGACGAGCAGCTTAATACATATACAAATACAGAATGAGTAATGTTTGATTACGCCCCCATTACAAAGTCTAGAAGTGCACACAGAAGCCGTGGAAGGGGAAATAATAAGAATCATAAACACAGGTCCTTGATTTAGAGCCTATGATAATTTCAACGAGAGAGCCGTGGACACAGGGCGCTAGAAGGACCAATAACTATTAAAATGTGCAGGTTAAAGACTTGATGAGTATATCCGGAACAACATACACTCCAGAATATACTGATTGCATAGAGGATTAGCCATTACGAAAGCTTTGGTGTTTAACTATGGGAGATGGCAGATGATCTGTGTGTGCTCAGGACATGAGGAGAGCCAGCTTGAAGTGAATATGCTCAGATAGAGGAAGCCAACATATATTAACATATCATTACGTGTAAAACAAAAACAAAAAACAAAGGCAGATCAAGACTATGCTGGATCGACAACATAAATAAGGACGCACCATCACTTGAACTAACAATAAAGGGAGCAATGGACTTGACAAATGACTGAGGACAATGGAGATCATATTCGTACTCATCGCCGCCAAATGGCGTGCATCAGGAACTGATGACGATAAAGAAGATGTGTTCACATAGCATGATTAACTTACCATTATTGCTGTGTACCGGTATATATAATATGATTCCCAGTAGCATACTTCACCCCAGTTCAACCTAAACCTCACTGAGACTCTACGTTCTCAAACTGACACTTCAAATTCATATTTTAAACTGGAGAGAAATAAGTATCTTTAATAAGAAACCCAGCTTTACCAGGTACAATGTCATCCCTATACCCTACAGTCTTGTTCATTTGCCCATTTACAGACTACCCTAACCAATATAGCCTTTGTCGTTTCTTGTGGTTGTACTGGCACAATAACTGTCAGGTCATACATATTAAGGACACAACTAAAAATATCAAAGTAAACAATTTAAAATCTACCTAATAGCCTATAATATATATAGCCTATAACAGCAGGTGATGGCATTAATTATGAATGGCATCAACAATCTATATTTGCACTATGACATCATCAAACGTGCAAGAGATAATTTGAAACCAGCAACACACTGCTCCAGAAACTATATATCACTATCTAATTCCACAACAGCTAACAGACTACCAGTATCTAATATGTAATCGGAGAGTAGAAACAACAGCTGAGCCTCATCTGCACATTTGATATTTTTAGTTGTGTCAATGGTAATCAATGCCCAGTATTAATTAATTAGCACCCCTTTGAGAATTGACTGAAATAGTAACTTCTATAGCACCAGCACTTACCAAATGCAAAATGCATCAACTAAATAGCACACCAAAACCACACAAAATCAGGTCAATTTCATTAGAGCTCAGTTGTGAGAGAGAGAGAGAGAGAGAGAGAGAGAGAGAGAGAGAGAGAGAGACAGACAGACAGACAGACAGACAGACAGACAGACAGACAGACAGAGACAGACAGACAGAGACAGACAGAGACAGAGAGACAGAGAGGGTAATAAAAGGATAGAGGAGACAGACACAAACAGCCACGGGAAGAGGAGGGTATGAGAGAGGGAGACAGACATACAAACAGAAACAGCCAGACAGAGTCTTACACCGGATGAACTCTTGGAAGTCTTGGAAGAACCAAACTAAAAGTGATCACTGGAACAAGGACCAACGTACAGCACATGGCATTAAGGTCACCGCATTAAGGTCGGTTACAACCATGTCAAAGATGCTATAAGCAACCCAAGAGTACTCTCAGAGGGGAAGGGTAATTAAGAATGAATCTGAGATTGTTTAAATATTCTAGGGTACATTTTAATCTGTACACAACTCATTTAAATGCTACTAATGAATATATCAACTTACATGTTACAACTAAGGTCATGCTCACCCAAATGTAGCAGTCACTAAACCACTACCCCAGCACCCAGACAGATTGCCTTTCATTTCTAGGCATTGCATTTTAATACTCATAATATGTTTGAGAATGAATCTGTATTAAGATTTAAATATATACTGGTATACGTCTCATTTGTAAACACTGTATTTAAATGCTTCTGATCGGTTTAGATCAATTTATGTGACCGTTTAGGTTAAGCTCCTCAAGTGCAAAACCCAACCTACATCTATAGCATTCTATACCCACATCAAAGAAATGCAACAGTCTATGGCAATTCATGCATATTATTGACACAGCCAGTAATAATTCTACCAGTCTACCACTCATCCTGCTTTCATTGTCTTTATATAGCTCCTCTTTAAGAATGTACTCAGAGGTAATCATGGCCAATCCCAGCAAAATAATGGTCAATTTCGAGGTGTTGATAGAAAGTGCATGTAGTTTGGCAGATGAGCAGGAAATAAAGATAATTTGATGACCAATAAATAGTCATGACAGACTGGAAGACAACTAACCAACAACATAGAGGTAATCTTAAAAAGATACGGAGTGTAGACACAGATAAACTATAGATACTTGCATCAAAGATATGCAAAACAAACAAACCTTCAAGCCTGCACATGATATTCCGTATGCTATATATAGCACGAACAGGATTTCATTGTACATACTACATCTACGGCATTTGTAAGATACAGAGGTCCTGTATATAGTATCTTGATACAGGCATGCACATGCACAGTCATACAAACATGCATACACGTACAAAACCGGCAAGTCTAACTGTTAGCAAGTTTATATTCTCCAGAGTTCAACAGTTTCAATCAGTCTTGATGCTAAGACCCAGTTACGCAACTTAAATTACATGTAACCGAGGAACTTAGATCTCACAGTGTTGCATCACAGCTATAATATCTGTTTATATGCTATGAACCACAACACAATTAAATTGACTCAACAATTAAACATTTCCTAATGTCAATTTAAACTGAGTGACTAATTGTCTGCATTGTACACTAGAGTAGAACCTTCTGGTATAAGGCTTCAGTAGGCCTACAGTACAAAATCTGATATAATGACCAGGAACATGGATTCTAAATATCATTATGTATGCATGTACTGTGTATCTACTATGCATATATCTATCCAGCAGAGCATTTGCAAAGCACCCTTTAAGTAACTCATAAGGGGTCTCCTGCATGGCTATTACTGAATCACTGAATGCGGCAGGGTCAGCTTGACACTAGTGTGAAGAGCTCCAAGACGTAGCTTGGTGCCAATCCAGCAATTTAAGCCCGGCCCATGCCTTGACTGTCAGAATTCATGGATTTGAATCCATGACAGGACAGAAGGATGTTTCGAGATGTCTGCTCTACTAGACCCCACTAGGCTATAAAATGAGTACACTGACCATACACGGTCATGGAAAGATCAGGTGGTGAGGAAAAGGACTGACCATCCGCTCTAATATGCAGAGGCTAAGAAAAAGAAGTCGCTAATACTTCAAACCCATGGCTGACCCTTGGGGCAAGCTTAAGGGACTGCACTTCTTCCGATTTTGAACCCATCCTACCTTGTTATGATGTGGTACATGATTCAGCTCCAACTATACGGAGGTGCCACTATTACTATTGTACATAACCAGGGTTCACATCTGTCCATTAGTGTCTGTGTAGTGGAATGTTCTGTGCCTTGTAACCGGAGGGTCGCAGGTTCAAATCTACCTCAAGCCACTGTGTAGCAACCCTGGACAAGTTGCTCACCCACAATTGTCTGTGAAGAAGGCAGCAGGAACCCACCTCACTCATCTCATCCCCGGGTGCAATAAAAGCCAATGGACCTGCCTTCAGGCAGAGAACTCATCATCATCAGTGTATGTGCACACAATATAGCCTACATAGCCTACATAGCCCGCAACAAAGTACAAACTGCTCTCATTCATTTTGCCTTGTATAACACAGATTGAAATCTGATGCAACCATATGCTCATACATATCACAATATCAGCAACTTTGAAATCTAAAGATCACAAGAGATTATCTGCATGCGAGGGAACACAATCAAAAGCCGAGATTACATGAACCTTTACAGTCCACTAAGCTAAAACTTCAACCTATTATTATCAGTATTATATTATTATATTATCAGTGCACATACATCCCATGGCATAGCACAGAGAGCGCCTCCGAGTAGGTCTCTTAAAGAGGCGCTATATAAATTCTCAGAATGAATGAATGTCTCACTATCACTCTGCCCCATCAAACTTCAAATTGAGGATCCACCCCGGTTACCAGGTTACATCATCAGCTTCAATTAAAGGTTCCACTAAATTGGGATGCCATTCTCATAACATTATATTACATCTTCAGCGTGTGCAGGAACCAATGTCTGTTAAACATAGTACCACTAGGTACTATATAAATACACTACAATAGGTGACCTTTTTCCTCAGTTAATAAAATCTCCTTCAACATAATTAAAAATCCATGGCCTACAAAAGCCCAGCCCCAGAGAAACACTATTCTCCACAGTAACACAAGTTCCAAAGCAGCGCTTTTAATATGTTCCCGATTAACCAACCGCAGAGCAAAACTCATGATTCAGATTCCAGAGAAATGCTCGCGAAATGTTCCAGAGTAACGCGTTCCAGACAAACACTTACGTTTTCATGATGCATATGTTTGAGGAGTCGTATCTCTCTGTAGGCTCTCTTGGCATGAATGGCTGACTGGAACGGACGAGCGAGCTTCTTGATGGCAACTTTGACTCCTCGTTCTTTGTCATAAGCCGAACTTCAACAGACAAAGCACAATGGCATCTTAACAGATCTATCGGGAGAGACATCTTGGCGCCTGCAAGAGGCTCTTAAAATGCACTAGCACTACATAAATGTCTACATACATAAAACAGACAACATCTTGAATCAATTTAATGCAAGAACGCACATATTTCAAGTGTTTCATAGTTCAACGAAGGCTCTGCTGTTTCATGATTTTGGAAGTAGCAATTTTAACTTGGTCTACACTTGAAGGTTAATTTCCTGATGAAATTCAGCGACTCAAAATATACAGCTCACAATCAACAAGTCACAACTTTTATTAACCAAAATGTTTTAATCACACGTTATATATTTAAAATTTTCACTGCTAAAAAACTGCAGTAGTAATAACAATAACCCCTTGAAGTCACACAAAGATCCATTTGTGGATAGTTCATTTAAAAGGCCACATACCTTCGAAATATACCCCCACACCTCATCCCCCCCCCCCCGAATGCATGTCTTAACCATCAATCTTAATAGAATAGCAACACAGGTCATGATCAAAACCTCCAGCTGGTTATCGTTTTCTCATGCATGCATAATCGTTATTATTATTCAGTCATGGTTCGCCTACATGTCAGAGCATATTTTTCAAAGGGCTTGGCCAACTTCTCCACGCCACAGACTCGAAACCAAGACTTTTGTCAAAGGTCAAAGGTCTTATGATTAAGGCGAGATTAAGACAACCAAAATCTGACTCAAGAGAGCTCTTCAGTTTGTGACCACCTCTGTCATTCACAACCTTCAAGTAAGCTTACACCCACGTAACTTAACTCAACTGCCTTATTTCTGATACTAAGGCAGTTTACAAGAGGAAACAGGAAACCCTTTGAAGCATTCAAAGACAATAGAACAACACAATTATATGATCTCTTAACAACTACCAAACAAACAATGGCAAAAACACATCACCATGATCTTCTGTGCAGTGATATCTTCCTATTAAGTTACAACTCAGTGATAAAACTTGTAAATTAGCAATCACATACAGACGACACAGTCTGACAATAACTACTGAAACTGTGTTACTGCGAATATGAATTTACAAAAGATTGTTCCACAGGGATGACTAAAGTTAATCAAGACTTCATTTTGACTGTAACTAACAAAGCTGTTATAAAAAGTAGTCATAATTTGTATATTGTTAAAACACAACAAAATTATATGATCTCTTAACAACTCAACTTAAGACCTATCAGACATGGAGTATCCCAAGGCTCCATCCTAAGCCCCTTACGTTTTTACTTTTCATTAACAACCTCCCCAATGCATCACACTTTTTACTAGGGTTGTTAATATCGGTTTTTTTGGCAAACCGATTATCGGTTTTAGAAATCCGATTTTAAGAGACTTATGATGGTAGCACTCAGAGAGAATGACGGCTCTGACGACCCTCCAAAACGCATTTCGCCATTCACTGAACCACTGACCAAGGGAATCCATGACTTTGTCACCAAATCAACTCTTAAGTTCTTCAAACTGCTGGACCTGCAGGAAGAGTTCATGGAACATGATCCAAGTGAATGGGGAGAACTGGAAGTGTACCAGCGTAATAAAGAAGTTGTGCAGTCGGTGAAAGTCATCAACGACCTGGCAGAACGCGGCGTTGCACTCATTCAAGAATTCAACATGTCGCTCACACGCAATGAAGAGCAAAAACAGTTCTTGCTGCAGGTTGTTGAGGACCACAGGAAGACCTTCTCAGCACCCACAAAAACCGCAGCAATCAAGCGAGCCCAGCCACAGTGACGCTAACCAACAACCAACAATCCAACATTAACTTATGGAAAAGCGGGATGATAGCAAAAACCATTTCACTCACTTATTTCTCTTAATGTGCAATGATTGTACATGTCTACGACTGTTGTTTAATGTTTATGTATTTTAATAATGCAGTAATTAGCATTAAAAACAAAAGTTATTGACATAAGACTGATTAGCTGGAAGTAATGTGCAAATTGCCATATTTTTCAGCGTAAATAAGACATACAGTCATATTCGTCACAAAAAAGTGTGTTGTGCAAGTTCTAAATATCGTTTTATTGATCTAATTTTTGGTAAATAATATTTCTTTAATCAATGGAACACAATGGAGGGTTGGAGAAAGTTGAACTAGAGATTTCATTTCATGGGACCACCCTAGGCCCTTCATAGAATATTTAATATATTATCATATGATGCAAGTTACTGAAAACCGATAATTGCTGCTTACCATAACTTACATACAAGTATGGGGTTCTACTATTAACTCGTTGGCCGTGGAAGACTCCGTTTTATATATAAGAGGCAATACTACGTCGCTGTGTGGGTTCTACTATTACCTCGTTGGCCATGGAAGACTCCGTTTTATATACAAGAGGCAGAATTCGATAATCGTTTTGTCAATAATGAAAACCGATAATCGTTTTTGAAACCGATAATCGGATTTCCGATTATCGTTTAACATCCCTACTTTTTACATTTCCTCTTATTTGCAGACGACACTAGCAATTTTGCCTTGCATAAGTCAAATATGACAAACTAACTCAACTGATGAATCAAGAACTTGTGCATGTAAATAACTGGCTCACAGTGAATAAATTATCACTAAACACTTCTAACAAACTACATCCTATTTAGCTCATAAACAAACTCCACTTGCAAAGGGAACAATTAACATAAACAACGTTCCCATACCCCAAGAGACCTCTGCTAAATTTCTAGGCATTTATGTAGACCAATTTCTCACATAGAATGGTCATACTGAGAATATATCATCGAAAATTGCAAAAAAAAACATAGGAATCCTGTCTACTATAGCTTATCTTCTACCTACTAGTATCCGATTCAACCTGTACTACTCAATAGTCCATGCCTACCTAACCTACTGTAATATCATATGGGTATCAAACTACCCTAAAATGACTAATAATCCTACAAAAAATACCCTTCATGTCATAGCCAATTGCTCTTATCTCCTCCCTACTGACTTAAATTACCTACAAACAAATGCGCATGCTGAAACTTGAGCAAATTACAATACTACAAATAAATGAGTTTATGTATAGATATGCAAATAGGCAACTACCAATTACTTTTAATAACTATTTCACAGCAACATCTGAAATCAATCCTTACAACATACGGTCCTCAAACACCTACAGACCTATTTACTCCCACACTAATACCCGCAATTTCTCGCTCAAATGTGCAAGACTAACACCTGGATACAGTACTGCTTCTGAGATACGATATTCAGCCAATATTTATCTTTTGAAACAGTAAACTGCGTGACTATCTGATAGTGCAGTCATCACTCACTCATCAGTATGACATACGTGCACCAATTGTCTAGTTAACTAGTTATCTTGAATCTAAAATAAATTTAACTAAACCTAACCTGCTGCTACATTATTGCTCTTATAAAGGGTGGCCCCATTAAGCGGTCCCTTTGGGTTTCCTTCCCTATTACTCCCTGACTTCTTCTATTCTATTCATAGAATGTTAACTCTGTTTGTTTGTTACTTGATGGGTTCAATAAAAATTATGGTTATGGTTATAGACATGAAGCTTGTACACCCTTGAATTTAACAGTTGTAAGCCAAATGTTTGATCAGCAGAAGTTATTAAATGCACACTTGATCTCAATGTTTGCAGCCTGATTATTGCAAATGTTTTTCTAAGAAAAATATCCTGCTACAAGCAGAGCTCAAAAATGAAAATGCATAAATAAAATGACACTCCTTAAAAATCCTATCATAACCATTCTCTTCAACCATGACTCTCCCGGAAGCACCTAAGTGAGTAGGTATCTTGAAGGGGCACTAAATCAAGTTCAGATTGATTTACTGATTGATTGATAATCAGACAATTAAACCTGATAAAACTCAGCAATTTCTTATGGACATGAACTTCTCTGAAAGTGATGTTCATTTGGCCAGTGTGCTGGCCACCACTAGCACAGTGAAGGTCCACTGTAGGCCCAGTGAACGAGGCTGCTTGAGTTGCTAGCCTGATTTCTCAGTAATTTTGTCTTCCTGATTGCCATCATAAATTTACACAGCGTAACTTCAAGAGAAATTCATCAGAGGATGAACAACATGAGACCATGATCTGTCAGAGACACTTTATACATCTCTAAATACAATACAATACAACAATCGATAAGCCCTAGATACTATAACGCTGAATGACTACTAAGACGCTCTCTGCAAATGAACAGGACATGAAAGTAATGTAAAGTAACTGACAAGGACTTTTATATAGCACATGCTGCACATTTCTTCAAGGCGCTCTGCGTAAACACCGAAACGGTTCAGAAGCGCCCCTAGACGTCTTTGTCTGACCTGGACGCAGCCATCAACAAGACAGCCGTACACACCACCACGGCAATTAAAATTAAGCCTTGAACTAAATAGCATCTCTGTGCAACAGGATTCTCCTGGTTAGGCAGCAACTGACACAGTCTCTCTCTCACCCATCGGCAGATAATGGCCGAGTAGTTCTCCCGGAAACAGTCGGAACAATTCTCACAAACGAAGCATGCAACTGCAACAACTGTGTTTCCGAGACTTGAAACAACAAGGAAACAACTAGTACTGGGAATTTGATATAACGCTACCCATGGGAGACAAAGCAAGCACTGCACTATAACGTTACACCTTAAGGCTGCATAAAATTTTCAATCCAGCTTCCCGATCATGTTTACCAGAAATTAAAATGATGTAAGCATGTAGCTTTATAGATTCCAGTGTTAGCACCTCGGGCATTTCTCTTGAAGAGTAACTAAACAATCTCTCGATTATTTTATAAAACGGGCCGATGCCCTTTAAAAGATCCTATGACGTACTAAACTAAACCATGAAATAAAAGACCGCCTCAATGGAATAACCTGACACTGTTGAAATGAAGTGAAGTTTCAGCAATATGGTAAATTGATACGCCATAACGCAATCGCCTCACAGAACAAAATAATTTCAAAACCAGTCACTCTGTCACCACTGCCGACAAAGCAGCCTCAATCCTTTTCATTCGATATGCTATAAAGCATCACAAATTCAAGGCACTACTTCGCAGTTTTCTATAAATTGCTGCTCTCAAATTGCACAACTTCTCGTAAGTGACACAATTCTACATAGTAGTCAGCATCTGCCGATACCTCCAGGCTTTACTACATTGCACGACTTTTCCTCTTATATAAATATATGTATGGCATCTGAAAGAGCCAAATTTCTCCAAAAACAAGTCAGCTTCAGCCATTGGAACTTCAACTGCTACCAATGATAGATTTTTCGGCCCTTAACTTATTGCTAAAAAGTAAAAACCATTCTTTTCAGCTGCGGCTGGGCCGGAAGCACCTCTGAGTTAGTATCTTGAATGGGCACTATATCAAGTTTATATTGATTGATTGATTAATCATTATATCATGTGATTCCTCTCAACCTTTCTTTATTGCAAGTGACAAATTTCAACATGAAGTAAATTCAACAAAGAAGATATACAGCCTCTAAGTAGTCAGTCAGTGAGCAATGCCGGATGCTATAGGCTCAAGTAGCACAACTTACAGCTGGGTCTAACCTTTTCTGCCGAGTTATTTATAGTTTTGATAGAACACTGGAAAATTGCTCAAGGTAAACATTGCATTCACTGTGGACTCATGAGTGTAACCTCCATAACTTGAGTGCCAAGGGGCTAACTGAAACACATGATTCAGCAGGACCTTGTTCTCGACAACCACAATAATAATTATTTAAAAACCTCGAACCATTGTCCATCACCTGAATCCTCACCATCATTATCATGTCGTCATCAGTAGCATCACCATCATCATCCTCTTTCCCTCCTGATTCTCATCACCACCACCCACCACCACCAATCATCATCACCAATCATCATCATCATCATCAGTAGGGCTGTCAAAATGTTAGAAAAACGTGGCCCGGGTACCCGAGCTCATCTTCAACGGGGGCCCGAAGGCCCGTCATTGGTAAAACACTTGAGGAAAGCCAAAAATAGTTGAGTCACAGTGTACGAAGTTACAAAATTTGATTTCATTAATTACATTGAAAGACCTGTGGCGTGTGTCTAACGGCGATTTTCGGTACTAATACCTCGATCACGGTCCACTTAGTTCGTCGCCTCGTATCGCCGATCGACGGGAAAGCGTGGGATAGAAATTGTCGCTTCGATTACATCCGTCGTCCAAAAGCTACATATAGCACGGTTTCCATCTTTTTCTCACGCTTCGACTACCGAGTCACCGAGAGTCGCTAAATTGGGAAGGGGAGCGATACCTAATAGGATTTAGACACTGAGACACACAGACAGATACACTGACCGTAGAGAGTCGTCGCCTTAGTTCAAAGGACACCTCCGTGGAATGTGTACGTGACACAGCTCCAGGAATAGGTCTCTCTTGGTGGTCTTCCCAGGAAAACCGACGGCAGAAGGGACGAATTTCTTGCTAGAATATTTACTTCAGTGTGGTCGACCTCCCGGAAACTGGGACGCCTTGTTAAAGTCTTTGACAGCAATGACGGATTGGCGGCAAAGACCGTAGTTTATTCAATATATGCATCACTTTATATATAAACGGTCGTTGAGCTAAACCTAGAACCAGTTGTTTATTTAACGACGCTTAATAACGTAGGAAGCTCTGTCTAGTTTATATATATATATATATATATATATATATATATATATATGCTATATATATATATATATATATATATATATATATATATATAAAAGCGGTCGTTGCACTAAGACCTAATTCAAAGTTTGTCATCATGGGCTTGCGCGTCCCCGTAGGTTCTCCTTGCATAATAACCCTTATTAAATAGGATCCGTGGCTCGTCTTATGATAGATAGCCAGCAGTCAAGCAGGTGCCAACCGCCCTCCGCCGATGACTAATCGGCCACTGTAGCTGGTTCATTCATGCTGAACTCCACAGCTTCCCACGCGATAGACAACCACAGAACGACACAAAGCTTTAAAACTTAGATCTGCTTACCGTATTATGCTTCTTCGGTCGGGTTTTCGGGTATTGACTTAACGGCCCGGGCTTGACCCTACGAACGGGGGCCCGGGTGTTCGGGGGCCCGTTAGACAGCCCTACCAACTACCCCCGCGCCGATGACTAATACACCACTGTAGCTGGCCAACACATCTTCAAATCCACAGCGTTTTACGCGACTGAAAGTCTGTATTTAAGCTTTTAAAATTTACTTTAAATAATATGCTGATTCGGACGGGTTTTCGGGCTTTGATTTAAGGGCCCGGGCCGGGCCCTTCGAACGGGGGCCCGGAGGCCCGGGGGCCCGTTGACAGCCCTAATCATCAGCAAACCATGTGAAGTGCATTCCAAAGTTCAGTGTAAGCAATCAGTGATTTGCTTAACACAAGAGTAATCTCTTGAGCTATCAGTAACCTTAAGCGGCACCCATGGGTACGAAGTGCTATTAGCAACTTTATTTTTGTGAGGCATACAGGTGGCCAGTCATCTCTAATGTGGCCGGATTTTCCCACCGACAGTGTACTATTCAATAGTCAATTTCAATAGGACACATAAAAAACAGAGCAGTAATCTGAAAACATCTTTCTCCCCAGGATAATTAGAACCCCAACCTCTGCTTAGACAATTCAGCACACTAACTGCTAGGCCATTCTCACTCCCCTAATACACAGGATGATAATCCTATATATAGTGCTTTTACGGCTGAACACTGCTAATCTAATTTAATCTAATTTCTATGGCAACGACCTTTAAAATCTCAATCAACAGTTAATTGCAAATCAGGTCGAAGCCCAATCCAATGAGAGACGGCAGTTCGCCACCCATAGGGATAAGCATGCTCAAAGACTTGACAGCCCGGCAGGCAAAGCACCCAATGATAACTGTAGGCACTCGTAATAGAAAACCTGCTCATCCCGGCAGCTCGTATACAGCCACGCTAATCATGACCCGAGCAAACTGTTCATGGGCTAACGATGCAGCTTTTGTGCGGCCACACTGGACTGGCCTCTCTGCCAGGCAACGGGCACTGCCTTGCTACAACTCGCACACACTGCGAGGCCGCACGTATCGATATTATTGAAACTATGCCCGCAAATATGGCGTGCACGCCCGTCCAAAATAGCACAAGATGGCGGATATAAATTCCTGTGCAATATAATGCACGGCTTGTGTATATAGGCACAGATGTGTCATTTCATCTACAACGCAACCTACGTCACCACGCCTCAATTACGGAAAACAATTACATCTTGCAAACTACTAAGTCATCTAGAACTGCTGAAGAGACACTTGAATAGGTGAACGGGTCAATATCAGCAACTTTCGACCATACTTTAGTATCTTGCAATGACACTGACCTAGATTCTGCAATGTGTTTCTTGTATGCATCTCTAACCATTTATATAGCACCTTCGAAAGCCTCTCAAAGTAAGCGCTGAAATGCCGCTGTCTGATTATCTAAAAGTATGCATCACTTGGACTAACACAAAGGGGAGCAATGACCGAGGACAATGGAGATAATTTATTCGTACCCATCGCCGCCAAATGGCTGGCGTCAGGAACTGATGATGATGAAGTGACTTAGGGAAGCTGTAGATCTGTAGATATTTCTTGAGCCGTATTCACTGTTCACTGATATTTACAGCACAAGACTGTTCCAAGCTGGAACAATGCACGCGAAAGAACAAGCGCCTACCGGTATGTTTCGGTATGGAAACATGAAACTAATACGTCCCTACTGGCTGTAGGATGGAGCATTCATCACGGCAGTGTGCTCTGTGATCCTGGCACATCCGTCACTTGATACAGTTTGGACTGGTTTACAGCTGCACTTCATCATGTTGGTGCTCTTAAAAAGACTCTTGTATCCAGGCTAGACATAATTACTGCCGTAACATAATGACTATAGTCACTATACTTGCCAAAATGTGATCGACTACTTAGAAAAATTCACTAAAGCAGAATTTTAGATATATTACAAGGAAAGTGTATTTTCAGGATATATGTATATACCCTGAAAATTCAGAGAATGTGTATATTCAGGGTATATGTATATACCCTGAAAATTTAGGGTTAGGGTCAGGTTATGGCTAGGGGGTTAGGGTTAGATATCCTGAACATATACATTCCTCAGGGTATATACATTCCCTAGGGTATATACATATACCATAAATATACACATTCCCTATAACAGATACAAATGGTTTGGAAAAAACCCTGCTTAGCTTCCTGTCTCAATATCAAAGTTAGTCAGTCAGCATGGGTTTTTTCCAAACCAAGATATACTGACTCTTATCTAGCACAATAAATGCCTTTAATTAATAACTAAATAAATGAAATAATAAAGCAATTACAAAAATTAATTCAGCTATCACGATCACGAAGAAAATATCAACTAGAAATCAATGGAAAAACACAGTCTTCAGATAATAAGAACACCAGGATGCTGTCTAGCACCTGGGTGACCTAGTAGGCCCCCTGCTTCACATTAGCACGAGAATGAGAAGGTGCTGAGAAAAATATTAGCACCAGCAGCACATTCACCGAATCTGCACCTTTAATAGAAAATCTTTTAAACTGAGCGTTTATTTATTATTATTTTCTTTTATTTCAATCATTTTTATAGATCCCAGGAAATAAATTGAATTTTACATTCTTTGTTTCTCCTCCGTCAGGCCAAGGCCAACGATGAGTCCTCAACTTGTCGTCTCCAGAATTCTCTATCCTTGATTTGTTCCTTTGCTTCTGCAATGTTCATCTTCATTCTCTCCAGATCCTCTCGTATTTTACATTAAGGCGTCTTAAAAGAAATTTTACAGTTGTGTATGGCCACGTGGGATTCGACAGGCAGACCCAGAAAGGACCAGTGACCTGCTTAAATAGGGTCACCTATTTATGATGCATTTATTAAGTTCAACAATCTAATGACCAGGCATCAGTCGATGGCACTGAGCAATTGTGAATGATGGACTTGCTCAAGGTCCTTACACAGTAATCGTCTCAGGGGAAGCTCGTACCTCTGCGCTACTACAAGGCAAGCACTCTAACCAATTGGTTACCATGCCTCAGATATTGAGGTCTATTTATCAGACAGTCTGATTAACACAACATCTGTTGTCTGGCTTTACGTCACACTGAATGTCTGGCTGTAATTCACACCAACTGCCTGTAGGTCATCGTAACTGGTTCTACGCCACCCCAACTAACTTGCTGTAGGCCACACTGAATGTTACCTTTAGAGCACACTGATTGTATGTAGGGAACAACCGGGTAGACATTTTCTACCGGGTAGCAAATCCGAGTATTTGGATGTACTATTTGCCGGATCCGGGTACGAACCGAGTACCGTTTTTACATGTAATATAGTACGAAGGGCTAGAACAATGACAAACCAATCTCAGCGCTAAATAGCGATTTTCGGTTAAATACTTAAATTGTTGCAGAAATTTAGTTCAGTTGTATAATTTATTTGTAAATTGTAACTATAATCTTGAGATTGATCGAATTCCAAAAATTGTAGGTATTTGCGTGGGTATTATTTGCCGAGGCGAATAGTTCCGAAAAACCCGATATCCGGCCGGGGCAAATGGCCGAAGCGATTTCCGGTTGTTCCCTAATTGTATGTCTGGCTCTAAACCCCACTGACCGTCTAGGGTTAGGTAACATTGACTCCCTGGCTCTGGGCCATACTAAATGGCTCCAACTCACACAAGTTATATGGCTGAAGGCCAAGCTAACTGGGTCTATGTCACATTGACTGGCTCTAAACTACACTGACTGTCTAGCTTTAGGCAACATTGACTCCCTGGCTCTGGATCACACTAAATGGCTCCAACTCACACAAGTTATATGGCTGAAGGCCAAGCTAACTGGGTCTATGTCACATTGACTGGCTCTAAACTATACTGACTGTCTAGCTTTAGGCAACATTGACTCCCTGGCTCTAGGCCTCACAAAAATGGCTCCAACTCACATCAGTTATATGGCTAAAGGCCACACTGACTGGATCTATGTCACATTGACTGGCTCTAAACTACACTGACTGTCTAGCTTTAGGCAACATTGACTCCCTGGCTCTGGATCACACTAAATGGCTCCAACTCACACCAAGTATATGGCCATGCTGACTGAATCTATGTCACATTGACTGGCTTAGGCCACACTAACTGCCAGCTTTAAGCCAAATCCTCTGCCTGGCTTGTAGACTGTCTTCTATTACCAGATAGCATAGATGCCTGTAAGCATTATACTGACTCCTGATAAGACATCACTCTTCTGCTCCAAACAGACTGCTGACCCTTGAAGCACAGACACCATCTTTACAGATACCAACGACCTCCAGGCTCTAGGAATTCACTCCACACAAATACATGTTTCCGCAATAAATTCCCTACAGCTGAAGTATTCACTAGCTTCACTGAACGCAGCCATACACAAGGTCTTCGTATTCCTTTGCTCCACAATCCACTGTTCCTATGAAAACACTATGCAAAGTCAAGCCTCTCTGTAATAATAATTAGGCTCTCAACTTGAACCGCCTTCCTCTAGATCCTTGTCACCCCTCCTCCTGACTAGAATGCTTGTAAACTGTTCTGTGTCGCACATGTAAGGCTACAAGCACACCCAAGTAGAGCTCTGTCTTTAACACTTTGACTACGAGAGTGTACTAAAAGCGAAATGGAAACCAATGCAGCACTTTGACCGAAATCGGTATTATGTCGGAAATTACACAACAGAGTAATAGGCCAGAAACACATTTCTTTGTTTTTCGGTTTTTTGCAGAATCTAATATAAAAATATGTTGAAAATAGTTATTTCTTATATTTTTTTAAAAACCGAGCTTTAAAGCTATTTTTAATGCTTTTAATACGCCTATTCTTTTGTTTTAATTAAGTTAATTAAGCTAATTAATTAATTAATTTGGATCACTTTTTGCCCTATATTTTCAGTTAGAATAAAGCTAGAGCAAAAATTTTTGTGTCATTTTGAAGCCTGATGCAAGACCTTTAAAATGATGTATCAAATTCAATATGTTGCAAAATCACCTTAATACTGGTTTTGGTGTGTGGAGCCACATATTACATCACTTAGCAAAACAATGCACAGTAAGCTGAAAAAGTCACCAGTGGACCAGTGGTGGGCCCACGCCCACACGTGGAACCAACCAACGGACTTGCATCGACAGCTGAAGATGGCATGGATATTCAGAGTCTCAACTGAGCTTAAAATGCAACAACAGGAGCCTACGTAGCAATAAAACTACCAACAACAATTTCTCTGGCGCCGTAACACAGCCATGCCACAACAAGGGCGCCTACACAGAACTATAACATCGAGTGGAGTAAGCCAATAGGTGAACAGAGGAGTCTATATACCAAAACCATAAGGTCACCACAGTTCATTTAGCTTGTACTGCTTTGTCTCGATCAAAAGCATTCTTCAGAAACACAGTTCTGGGGTGGCTGGATTTGCCAACCGAAGTGCAGAGACAGCAATAGCAACTAAACATCCATCCTAAAACTCCTCACATTCATTCATTCATTCTGACAATTTATATAGCGCCCCTTCAAGATACCTACTCCGAGGGGCTCCCAGCCCAGCCATGGCCATATTTAGGGGGTGGTTTTATGGGTTCAACCCCGCCCCCAAATAAATGCATTAATTACTGTTTTTAAAAACAAAAAATACACAAAACTACAACCGAAAACTTAAAACCCCTCCGAAACTTTTCCTCGTTACGCCCCTGACCATGGCTAAAAACAGAGATTTGAACAACTAACAGAATGTGGGCATATTTTTCGGAGGCAACGAGCACAGCTCCAGAGGAAGTCCGTTAGAGGCTGCATGACTCACATGAAGTAGCAGGAACTGAACCCATCAGCAGAGGCAAAGGGCATTGGCAATCACCCTCCACACCCATGCAACTGGAGCAGGATATAAGAAATTAAGCAGATTAAGCAGTCTGGACAAATGAGGCCTTACCACTCAAATGACTTTAAGGGGAAGTCATAAAAAACAGAGCATTTTCCATTTCCTTCATCAGATTCACACATAAATTCTTAATTAACTTATCAAATTCACTTTAATTAGGTAAGTAATCTGATTAAATCTGATCCGATTTTTAATTATAGTCTATCCTGTGGTGCTCAGTAGTTAGTGTGCTGGACGTCAATCAAGAGTTTTGGGTTCAAATCCCGGTCAGGACAGAATTTTTTTTTAGAGATTTCTGCTCTGCCTGCACCCCCCTAGCCAACTCAACTATAATGAGTACACTGACCGTACACTGTTGGCGGAAAGATGAGATAGCGAGGGAGAGGATTGGCCACCCACCTTCATATGCCGAGGCTAAGAAATTGAAGCCTCAGGGCTATCTTAAGGGACTGCTCTTCTTCTCTTCTCTATCCTAACAATAAGCCTGCAGCTCTTTTAATGGTATGCATACCGCAACTTCTATTTGAAACATAGAGAACCACAACAACAATGAATAATTTGAACATGAGTTTCGACCTAAACCTACTAGAAAGAAAGTCAACCGTGTTGGCATCCTATCCCAGTTATCAGTTTATCAACATCCAAACTGTTCCAGCAACATCATTGTCATCATTATAAATAGAAACTAGTAGAGGTGTTATCTGAATGATTTATGCGTATAATTATATATAATTAGCTGGCAGCTAAGTCAATGATTATTTGCTTTCCAATTCAGTGATCATATAAATACCATCTGTAAATGGTCTCGCTTCTTTTTTCATGATACTTGTATAATTGGACATTGTAAATAAGTGAGTAAGTATATTCTTTATTGTCCAATTGCTAATCACACTTTGGTATACAGATATCTAATAAATACAGTTAAAAAGTGCATATAGTCGAAGATAGATGGCACACCAAAACTTTTATGATATTAAGTTCACCCAACACATAAATGTGATTCTTGTGCAAACTAAAATGCAGTCAGCAATTGGTACAATCAGTATAAAGGATATACTTACGGTACTTATACCAGCCTACCAATAAATGTGTTTGCATCAGGCTGTTGGCTGGATGATTATATTCGATCATGGGCATCTGGACAGAGGGAGTAGTGGGTGGGTTTGGTTGGGGGCAATAGCTGGTGCAAGATGTGGCCCAGTCACCAGGACTGCCCCAAAGAGGAGAGTGTTGGCATCAGGGTGAGAATTTTTTCGGGGGGACCCCTCCAGTCGTCCTTCATAGGATCCCATAGTAAAGTCTACATTTCACAACCAAACTGCACACGAATCAACGTCTAACCCCTCCCCCGCCACCCCCCCCCCGGTTATTTTTTTAAAATTCCAATACTGGTTGGCATTATTGCACAGTTGTTCAAACATTGTATGTCCCAGAAGTACAGGTTTTGGTGGCAAATTCTCTGGTTTCTACCGACCTTGATAGCTGCAGTTCTCTTCCTACCAAGGACTCAGAATCCTTGTCAAGAGCTATGAGCAATACACACTTCACAGTACGATCACGCATGTATGTGTCAAGACGTGTTTACTTTGTGTTTAAACTGCTACATTAGTGCACTGAATTAGCATCCAAGTTGGCGTCACTATTCATATAACACTGTACTCTGGTCAACCACAGTACCTGCCAAAAATTCTAAGGACCTGTGAGCAGTTTACAACAAGGGGAAAGCCCATTCCTTATAAGTGTTGAGGCTGCGTGTATGCATTGTATAGAGATTTGTCAGTCTTGTGCTCAAACAGTTACATTGGTGCATGGAATTATTAATAACAATGTGGTCATTGCTCTTCACTGTATTCTATTCACTATTGCACCTGCCAAAAATTTGCACGACAAGCAAACAGTTTATGACAATGGGACAGCTTGTTCAGGTGTGACGCTTGACAAAACAGGTGACAAAAAAGGTGACACAAAGAAATTCAAACTTTGGAAACTGAGTTAAAACTCAGCAAAAAATACGGAAATAATAAAGAAGAGCAGTCCCTTAAGCTAGTCCTGGAGCAGCCATGGGTATGAAGTGTTAGCAACTTCATTTTCTTAACTTCGGCATATATGAGGGCGGGTGGCCTCACTGTCTCATCTTCCCACCGAGAGTGTACGGTCAGTGTACTCATTATAGCCGAGTTGGCTAGGGATGCAAGTGGGGCAGAAATCCTGAACTAAATTTCTACCCTGGCAGGCGTTTGAACCCCCCTGGATATCTTGATTGACACTCCAACACACAGACAGATAAACAGAAAGAGAGAGACAGAGAGAGAGATGCAACTAGATATTTACACAGCACCTCTGAAAGACCATATTATGCCTTCTCAGGATGCTTTATAAAGGTAAATGCAAACCACACTGTATAGGCATAAATCACACATGAAAACTTTTTAAAGTGGTTTTTGATGTGTTCATGTCTTCTATTTTGTCACTTATACCTTGTTTTCTGCATAGACCACTTAGTTGGAATGTCATGCACAAATGAACATTTGAAGATTTTAACGGTACTTGGGGCACTACGTCTTGAGAAATTATTCACACGTACTCAATACTTGACAATATGAAAGCATGGCCAAATAAAATGGGTTTCAATCACACACAAAAATGAAAAGAAATAATAATAATAATATTCGTTTATTAATTCAAACTGACAAGTACACAGTAAGATAACAGGATATAGTAGTAACAGATGATAACAAGTTTAACAGGAGTCGAATTCAACTGTATGGCAGCCTGCAAGGCATCCATCTGTCATACTGCTCATTTTATAGGGAGTGGAAAGCTGAGTTAACCTTATGGGGCTAGCAAGTATCAAACCTGAGTCCTTCTGATCTTCCTATCAAGATGTTACCATTCTAACATCTCCCAGCCCCTTTGAAAGTCGAAGGTTATTGCAAATTGCTATGCAACCTATTGCAAAACGTAGGGCAAACCACAGTTAAGCTTCTCTGCTGCACTATGGCACCTTGACCATCAGAGCAGAGCTCTTCTGACAGGTATGGACAAAATCGAGATATGTAAAGTTGGATAAAATCTAAATTGATTGCAAGATTTGTCCACATCAATACACAAAACCGGTTAAAGCTGTAATTAATGTAATGTAATTAGCAACTTCTATTGTGCCGGTGTCTAATGCACAAGGCATCAACCGATGGCACACCAAAACCAAGCCGTAATCAGTTAATTAAGTAATACTACTAATAAAGTTCACCACTGTGGTTATTTGGAATTATGTGGCCAAGCAATAGTATGAGAGATGCAGTCATTAGTCAAAAGAAAAAACCCAGTAACAAGGAAATAACACCTTGTCAAGTATCAAAGTTGAGACAAGCATTTACTGAAAACATGGACTCAACTCAGTCATTTAATACCTGCATTTCTAATAATAAAAACTCGTTTTCTATCAGAAGTATTTTATTTTCAGCGTCAAACGTTCTGTTTGATTCTACTTCAATCCACTTACTTACTTACTGTTTTGTGCATTATTAGCGCAAATAATTTCTAAGGAGAATAAATTCTACGAAAAATCATTTTCACCAACTTTTAGTCACAACACATTTGCAAAATTGGCAAACTTATAGTATCGTGGGCTGAAGGATTATACAGTATCTGTGGGCATGCTGCGCGGACACCGGATGGTACCAGATGTTCAAATGACGACACTAACCCTAACCCTGAACCTAACCGACACTCACGACGCCAGTTCGAATCGAAGTCGAGGCTGCTCAGTGCGACCACTCTCCATTTTCTGAAATTCCAAGCTCTTGCCAGAAAAATCTCAAGATTGGCAAAAAGTGTATAAAAAATCCCAAGTTACTGAAAAGGAAAAGAATTATGATGAAATATGAAATGCGTTTTAACAATCAAAATTATTCACAAAAATAACTGGCAAAGAAAAAACCGGAGAATAACATTGAATTAACAAATTACAATGTTTACAAGTAGGCCTAACAATAATAATAAACGTCTTTCACTGAGGGAGTTTTTTCTAATCTAATTCGCTGTCACTAATTCTAATTCTAATGTCACTGTTGAAAAGTATGGTAAAAACTAGTCTGTAGACCTTAGAAAAATCCCAAGATTGCCATGCAAAATCACAAGATCCCAAGCCGGACCCCAATATCCCAAGATCTTGGGACAAATCCAAAGGAGTGATTACACTGAGGCTGCTCTGCTGGAACCCTGTTGTTCTACGCGTCTTACGTCATCCATTGACGCGTTATAACGGTTTTACAAGGACATCACCTCTGTCGAACGAACGAGACCCGTTTCTCAGCGGCTCTATTTGCTTTTGATTTTATCTGTCGGTGTCATGAAAGCATAATGCAATATTATCATTACACTATTACAATGTAATGGAATTATCACCTTACTTTATGTAATATTACAATGCAAATACTGTGATGAAATGTAGGCCTACTTGAATTACATCAACTTATAGCAAAGATGTTAGAGTAGGCTAGTCTACGACTCTAAAATCTTTGCTTATAGGTCACAATCGGGCAGCAGAAAATGGGCGTAATGAAAACCAAACACAGAGACGAAGAAAAAAGACCTAAGCAGTTCAACAAATTAGAAACAAGAGAGATCAGCGACTCGTTTAAAATGTTTACCCGATAACAATATAAAATCTGTATTATCCGAGGCTTTAGCCTAATTAAAGGACCATTCGAACTGCGCTCAGAAACCTGACTGCGCAGCTCGACGTGGTGTGTCCAACACATTATGGAAAAGTCAACCACCAAGCTTGATCGGAAATATCCTCAGTTTGAATATCAGTTTGAATCCTAACGTGAACGTCGCTGAAATGTTCAACCGCCGGGTCTCGATATGGTCTCGATAAAAAGTTCAGTTGGCAGAGATATGTGAACCTTCGACACACAAGGGCAAGATGAAACGTTTGATCCGACCTGAAATTCACAGGTGAACACATTAAGGCCCATATCGATCAGTCCTGGATGCGGGCCAAATGTGCCGCTTTATGTGCGCTTTTCTTCTGCACAAATTTCTGTAAGCAGTGTGTGTGACACTGGCCCGATTGTGCAGCGCTATTCACGCTAGCCCTCTGGCGAGCAAGAGCTAACTAGGACGAAATTTAAAGGCAATTCGCCTTCGGAAATGTGGTCCAATTTCTCTCTGTTATTCACAAGGCGGCCGTTGCCAGTTCTGAACTTCTGATCGAGTGTTCATGCGGACATTGCCCCCGATTTTATGGATGGGAATGGCGATGGCATCCCATGACAGTTCATAATCCACTGCCACTGGACAGGCAAGGAGAAGAGGATCGAGGAAGCACATAGCTGTATTTACAGGTGTATAGCCCAAATATTGTGGGCCTAATCATTGTGTCCACTTCTAAAATATTCCGCATATTAGGCCTACAAGCGCTTTATAATAGCCATACTCCAGTATAGGCATACAGGCCTAGCTAGGCTCATCCTTGTCACAGCGGAAGTATTCTTATCGTGGTAGCATCGACAACATGATCAACATCCCTCGCCCAAACTGCTTTGAGGAAACAGCGCACATGTTACACCCAGTAACACCCTAGGCCTAATTCAAATCTAGGACTATGCCTGTAATGCATGGCCAGATTGTCCCGCGACGATCTGGACTCCTTGTCTTCGATTTTCTAAATTCTACAGATGTGAACTTGTTATTCCGTAGTAAAGTGTTAATTAGCTGTAAATGTAGCCTACATGTCTTTCTATACCACGTGGCCTCGACCCTGTTTATTTTTCAAAGAATAATGATCGAACGAGATTCGTCGCCACCGTTTGAATGGGTGCCACTGCCACACCATTAGGCCTAAAGGTCACTGGCCGCGAAATTAGGCCTAATTACTATTCCGGTCATTTCGACAGTTTATTGTCTCCCAGCGTAGTAAAAGTTTGTCTGTGGCCTTTCTTGTTCGCGTGTAGTGTTATAATTAACGAAAGCTAGCCTAATTAGTTAGTCTGTATTGTAGTAAACAAATTAGTTTGGCCTCCTTGTTAATGCAACGTCGTCAAGGGTGTTTCGGATTTTGTCGCGAATTGATCTATTATTGTTGAAGATAGAGCGGATTATTAATTAGTAGCCTAGGCCTACCACTCACGCAATATTTATCCATACACAATACACGTCAGTTGTGGGTCAATTTTCAATTTTGTCGCAAATCCTGGAAAAAAACCATTCGGTTATCCCATTGCGCTATAAATAATAAATTTGGCTCTCGTTACTTCTCGTCTCGTCATCACTAATGTTTATTAGAAGGTGTGACCATTGCCTTCTAGATACTATCTAGAAGGCAATGGTTTGCCTAAGAGGTTTATTTAGAGTTTATTATCCATAATTGGGCACTAACTTGTAATCTTAAATTGAATAACAATAAATCCAAAGAGATGGTATTTAGGCGCCCGCGGTCTAAATTACTTGATCTCCCTCTCCCTATACCAGGTATTTGTAGGGTATCTGAGTCTGTTATTCTAGGGGTAACCATTTCGGATAGACTTAGTTTTGACCCCCATATTGACCGAATCTGTATTAAGGCTAGCCAATCGCTCTATGCGATACGCATCCTTATTGCCCATGGTCTCTCGGGGATGCGCCTTTTTGATGTAGTTCGGGCAACCTCGCTGGCTCGCCTCCTGTATGCTTCCCCTGCTTGGTACGGCTTTGCCAATGCTGGTCAGCGCGCGCGTATTAATGCAATAATACGCAAAATGGTACGTCTAAAGTTTTTGCCTGCCGACCAGATAATGTTTGATGACCTCTGTCGCCGTGCTGACTCTTCTCTTTTCTCATCTGTGCTTCACAACCCCAGCCATGTTCTTAATGGTCTACTGCCTCCTATAAAGAATGTTAATTAAGTACTCTCTCCGTCCTCGTTCACATAACCGTGAGATCCCTCATGCTGACGCATTAACTAGATGTGGTTTTATTACGCGTATGTTATTTAATTGATTTTATTGCTAATCTTTCTTTTTACTATTACCTTAATCTCATATTTGCATAGATGTCTGTTTTATTGTATTTTATGATATATTTGACATTTGTGATTCAATCTGATGTTCCCGCAGTGCGTTTGCAGGCGGTTCAATAAAGCACGTACTTACTTACTTACTTATAAGCTGCATTATACAGAATCGCGGCCTAGAAGTTGCTAATTGACAATAACAATAGCCTAATAATAATAAATTACATATATAAGGGTTAAAGGGTCAGTTAACAAAGAATCAAACAACCTTCAACCGAAAAGGTCCTACATAGCATGAAGTTTATGATGCCGTATAGGCTAGTAGCAGTAGTTTCAGTTTAACGACACTACCCACCTTTTTTCAGGCTTGGTACTGGCCATCGACCTATATATAGGTCGATGGTACTGGCACTGGCAGAATACGAGCAGAGGCGGAGTTTTATTATGCCATATAAATGCGACGTAACACAAATTGTGAATGGTTGATCTTTCGGCGCTTCTGATTGGTGGAGAAACTGGCGGCGACGCAGATGATTTATCTAAGATAGTTTCATAGAAGTGGCCACTGCAATGAATCCGCACTCTGTTGACGTCAGTTGCTAACAAGCGCCATCTTCTATATGAAACATTATAATAAAGCAGGAGCAATTTTGCTTTAACGTAAGAAAAACAATCACATAATTTGCAAAATAACTACATTTTGAGCGTATTACTGCGTTATTTGATTCAACAAAAGAACAGAATTTAGTCAGGTAGACAGTGACGCGCCTTCGGTGTATGAAACCGTCATCAGGTGTGGACTCTATATGTTAGAAATACTCTGGCTATTGACACGATGGGAGGAGGTTTGTTATCATCGTGAGTAAGTGGGGCATCGAGACGGTTTTAATGCCCGGAAAATTCGGATTTTCGTCTCATAAGGAAATTTCTAAGACAGCGAATCCGGCGTAATTATCACCGCCATGGCTGTTCACACACATCAGTAGCGGAGAACAGGTAAATTGATTTGACTCTTCCTGTAACCAGAGTTTTAATTTTGAATGGGAACCGAGAGACAGTCCTAGGATGGACATAACGTCATGGAGCTATAATTAGTTTCGCGACCGGTTAAAAGCCGAGCACGATTCCCAAATTTCCTGATATTCTAACTTAGAATTTCTAAGCAGCGAATGATTGAATGTAAGGATATTTTATGCAATCAATTTGGTTGAGTTTGCAATCCATTCTTGAGCTTTGAAACGCGGAGGGAGTAGTTTGTTTAATTGTTGAATGGCCATGGTAGTGTTTGCGCTTCGGCCAAAAGATCGTTCAGCCTCAGGACCTCGATTTAAATTTTTTATATATGGTTGAACTCGTAGCGGATCTGGCGATTAAAACACTCAGTTAACGGCGTAAACACGTTTGACGTATTTATTACATGGTGGTTATCCTTCATTAATACTGTAGGGCTAAAAAATCCCAATGTGGGTCGAAAAGCTACGTAGTGATGACAGTTTTATAACATTGCGTAAGAGATTAAGTAAATATTGGATGAGGTTCATTGCTGGGTCAAGAGGGTATGCGATGCGCTCCTTCTATCGAACCACAGCTGGCGTTCATTGATCTCTATTCTCATCTCTTCATCAAATAACCTCCATAGGATCCTATCCATAACGATTGTCAAGACACATGGCTGTCCTGCGCACAGCTGGACACGTGCAGTAAATTTCCAGCAGTCTATGTGCATGTATGTGTGTGTATGCTTAAAAAAAGTGTGGATGTACATGTATGTACGCATGTTTGTTTGTGTGTGTGTGTGTGTATGTGTGTGTGTGTGTGTACGTGTGTGTACGTGTGTGAAGCCATATAGTGGGTAACATCTATAATACGCTTACAACGTATATGTATGATGTAGTATGTATAACATGAATGCTAATGTCAATTTTCTGGTTTCATCTGGACGGATAAATTTGATTTAGCAGTTGCTCCATATTTGCTCCATTCATTTTGCAGTTGCATAATATTGACACTTGGTGTTTACTAGTGTCTGGATTTTGATCGAACTCATTCCATGTTTGCACTTAATCAGTGTTTGCGCATAATCTGTGGGGTTCATAATCCATGTTTGCTCATAACCTGTGGTGCTCTTAATCCATGTTTGCACACTATCTGTGTTTTCAATCAATCAATCAATTTCATTTATTAACTTGATCAAGCTGACAAGAATGCTTCTTGTTTCATTGATTAATCAGTTTCTGTGGAACTAGTTAATTGGAGGGAGACAAGTTGGGGTGTGGTTTCTATTCATAGTTAGGCCAAAACAAAATTTATAATGTTGTGTTTCCGGTAACCCGACCGAGTCACTTTTTTAGGCCCGACTGGGAAAATTTTTTGAAAAAATTTCAAATTTTTTTTATTGACACATGAATTTAACCTTTGCGTGCCAGAGGTGCAGATGTGCGACATTGATAACATTGCTTTCCACTGCATAAAAACTTTTTATTTATTTTTTTGGCCTCAGCAAGGTGAAATATGATGACAATATATTCATTATTATTATACAACGATGCAGTATTGCATAAAAATATTTTACAAAATAAATTTTTTTTCCTACCTACCTACCCAGATTTTAAAACCACTGTTACCGGAAACACACCTATATTTTTTTGGCCTTATGTGAGAAGATGTTTTTGTATAAGACTCTAGGTATAAAGTTACTGTTATCTTTGCCAGGGGGGAGAGAAACCACAGGGGGGGGGGAGAAACTACAATGCCGAGAATGGAGCTGGTATAACATGATTACGGGTGGCCAGTCCTCTCCCTCACCGTGTCATCTTCCAACAGATATTGTATGGTCAGTATAGCTGAGTTGGCTATGGGGAGCAGGTGGAGCAGAAATCTCGACACAAATCTCTGCCCTGGTGGGGATTTGAACCTCCGACCTTTCGACTGACAGTCCAGCACGCTAACCACTACACTATCGAGCACCCTGGCTGAAACAAGTTAAATTCTGAAATACCATTCCACCGAGACAAAGCGGTGGCCCTTGTGGCTGTCTGAGGAATCTTGTCATGGGCAGAATAGCGGAGGTAGTTTAGACGAATTGATGGGGAAGATTTGCAAATCTTCGTCCTGCAGCTGAGCAAAGAGGCACTTTGTTGAATGTCTTACCCTGAGACTGTCTGGAGTTTCAGACTCCTGTGAAATACGGTAGACTTGGGGAATTAGCGTTGCATCGAGTTACAGTAGATGACCTCCATGCTGCTTCATTTGAATATTGATCCCAGCTTTTTAGACGCATTTTAAGGTCGAAGAGAAGCATGTGTGGAAGTTTAAGTGAGACGTGGCATAGGTGATTGGTTAGAGTGCGTGCCACATGTAATGTGGAGAGTATCCCACAACGTTTTATGCCAACCTTAAGACTGTTCTTTTTATTTTTAGCCGAGGTTGAATCGGAAGCACTTCTGAGTAGATAACCGTGAAAGGCGCTATAGATATAAATCTCCTAAATGAATGAATACAGGTGCACAGCTTCCCCTGAGACAGTTATGGTTGATGCTGGGTCGTTAGATATCTACTGACCAACATCAATGATGGCGCTGGGAAATTGTGAGTGAAGGACTTGCTCAAGGTCCCTATGCATTAGCCATCTCAAGAGAGGCTCGAACCTGCACTCTTTGCATTACAACTTTACAAGGTGAGCACCCTAACCAATCAGCAATCTTGTCCGTACATGAGGTACATACCGTACGCAAGTACCATATGTGTGGCATGAATGGTATGGTATGCATGCTTGTGTGTATTGTAGTTTTTGTGTCATGACCAACCACACTTTTGTCTGGCTCTTCAACAATAGACGTGTAACTGTTCGTCCGTGTTCGTGTTTGTAGAACTCTAATGCTTAGTGGTAGCAGATGTTACTTTTGGGAATGTCAGTATATCATTAAGGCAGCTGCTCGAGTGTTTTTATATCACACTGAAATTATTTTTATGACATTTTATTTGATAGGCCTCAGTGGCAGGAAGAGAAGTAAGGGGTGTAAGTTTTACAAGGCAGAATTTAACTTCTCCAATATTTACCTTGCTAGGGCTTTTTGTAAGTTAAGAATGTCATGTTGATTTCATTTATTCAAATCACTTATCTTAGGCTTGGTCCTACCTGACCAGTCCAGAAGGGTTACAAAGGGGTGGGCGACTGGGGTAATTAAGCAGAGCCGTAATTAACCTATAGCTGGGGTTTGTAGTCCCTGATCTCTGATGACCTTTGCAGCGTGACCCTGTTTTACTTTCCAACCACCTGTTGAAATTTATTTACAATTTAAAGCAACCTTCAATCTAACCAGTTTGGGGCAAAGACAATGTAATGTCCTCTAAAGAAGTCATATGGGGCATGCCCCCCCCGCATGACTGGATTAGCCTTTGGTCCCAACCTTGATACTTACCAAGGATCAAAATTGTGGGGCTTTGTGGCACACTATCGTTACTTTATTTGTACCCATCGCCGCCAAATGGTTGGCATCAGGAACTGATGATGATGATCGTTACTTTAATATTTATAAAGCTTGACGACCTCATGACAAAGCTTCTATCGATGGTGCTGATCAGTTGTGCATTAAACACTTGTGTAAGTTCTCAACACAGCATTCCTATCTCTGGGGAGACTTGAACCCCCACCCTTTGCATTGCAGGGCGACAATTTCAGCCAATAGGTCACTGTTATCTGCACTAAGCGGAAATGTGGCTGCATACAGCTGGGATGAATGGTGAAGGCGGGATTTGAAAATGGCATTTTGAATGAAATGGTGGATGCAGCTGTGCGATAATGCCCCCACGTGCTCAGAAATTGCGCACAGCTGTGCAGAGTATGCAATCAAAAACCAGTTATTGCCCTTCTTCTTCCAAAGTTCAGAAGTGCACATACGACTGAAAATCAATTATGGTGCTGAGCAATTCTGAGTGAAGGACTTGCTCAAGATCCCCACACAGTGACTGTCTCAGGGGAGGAGGATCAAACCCATACATTACCACATGTAGAAATTTACATACCGTGTGAAAACAGCACATTGAACACTTATAATATGTGCAAGTGCAGCAAGTCGAGTGCTTACGTACACACATGTGCATTGGCTAATGTGTTCACGCATGTGCTGGCATTTTAAGTGGCACGTGCACCAATACCTTGCTTTACCATCCATTAACTTTTCATTGCTTACCATAAGCATGGTGAGCAAGCATTGCTTACATTACCATAGCAACCCTCACAATTGGTATTGGTACTTCACTAGCCACTAAAAGGATGATTGGCTGAGTGTGTGCAACCACTAACAGGATGGTGGGCTGAGTGGGCACCAGGTAGCATGATATTCCACAGGTAGTCAAATCCAAATATGCAAACTTATGCGGCTCATTTGTGCTTAATTAGTTTTTCTGCTAATTGGTTTTGAATTGCAGAATTGCTGCATTTGGCTTGAAGTGCGAAATCGATTTGTCCGTTGCTAAGTATAGTTCACTTCAAGGGCTAAATATGTGTTGTCATGGAGATACGGAGGAGACCTTGTTTACAATAATATTGATGAGGGAGAAGTGGACTCAGTGGTGGAGGTGGTGTGACGTCTGGAAAGCAGCTGGTGTTAGTCAATAGGACACTGAAACCTCCATTAAATGCACATCGATATGCAGAGACACGATTATAGTATTGTACAATATATCCTTGCCTGTTTCCGGTAATATGATGGGAATGCTGTGTCAAACCTCTTAGGGTTTCAGTTCCATATGCTTTTCAGCATGTTGTACTAAGTAAGTATATTCTTTATTATACCAATTGTACTAATACCCAGGTATCCCTAGTAGCAGGGTCAGCAACCTCTTTTGGGCCCACTGAGCAGCCAGATGGCATTAATCGATTAAGTAATTATTATTCAATCTGTTTACTCTTCCTTTGTTTGGCTGCCCAATAAAATGAAATTAAAACTACCATGCCTTTTTTGTGTTTGTCAGTAAGTAGATAAGCTTGTAGATCTGTGATTTTTTGCATTTGCATGATTGTGCATGTATTAAGCGCCGCTATTATTATTATTATTATTATTAAATAAATTTGTAACGCGCGCAAGGTCACACCGAAATGTGAATCTGAGGCGCGGATGGTGAACTTAGATTTCTTACATGCACTTAGATTTCCAAATCCTTGAAAGCCAAGGAGAAATAGTGAGTTTTGAGTTGCTTTTTGAAGGAAGGAAGTGAAGTTGAGCTACGAAGAGAAAGTGGTAGTCGATTCCATTCCTTTGGAGCAGAGGCGTGGAATGCACGAGAGCCCATAAATGTTCTGCGTTGTGGACTCGTGGCTCAGCTAGAAGACCTGTATTTGATGATCGCAGGCAACGAGGAGGAATGTAAGGAGTTAGTAGTGCATGAATAATTGAATATAGGTATCTAATGAACAAGCATCAAGTGATGGTGCTGAGTAATTGTGAGTCAAGGACTTGCTCAAGGTCCCTACACCCTACTCTCCGCATTACAAAGCAGGCACTCTAACCATTTGGTCACCGAATAACTTGTTCCGGTATGTAGGTATGAACATATGTTTGTACGATATGTATGTGTAATGTGCATGTACTTGTACATGTATATATGTATGCATGCATGTATAGTATGCATGTATGTGTGTATGTGTGATTCAAGTGTCTTTGAGAAGTTTGTCCTGAAGAGGAACTATATGGATGTATCTTATGATGATGTATGCACGAAAATATGTGTATGTATGAATACACGTGTATGCGTAATGCATGCATCATGAATTCCTGTGATCGTATTATAATATGTGTGTAATGTGTATGGGGAATGTAAGGTGTGCTCGTGTGGCTTGTATGGTATGTACGGTATGCATGTACGGGCACGTGCAAGCTGTGTGTGTGTGTGTGTGTGTGTGTGTGTGTGTGTGTGTGTGTGTGTGTGTGTGTGTGTGTGTGTGTGTGTGTGTGTGTGTGTGTGTGTGTGTGTGTGTGTGTGTGTGTGTGTGTGTGTGTGTGTGTGTGTGTGTGTGTGTGTGTGTGTGTGTGTGTGTGTGTGTGTGTGTGTGTGTGTGTGTCGGCACTTATGTAGCCCCTTCTAAGAACCTCTTATGGAAATATATTAAAGGCTGCCCGTGTGATGTCTGAAAAGGTGCAACTTGAGCTGTAGATGTTTCCAGAGTAGACGTTCTGCCCAGATGGGCTTTTATCTGGGGTCGGGTCGTGTGAGTGATGATTCACCTTGACCTGACCCAGATCCTAGGGCCAAATCAAGCGTCGTCTAGTCCACCGTGCAATCGGACACTGCTGAGTCAACAGCACGCGCACCCACCCCCCCACACTCCAATTTTATCTAATCTCAGAATTTATGGAGCGCAGCTATAATGATGCAGCTATAATGATGCGTATGATATGGGCTAAACCTGTGGCGCTCCAAAGCCTTTCTGCAAATCCAGTAAATTCCAGGACAAACGGGCAGCTTATGGGTATAAGGGATCCCCCCCATCATAAATTACCTACTTGGGACCAATCCCACCACTGGCTCGCATTTGCCGTTACCCTCCCCCTTGTTGGCTTCTGGCATTACCCTGCGAGTCCACGTATGCAGAAGGCCGCATTCCGGTGGATAACTAGACGGCTAGGCCTAGGTTATGCTATCTTGTTATGGAAGGGCTAACTGTGCTACAGGTGTCGGGTACTTTTGATATGGCCTCTTCCAACAGAGGGAGTTGTTTCAGGCATAGGCTGTACTGAAATGATTGTATAGGCGAAATTAAAATGTGGACGTTCGTGCTGGACATAGCCCCTCCTCCCCTTGCCCGCTTTTGGGTGAACCCCTTCACCTCTCTTTGCAGGCATCCTTAATATTGTATTGTATTGTATTTGATCATTTATAAAGCGCTTCTCATAGCATAAGCCTTTCAGAAGTGAGAAAAAGGAAGGTTTCAAGGTGAGAGAAAGAGGTAGAGATGCTACTAGAGAGGATTGTAGAGCGTAGAGAAGAAGGAAGTCGATTCCATAGAGAGGGACCTATAATATACAGCCCCTTAAATGAGGGTGAGCATTATGAAAAGGTTCTTGGTATGGCTTTCAAAGAAAGTATCTACTGTTCAGTATTGACTTCTTTGAAGTTACTTCATAAGTGTCACTGCTGTCCAATGTCTGTCTACACTCTACAGTCTACACAATGACTGTCTTTTCTCTCTTCATTCATTCATTCTGGGAATTGATGTAGTGCCTATTCAAGACACCTACTCAGAGACGCTACCTACTCAGAGACGCTATCTGCGGTTGGCTACTATGAGTTAAGTGTCATTACGAACCAAAATACTGCATCAGTTAGCAAAACAATGCACAGTAAGCTAGAAGTTACTTTTAGTCTTTCATTGTTACCTTTCCTGCTTCTTAGGAAAGTTTATATAAAGGCTTGCAAACGATTGTGTTACTCTAACCTTTCTGCTTCTGAGAATGTCCATACCCTTTTACCTTTTTAACAAAACCAACACCGCAGCCAATCAACGCTGGCCAATCAGTGTGTAGTGTGTGGTTTCTGTGGTTGTGCGGATTCCCGCCGTGCATGACTGAGCAGTTCGTCTGGTAGAATGTCAGACTCATTGACTTGCCTCCTGGTGAATTGATTAAAAATACATCCATCATGTCCGCAATATGCCCGTGTGTTTGTGTGTGTGTGTGTGGGTATGAGTATGTGTGTGCATGTGTCTGTGCGGTGAATTCATTAAAAATACATCCATCATTTCGGTATTATGCCTATGTGTGTATTCATTCATTCTGAGAATTTATATAGCGCCTCTTCAAGATATCTACTCAGAGGCTCTCTGTGCTAGCCGATTATGATGTTAAGTGTCATTACGAACGAATATATTACATCAGTTAGCAAAACAATGCACAGTAAGCTAGAAGAGTCACCACTGGCGGGCCCACGCACACGTGTGGAACCGACCAACGGATTCCCGTCGACAGCTGAAGATGGCGTGTATGTCTGTCTGTGTGCCTACCCGTGTTTGTCTCTGTGTGTGTTTGTGTGTGTCTCTGTGTGTGTTTGTGTGTGTCTCTGTGTGTGTTTGTGTGTGTCTCTGTGTGTGTTTGTGTGTGTCTCTGTGTGTGTTTGTGTATGTGTTTGTGTGTGTCTCTGTGTGTGTTTGTGTGTGTCTCTGTGTGTGTTTGTGTGTGTCTCTGTGTGTGTTTGTGTGTGTCTCTGTGTGTGTTTGTGTGTGTGTTTGTGTGTGTTTGTGTGTGTCTCTGTGTGTGTTTGTGTGTGTCTCTGTGTGTGTTTGTGTGTGTCTCTGTGTGTGTTTGTGTGTGTCTTTGTGTGAGTAAGTGGACAAATACATCCAAAACCTTTTTTCCCCAGATAAGACATTTTGCTACGTGATATGCCTCCTGGAGGAGTAGGCAAGGATAGCTACACTGTGTAACAAGGAAAAGGTGGTGGACTGTCAGTGAAGAGGTTGAGAGTTCAAATCCACATCAGAGCAGAAATTTGTGCCCCTTGACCACACTCGTCTACAATGAGTTTGCCGACTGTACGCTGTCGTGGGGAGTTCAGACGGCAAGGGAGAGGATTGGTCACCCGTCCTCATATGCCGAGACCAAGAAAAATCAACGGCTGCGTCTTAGATCCAGCCTAAGGCACTGTTAATAAATTTCAAAACTGAAATTTTAAACCGTGGCTTAGCGTTGGTGAGAGTTGTACGAAATTTAAGATACTTGACGGATTTGTGGCACACGGTGTACTTTAGGAGATGCAGAAGTTTTCTTGGAACTGCCTGTTTGGAGGGATAATTCGTCCAGAGGGACGAAGGAAGGGATAGAGAATAACGGATCCTCCTCTTGTGACACATTTCGAACAACATGACCTCATCCATTTCCTCTTCCTCCCATGAACGCTAAGAGCTTCATTCCGTGACTGCTGTACACAGGCTTCTATTCTACTAACCACTCTAGTACATTCCAATGATTTCGATAAGTATATTAAATTATTAATACCAATGGCAACGATTAGTAAGTAAGTAATTATATGATTAAGTATATCCTTTATTGAAAAACCAACTCTAACCGCATTTTGTTGTACATATAGTTCATCAAGTAGATAAAAAATAAATTTAAGTATAAAGCATCCGTTTGACAATTGTTTTACAAGGATAGAGCCTTAGGTATGATGCTAAGATAGTTAACAGTACTTAGCTTATTTGACCTGGAAAGACCTTTGCATACACACATAATTATGTATCTTGTAACGTATTAAGTTTTGCCAATGCGATTATGCAATAAACGAATATACAGTACAATACAATCCTTAAGTCAACTCATGGTCTTCCATCTCTTCTCCCAGTCCGTTTGTGAGCAAACGTTGTTTTTCCCAGTTCTGTTCGTTTCCATTGACATTGAACTTCCGAGCTTTCCTTTCCAAGAAAGACGGAAGACCGCGATGCTTCTTGGGCCTAAAAGGGACAGACGGATGATTTAGGAACATTTAAAAGGACCGTCTTCCAATGTTGCTCGACCTAAACGAGACCGCCTTAGCAGCTCTGGCCGTAGAATGCGGAAATATCGCAATGCAGATAGATGACGTCACTTTAGCGTATTTACTTATTGTTTTATGTTGTATAAATTGGTGACGTCATTCTTTTGTAGTTGAGTTTTTGGGTCAAGCTCCGCGCTACGCTGCCTCTGTGATCTTTGGGTCTCCTTGGTAACCTTAACTTGTTTTGCTGATGTATTTCTGTTGTCGATTACTCTTTTTTGTATGTTTTTGGTTACCGAATAAAAAATCAATTAATCAAATCAAATCTCAGCTACCTCTGGACAACAACTCTCCGCTCTTTAGACCATCATGACCTTGTAGTACCTTGGTCTCGGACTGCCACAGCAGAGCGACGTGCCTATTCAGTATGTTGGCCCTCTGCTGTGGAATTACCTTCCTGCAATAACTCCTGCTGTGATCTTATCTGGGGGCACTACTGTTTCTGCCCGTTCTTTTAAAGACTTTTCTTTTTCGAGGGGTTCTTCGCAATGGAAGCGCTCCTGATTAGTTTGTACTGTGAGAGGC
Source organism: Aporrectodea caliginosa (assembly GCA_020284085.1). Taxonomy (NCBI): domain Eukaryota; kingdom Metazoa; phylum Annelida; class Clitellata; order Crassiclitellata; family Lumbricidae; genus Aporrectodea; species Aporrectodea caliginosa. The sequence continues at coordinate 261,760 of JACEVL010001280.1, read as the reverse complement.
GCTTTACAAGTCCGTAAATAGAATAGAATAGGAAGGGGAAGGGGAGGAGGAGATTGGTCACCACCGCTTTGTGGGGCTAAGTGACCTTCCTGTGGTGACGTGCCAGCAGTGGTGTCTACCAATGGGATTGGGGAATTGGGTGGAGGGTGGGGTGAACGATCTCCAACAGTTGTCAGAAATGGGGGAGGCGTTTAACGTTTTGGACATAAACGGGCGGGGTTGTTGATTTCTATACAATTATTTACAGTTCTAAGTGAGCTGCTGTTGATTTCTATAATATTAATTTACTGTTCTGAGTGACTTCTGAGTCTCTTATATATATTATATATATATAAGTCAGCTGAGAGTGGAGCCACTGCTCGCTTTCTGGCAGTGCCAGTCCCAAGCCTGGATAAAGGATGAGGGCGACGCTAATGATCTTTGTTATCACACAGTGTCGATAAACTGAAACTACTACTGGAGGGGTTTGTTGCCCCATTCCGGGAGGGGTGGGGTGGGGTAGACGCCACTGGGTGCGAGTGTTGGGAGGGGACCAGGGCTGACCCAAGGTTATTCAGGCAGGCTGTTCAATTGGACGGATCTAACAGTTTAACGACATCTTTTGGCAACAAAGACCGTTAACGTCCGTATAAATTTTTTAGCAGTTCTCACCGTTTGTCTGGTAGTATACGACCCTCTAAACTAAGAGCGAAGTCAAGGCTGTTCTCGCATTGTGGTCTAGATAAAAGGCAAAACGGAATGGCTTTTATTCGTTTGAACGGCAGACGTTGACTGCTTAACAGTGGAGTGTTATCCATAAATCAATACCTGAATAACTTATTTAAACAGACGTTGTGGGGAATATGTTTATAATAAAGATTATAATGTATATATAGACATCATACATATAGGCTATGTATAGCTGAAGTGGATTGCGTGCTTTTCGAGTGGTTAGTGACTTAGACTTATCAGGGTTCAACTCTCCGCCAGTTGTTTTAAACTTTCTGCTCCACTTACTCCTCCTGCGTATTTGACTGTAAAATGAGTACAACGACCGTACACTGTCAGTAAAATGTAAACGTTAGCGTTTTTCTATAGCGACCATATATTGCCTCGACACTTCCCAGTTTTCAGTGAATTGATCGGACGAAATCCTTCACCACCGCTCGCCAGTTTGAATGGGCGCCACGCCATTCAGGCTCCCCGTGCAAGGACCGTGCTAGACTGAGATTTAAATCTCTGAAATAAGCCAGCATCGGGAAGCGAACCGCGATCCGCATGCTCTCTTTCACAGGCGCATAAGACGCAGCCTATACGCTCTTACAAATGTAGCTAACTGGGCCAGTGGGACGATTAGACCGCAGGGAGAGGCCAAGTGGCCAACCACCCTCGTATGTCGATGATAAGAAAAATGAAGTCGCTAACACTTCACAGGCGTGGCTTCCCCTCACGCTGGCTTTCTTGGGTTTGCTTTTCAATTTTCTTCTGTTCAAAATTGGCGGCACAAGTCGAAAATCAGTTCGTCTGCTCCTTGCCGCGCCCTACGACATGACCTTGTCAACCTGTCCTACTTCTGTTGCTAAATCAGACCGGGTTAAAGTGACCCAGATTGCGGACACTTAAGCCGTCGCGCTCGCTCGCCAGCACGCGTAGTAATACATTAGTAGTTTTACGATATCCTGCCGAGAGGCCCACTCGACGAAGAATGGCCCGCGGGGGTCGTAGCCTCGTAGGGCAGCCAGCCAGGTCGTATGCGGAGGCAGACGCCGTCGACTTGGACCGTGTGCGTCTAGAACCGAATCGATACGCGTTATGGTGAAGACGGCGTTCCATAGACGCTTGGAATCTACTGCAGACTGTTCAAATATTGGCCGCTGCTGATACGTTGGCGTCTCGTGCGTTTGAATGGCGGCTGGGCCAGCGGAGAGCTCGTGTCAAGGCCTGCAGACGTAAATATGGGCCAAGTATGGCTCGCCGCTACTCCTTTTCTTATGTGCGCTTGACAACGTCTTTAATTCGGGCGATCGTAGTAAGTTTTTTTGGAACTTTTTAACTTCTTGTTTGCTCTGCTTAGAAGCTTTTACCAATTATTAGACTTGTAAAGCTGCCTAGGTGGCTTTAAATCATGGGCTTTGCAGGATACTATGCAAATCCTGCAAATAAAACCGCAGTAATTCGGGCCACCTGAGGAAGTTTTTGGATGCTTTTAATTCCTCTTTGCTTGGATGCTTTGCCATTCATCGGATTTTCAAAGCAGCTCAGGTGGCTTTAAATCCTGGGCTTTGCAGGATCCTATAGAAGCACAGCAAGGCTGAGCATAAAGCCAGAATGTGTTTTTTCATCTAGTTCCTAGACAGCTAAGTCGAAGCTTTGAGACTGGTCTTTTATTAAATGGCATCCTCATTTTGGAGCTTAATGTACTGGATTGTCAACTAAAAGCAGGGCTTCAAATCCAGAACAGACGGGTATTTCAAGGTTAGTTATGCATTATGATTAAAACCTTATATGCAGTGATTTCTGGTGGATACTACCGTATCATCCTTTTTAGCAACTGCCATTTCGACCTCCTACCAAACAGTGAGCGTTTGGGTGTTGAGACGATTAACATTATTTTTATCCATCTAGTTTAACTTGCGGGAATCTTGATTGCTTGCATCTTGATTGATTGAGCCACAGGCTAAATAGTCAAATCTTGCGACGACTAGTTCGATCACTTACAATCATTCAATCGTCGTGAAACTTGGCAGATAGACTCGACCTCGCAGACACTTCATTCTATAAAAATTTCAGCTCCCCCACAAAAGGCTAGCTTATAGAATCGGGGACTCAACTTTTCGAATCGGGGAATCCCCTTTTCCGATACGCAGCGTTGTCATTGGCCAGCGTTGCCATTGGCCGCAACAAAAACGGGCGCGCTGCCTCATTAAACGCACGCTATGTTGTAAAATGAAAGCGGACTATATATTTGTAGAGGTAACTGCTTCGTAAGACGCATTATAGGATACTAGATGGATATAGTAAAAAACTTTGTTTTTACGGGCTGTATTTTATTTAATTGTAATATAGATTTCTGCAGCTCCCATAAAAGGGAAATTCTGGGAACCAGCTGAATTGCTAGTGCTCAGTCAAAACATGATTGATAGGCAGTTACGGTCAATATCGGTTTCAGGTCAAGATTCAAAGGGCCAGGCAGGCAGACAGTCAGACGGCTATTGTGGATGGTGCTTAGAATTGGAGTGGTGAGAGAGATAAGAGATAGAGATGGAATCAGGGTGGGATTGGGGAAAGAAGTGTTTCCAGTTTGGAGTGGAGACCTGTGCAGAGAGGGTAAAGGGTGGAGTTTTGCAGAGAGGGTAAGAGGTGGAGTTTTGCAGAGAGGGTGAGAGGTGGAGTTTTGCAGAGAGGGTATACGAGTCGGAGTTTTACAGAGAGGGTAAGAGAGGGAGTTGTGGTGAGTTCATAAGATGGATAAGAAAATTGTTGTAACTCTGGTGAGAGTTCATACAGAGCCTGTACAGACATTCAAGTGGAACTTACAAGTGGATCATCGGGATCCCTCTGGATCCTGTTTGATCTTTTGCCACTTTATGTCCTTCAGTGACTGACATCTGCCGTCAAGGCGCCTTAGGCTGGCAAACTCAATTTCTCCGGCGAAAGAGCCACTAAGGCGATTTGCAGCTCTAGTCCATTTCTTTGGGTGTTAAACTGAGATCGCTTCTTCTGCCAGTTCTGCTTGTAGAAGTTGTAGCAGTTGCTACGAGATATAGTCATGACAGTTCTGATAGCTGTTATTCTTGTGGTGCTGTCAGTTGTGGTTATATAGCAGTTCTGTTGGTAGCCATTGTACAAGTCCTAATTGCAGCGCTTTTGCAAACCTAGTTCGATCAGTTCTATCCATTCAATTCTACCATTTCTGGATATGGTTATTTGTGTGTGTATGTATGCATATGTATACATTTATGTATGTATTAATATATGATCCACTTGGATGTGTGTATGAACAGTATGATTGTATGTATATGGCTATTTATGTATGTATAATATTTATGTATATTATGTATTCGAATGTGGTTTACATGTATTTATGTATGTATGGCATGTATGTATATTATGTTTGCATGTTTATACTGGTCTGCAAAAGGTGCTTTAGAAATTCTTAAATTCAGTACAGCACAATGTATATATGACTTATATGTCTGTATGTATGTCTGTATATATCTCTGTATGTATTTTTGTATGTTTGTATGTATGTTTGTATCAATGCATCTCAACGTTAAATAAATTACAGCAGGTGGCTAATGTAGACCACATAGATGTCGGCAAAGTTTTTATGCCTTTAATCTGTGATACGTCGGACGTCATCGAGCGGACAAACAAGCAAATACGGAAACCGGTAAACAAGTTTACATAGCACATCAAAGTTCAGCAATTGCGGGCATTACCCCCCTTCCGTGGCAATTTCCCAGGTCGATCCAGTGGGAGATATCGAAACCCAAGAACAGGAAAACAGGCAGTGGATGGAGGAGTTTTCCTAAAAACACCCACGAAGATATTTGATTAAATTAAGAAGGATGACGTAAAGGGTCTCGGGCAACTTGATTCGTAGTCACGCGAACGTTAATTTAATAAGGCCAAGGAGTTGGAACCCTAATCAAGCTAAGATAATAGTCTTCTATTATTTAATTTATAATGCATTACAGCTTCAATTGATGGTCAATTCAAGTTTACATATAGATTGTCAAATGCAGTACTTGTGTGAGGTACTTAAAAGGTGCTATAGTCATATCCGTATACATATGTACGTACATACATTTGTAATATTAACTAGATATATTTCTGTTGCACAAATTTATGAATTCGCCGCAAAGGTGTGGATATTAAGGCGGTTCTTGATGTGGCTTCCCGGGTGGTTGATAGTACAGTGGTTAGCGTGCTGGACTGTCACCTGAGAGGTTGGGGTTCAAATCCCCTCCAGGGAAGAAATTTGGTGCATGATATATGGTCTGAGTGCGTCCCCTAGCCAACTCAGCTATAATGAGTACACTCATGAGGTACACTGTCGGTGGGAAGATGAGACGGCGGGGAGAGGACTGGCCACCCGCCCTCATATGCCAAGGCTAAGAAAATGAAATTGCTAACGCTTCATACCCATGGCTGCCTCAGGGCTAACTTAAGGGACTGCTCTTCTTCTTGTTCTTGATGTGGATTTCGTAGGCAGCGTTATAACGTTTTTTCAGATGTTGCATTCTGAGCCAAGCTACTTTCTTTGTCTGTGGATTATATTTAGGTGGCTTACACTCTAAAGATCAAATTATGAGTCGAACTACTGTAGTTAGCATATAGAGCAGTTTTCTTAGAAAGCGATGTCTGGATAAGGCGAATGGTATATACTGTGCGCTCATAATGTTAAGCATCTCGGGCGATGTACAAGATTGATTGCTGTCTCGAATGTGGACCGTTGAGAATCGAAATTCGCGAATGGTGGCCTTTTGTCGATGTCTATGTCATTCAGGGGCTGAAGGTCTGACCAGTAAATCATTGGGAAGCGGAAAATAATGGAGATAGGTTGAGACAATGCTGTTACCATGGAGAATGGGGAATAATGGAGATAGGTTGAGGCAATGCTGTTACCATGGAGAATGGAGAATAATGGAGATAGGTTGAGACAATGCTGTTACCATGGAGAATGGAGAATAATGGAGATAGGTTGAGACAATGCTGTTACCATGGAGAATGGGGAATAATGGAGATAGGTTGAGGCAATGCTGTTACCATGGAGAATGGAGAATAATGGAGATAGGTTGAGGCTGTGGTGTTACCATGGAGAATGGAGAATAATGGAGATAGGTTGAGACAATGCTGTTACCATGGAGAATGGAGAGTAATGGAGATAGGTTGAGACGATGCTGTTACCATGGAGAATGGAGAGTAATGTAGATAGGTTGAGACGATGCTGTTACCATGGAGAATGGAGAATAATGGAGATAGGTTGAGACGATGCTGTTACCATGGAGAATGGAGAGTAATGGAGATAGGTTGAGACAATGCTGTTACCATGGAGAATGGAGAATAATGGAGATAGGTTGAGACAATGCTGTTGCCATGGAGAATGGAGAATAATGGAGATAGGTTGAGGCAATGCTGTTACCATGGAAAATATTGGAGATAGGTTGAGACAATGCTGTTACCATGGAGAATGGAGAATAATGGAGATAGGTTGAGGCTGTGGTGTTGCCATGGAGAATGGAAAATAATGGAGATAGGTTGAGACAATGCTATTGCCATGGAGAATAATGGAGATAGGTTGTGGCAATGCTGTTACCATGGAGAATGGAGAATAATGGAGATAGACTAAGGCAATGCTGTTGCCATGGAGATTCGAGAATAATGGAGATAGGTTGAGGCAATGCTGTTACCATGGAGAATGGAGAATAATGGAGATAGGTTGAGACAATGCTGTTACCATGGAGAATAATGGAGATAGGTTGAGGCAATGCTGTTACCATGGAGAATGGAGAATAATGGAGATAGGTTGAGACAATGCTGTTACCATGGAGAATAATGGAGATAGGTTGAGACAATGCTGTTACCATGGAGAATGGAGAATAATGGAGATAGGTTGAGACAATGCTGTTGCCATGGAGAATGGAGAATAATGGAGATAGGTTGAGGCAATGCTGTTACCATGGAGAATATTGGAGATAGGTTGAGACAATGCTGTTACCATGGAGAATGGAGAATAATGGAGATAGGTTGAGGCAATGCTGTTACCATGGAGAATATTGGAGATAGGTTGAGACAATGCTGTTACAATGGAGAATGGAGAATAATGGAGATAGGTTGAGGCCATCCGCCTTCATATATGCCGAGGCTAAGAAAATGAAGTCGCTAATGCTTCATATCCGTGAGCCCTGCCTCTTGGGGTTAGCATAAGGGACTGTGCTTCACCTCTAGGGTGAGGATACATGTGGAGTAAGTGGAAGAGCATTCCTTGAACTGGGAGAGTAATGATACTTGGGGTTGACGTAGGGGTGTGGTATAAGTGGTAGTACATTCCTGTTCATTGAGTCCCGTTCTTTGGCCTCTTCTTATCGCACTAGACGTACTCTTCTTCTCCACCTGGAGAGAGACGTCTGCTTCCAGTTGGACCGGAGGTAGGGCTGGTATACAGCTATAGCTACGGAAGAATCTTAACCCGGGGCCCAGTTGGAATGCCACAAGCCCAGCTGTCCTCCTCCTAACAGGCCTGGCCTTGTGGTGCAGATTCTTACCCCTTCCCCTTACTCAGAAGATACCAGTTTTGCCCCAACGCTTGACTTCTATGTATCTAGGTTAATATATGGAAGAAGTCCATGGCCCAGCCCTCCTGCACATGTTTCCTAGGTGTTGCTTTGGCGTTTCCTGTCCAGTAATGGAGGAACCATTGATATACCATGGAAGCATTTTAAGCGCGTGGAGTTTTAGCGTAACAATGTAGAGTGCTCTTTTGTATCCGTCTTCTTGACGCTGGGAGCTATTTAAAAGACGCTATGTAAAGTGTTGTTATACATAATATGTAGGCCTACACGTTACTGATCTCAACATTTGCGTTTCGACACTGTACGTATGTATTAGCATTTAGCCATGCGGGTGTCATTGCGCCACCTATATTAGCTATAGAAATGTTATGTTGTATAATAGAAATGTCATGCTGTATAACGTATAGAAATGTTATGCTATACAATAATAAAAATATTCATTTATTCAATTCAAACTGCAGTATGATTACATGAAATAGTTGGAACACATGAAAACAAGTTAAACAAAAAGTCGATTTTATAGCTGTATGGCAGCCTGTTAGGCGCCGATCCGTCCTACTGCTGCTTATTTTACCTTGGCCACTAGCGAGTGGAAGGCTGAGTCAACCTAATGGGGCTAGCAGGTATCGAACCCACATCCTTCTGTTTTTCATGCCTGCCTATTGCCTTTCAGCCATCACCCCGGGTGCCCGCTATAAGCTACAGAAATGTTGTGCTGTCATTGCAATCACGTCATGACTGAAAAATGCCAAATGATTTAAACGATGAAAAGTGCTCGAGTTGCCAATTGACATGTTACTTTTAAATTTCAGGATTCTTATCTGATGGTGTAAATTTCGCGAGGGAGTCGTCCTGTCCAGTCGTTTGCCATAATTCGTACGGCGATGATGATGGTATTGTCCGGCAAGAATGTCTAAACCGCGGCTTCAGAAACAGCAGACCCTGCAACATCTCAGCACGAGCTGCCTGGCACAAAGGGAGAACAACGCTCCGGGCACCGGAAGTTCCCCAAAGGCGACCGTCAAGCTAAAAGACCCGTCGCCGCACATCTCCTTTCGCGAACATCTCCTCAGTTCAAAAACGTCGAAGAGCCTTAGTCCTGTTGCGAAGAAGAACATCAAGCGCAGCTTCAGCAGTAGTCCCAAACAGCAACAACAGCAACAACAACAACAACTGTCTCAGAAGCTCGACCTCGATGGAAGGCAGCAGGATCTCGTCAAACTCTCCAAGACCGTCTCTCCGCTCTCCACCGACAAGCGGACGCGGAGTCCCAACCGTCCCGGACCGGTCGGAAGGTTCAAAACCCCGTGGACCATCGACGGTAGGAAGCGAGGAAGTCCCGACGTAACGATGATGACCCGATCCACTCTGGTGTCGGACGGGTCGACGACCAGGTTGCCTAGTCTTGAAAGCGACGGAGACGTCCGCTGCCAGTGGAGCAAGTCCTTGGAAAAGGTCGCTCCGCTGGAGGAGGGCGGATATCTGGATTCCGTCGCCGTCGACGGAGACGTCAAGGGGATCAACGTCTCCATCTCGGTCCCGGAGAGGATCTCCAACGAGTGTCACTCTCCGCCGCTCGATCCAGATCTGTGCTCAAATCTTTCACGCAAAACATCTAAAAAACATGACAGTGATAGCAAAAAACATTCTTTCGATTCCATATCCGAAGACTGTGGAAAATCGTCGTCGACGAAACCCAAGGATACCTGCGATGTTCCGGAGGTTCCGTCGACTGAATCCGCCTGCAAGAAGGTCAGCTTGCGTGCGGACGGTCGCAACTGCGGACCGGATCAGCTGGTTTTACCAGCGGGGACCTCTTTAGAGGGTCAGGGTGGTGAAAGATCCAAGGCTGAGCCACACGAAGGACTTTGTCGATCGATCGAAGTGACGTGCGTCGATCGAGCGGATCCATTTCCTCCGAACGAGGACAGCGACGAAGAGCAGGACAATCGATCGAAGGAACTGGAGGACAAGGACGAGGTGGATCGGTGCGATCCAAAGAAGGAGAAGGAGGACGAAAAGGAGGAGACTGTGGCCACTTCTCCGAATGGACGATTTCTGAAGTTCGACGTGAGCATTGGTCGAGGGTCTTTTAAGACGGTCTTCAAGGGACTCGACACAGAGACCGGGGTCCATGTCGCCTGGTGTGAACTTGAGGTAAGGGTCTTTGACAGACGGTTTCGGTTTCATATTAGAACATTGTAACTGTGAATCATACTGCTCTGACTTCTATAGCACCAGTATCTTAATGTTATCTTAATGTTATCTCTTAATGTTATCTCTTATTGTATTTTATTTGTTAATTTATATAGTGCCGCTCACAACAGTGGCCATTCAGTAGCGCTCCCAGTGTGAGAACCTCTAGAGAAGCAGGTTTTGAGGAGGGAGAAGGCTGTAGGAAGAGACCCAGAAAGAATGGTAACACGTGGAGACTCTAGAGAGGAGGGAAGGGCATTCCATAGAGAGGGCCCAATAATTGCAAAAGATCAAGTTTGGGCCATAGTGTTATTTCTTAATGGTAAATCTTAATGTTATCTTAATTTTATCTTAATGCCAACTTAATGTGCAGTGCATCATTTCACATCAGTAGGTGTAAAATGGCCGCATGTTGTCGAGCCATGTTAGTGTTGGCTCGTTAGTTGCTGTTTAACCATACTGTATTAGAACAAAGATGATTAGCGTCACCCTCCTCCTTTAACCACACTTGGGACGGGCACTTCCAGAGTACGGGCAAGTCCTTGACACACAATTGCTCAGCGCCGCCGATGTTCTGACGTATGGTTGCGTGTGAACTTCTGACCTTTGTAAGGGAGCAATATAAAATACATTTGTATTGTAATAAATGATAACAATCGGGGATGCAAGTTGCGTAGGCCTTGAATTCTTCAACGCTTATTATATTGATCAACAAAGCATTTGTGTAAAATTGATCGTATTTTGTGAGGCCACGTGACGACCTCGGTAGTTCGTTCAGTGGCCGCTGTCGTCAGCTAATGAATTGATTAATTAATTAAAATCCTCTTGGGTCAATAACACCCACACTGGAAACTGTCGAACAGCTGATAACATTGTGCGGCGCGGAACATATGGATTCCTCGCTCGACGGCCTTTTCTCACTCGAACGATTTTTTCGGTCGTAGCCGAACGGTTAATTATCATCAACTCGATCCCACCCTCACCCCTCCCCACCCTCGCCCCATCCCCGGTTTCCGACAATTTCATTTCTTTTTTGTCTTGATTACCCGGTTTTGCGTTTCGAGACCTGGCCCGGGCGACCCAATAGGCCGGGCGGTCGGCCGTGCTCGCCGGTCAGTGGTAACCGAGCCGGTGTTTTGCTACGGTCCTGTAGGCTGGCCTCCGTGAGTAATGCGTCTCGCGATGATATTACGCGGCCGTTGATGGCCTAACATATTGATTTCACCTGGGATGGTGCATGTACGCGCGCACCGTTGGCCAAGCCGACCGACCGGCTGGCAGGACGAACGATAAGGCAGACGGACAGACGGACGGACGGGGTAGATAGAACGGACAATGGGAAGGACAAACGGGTAGATAGAAGAACGGACAATTGGCGGACAAACGGGTAGATAGAAGAGAGGACAATTGGCGGACAAACGGGTAGATAGAAGAGAGGACAATTGGCGGACAAACGGGTAGATAGAAGAGAGGACAATTGGCGGACAAACGGGTAGATACAAGAGCGGACAATGGGACGGACAAACGGGCAGATAGAAGAGCGGACAATTGGCGGACAAACGGTTGATAGAACGGACAATAGGACGGACAAACGGTTGATAGAACGGACAATAGGACGGACAAACGGGTTGATAGAAGAGAGGACAATTGGCGGACAAACGGGTTGATAGAAGAGAGGACAATTGGCGGACAAACGGGTAGATAGAAGAGAGGACAATTGGCGGACAAACGGGTAGATAGAAAAGAGGACAATTGGCGGACAAACGGGTTGATAGAAGAGAGGACAATTGGCGGACAAACGGGTTGATAGAAGAGCGGACAATTGGCGGACAAACGGGTTGATAGAAGAGCGGACAATTGGCGGACAAACGGGTAGATAGAAGAGCGGACAGTTGGACGGACTAACGGGTAGATATATAAGAGCGGACACGGTACGGGGAGAGAGCGGGACATATGTTGGGAGTCTTGGGACGGAAGAGCAGAGGCATAGGTAACTGGACGGAGAGGCAGAGAGAAGGACACAGAGGGACTTATGGACGGACAGACAAGCGGACGGAGGGAGGAACGGAAGAGGCGTCTGCTTTAAAACTCGAGTTGCAAGGGAAGGGAGAGACTGTATCGATCTGTCTGGCATTTCTTGAAAACTCTGCCCGATTTAGATTTCTGTCGGCGCACGTAGGAGGGCCGGCCTTTCGTGGAAGCTGTAAATCAGCAGCCTCTCAATATAGGCGACTATAGGGTCTGCTGCTGCACTGTCCCTCCCTGGCGCCATGTGAATTGTTATTAGCAGACGACGACGACCGGTGTCAATGTCTTCTGTTGGGACCCACCTGTTCATCGGAACGACAGTCTATGAAGGGGGTGGGCTGTGTCTTTCGTATGGCACGGATGTCCTTGGGACTCGTTGAGCACGAGTTCGTTCATTCGTCCGTTCATTCATTAATTTCCATTCATTTGTTTTCATTCATTTTGTTTCATTCTCTTTCATTCATTCATTTTCATTCACTCCCATTCATTTTCTTTCATTCATTCATTTTCATTCACTATCATTCATTTTCTTTAATTCATTGATTTTCATTCACTCTCATTCATTTTCTTTCATTCATTCATTTTCATTCACTCTCATCCATTTTCATTTATTCATGTTCATTTTTTCATTTTCATTTATTTTTTATACATTCATAGTCATGCACACATACATACATTGATTCATACATTTGATTTTAAGATTAAAAAAAAACAAGACAAACAATTTTAAGATCAACAATTTTAAGATCAAAAATTTTAAGATCGAAAATTTTAAGATCGAAAATTTTAAGATCAAAAATTTTAAGATCAAAAATTTTAAGATCAAAAATTTTAAGATCAAAAGTGTTCTGTTGCCAGAAAAGATTAGGAAGCACAGCTATAGAAATTGTTGTAAGTCAATAATTACAGTTACACTTACAAGGAAGTGATAAGTCTTGAGCTTAGACTGAATGACGTCAGAGAATTGCTCGAGCGAACAGAACTGGGCGGCTAATTCCAAAAGCTTTGGACCAACCACTGAGAGAGAGAGAGAGCCCGATAGCCCATCATTGTTCGGGCGCGAGGCACAGCAGGAGTTACAGTTTCCATTTATCCAGTGCAATATCTATTTGTATGCGGGGTGAGAATGGAGCTCAGATAGGTCGTTTGGTTAAAATGTATTTTACGAGTAGATGAGACAGCTTATGTAACATGTTCAGCTTATCGTAAATCACGCGTCTTTAGATCGGTTATGTAAGCTGTGATTCGCCTTCTGACGCATTTAAGAGATGCTGTGGAATTGTTCATGTTACACATGTTATATTACCGTATTCTACTACTACTACTCTTACTACCACCACCACCACCACCACCGCCCCTACTATATTTTTAAATGTATGTACACCAAAGCGCATGTGGATATGCAGTTGGTACAATAAAGAATATACTTACTTACTTACCACCACCACTGTCCACTATTCGTTTACTATTTCGCAATACTTTACGTTACCTTCAACTATGCTTGTCTTCTCGGCACTCTAGCCATCAGTCAAATATCCTTCAACTCCTGCCCATTGTGTTTCTGAATGGACTAATGTGGTTATTGTGGCCAGCAAAGGAAGAGGAAGAGATATTACCTTACCTTTGATTGTTTCCATACCTTATCCTATTTGTTTCCTTACCTGATCGAACCTTATGACAAATAAAGAATATTCTTACTTACTTACTTTTCTACAGCGCCGTTATCATAACAACTTCAGTCAATGGTCGCTCAGAGTGAAATCTCAATCAAGACTCGTAGGACTATATACCTGACCTTGTTGCAGTTTGTTTCCTTTAAGGAAACACTACCATATATAAGTAGTGCTGACACCCGCCTCGTCGGTGCTGTTTGTGCGGATCCAGACCATGTTCCAATTAAAACTGTAGTATATGCTCTACGTCCACGTAAACATGACAGAATTCTACCTGTTGCAGACAGTCTGGCACGCAAAACATTTATTATCAGGATAGGATGACTTATTCGTGATTATATACTTCATAATGTACACCAAAGTGCAGTTAGCAATTGGTTCAATAAAGGATATACTTACTTACCTACTTATATTGTTTCCTTACTACCTTACTTGATTTTACCTTAGTTTGTTTCCTTACCTTCCTCAACACCTTGCCGTACTTTGCTTTGACTCTTTGCCTTTACTTGTCTTACCTTATACCTAAACAACTTTTTCACTACCTTACCAATTTACCTTTTACGTGGTCTGACCATATTTTTCTTGATTTTTCTTCAGAGTTTTTACCCTACCCACTTGATGCTTACCTGCTCTTAACATACTTTATTCTGGACGTTTTCTTATCATGTATCACCCTACCTACTTGATGAGTTCCTACTGTACGATGCCTGTTTTGTTTCGTAGCATCGGAAGTGGCAGAAGCGAGAGCAGCAGCGCTTCAAAGAGGAAGCTGATATGCTGAAGACGCTGCAACATCCCAACATCGTTCGATTCTTCGACTATTTCGAGGAGCCTCCGAAACTCGACAAGAGAGTCACGGTCCTCATCACAGAACTTATGACGTCTGGAACACTCAACTCGTAAGTCTTTATCTTTGGCTCTGCATTGTTTTTGTAAGCTTTTAAACGTTGCGGTTGTTAATTCTCCTATTGCTCTGCTGCTCATTTTCTGTAAGGTTTTTTCTGAACACCACATTTTTGCTTTATAGAGGACAATTCCCAAAAAGTGAGAACTGAAACGATTAGTGTTGAATTCGGATGCTAGAACTTGAAGTTTGTTGGGTTATTGTCACAGTCCGATTGTTCCAAGCATTCAAGGAAGCCAACAACAGCAACAGAATTGGTGCATAGGCTAACAGTGTTGAAGAAAAACTGTACAGAACAGCAGATTAGGAATGATCCAAGAGGCATTAGAGGATGTAGGAATGAAGTAAGTAAGTAAGTCCTTTATTTGGCCAATTGCTAACCGAATTTTTGCCTGGCTAAGTACTTTTTGGATGAAGCAACAAAGTAATTGAGTAATTTGGAAGCTGTTTATAAAGCTGCCATTGAGAGCCATAATATGCAACTCCACCACTGCCCGCACTCTAGCAATCAATCAGTCAATCAATCAGTCAATCAATCAATCAATTAATCAATCAATAAAAACTTATATAGCGCCATTTCAAGACCCTAATCAGAGGTGCTTCCGACCCAGGCCAAGCATAAAAAGGTAGTCTTCAGTAGCTGATGGAATTGAAGTTCAACCAGGAGACGTTTGGGAGAAGGTGAATGGCTAAAGGGAAGACCATTCCATGTTGACGTACCAACCACGGAGAAAGAACGGGACTGCATTGTAGCAGAACGGGTAAATGTAATGCTAGTCCCAAGCTTGGATACAAGAGGAGGGTGACGCTAATCGTCTTTGTTGTAACACAGTGTCATTAACCATTAGTATGTAGCACATAACGAGGTTGGGTCATAAAAAGGTCGCTGTCTGCGATATTTGCTCCCTTTCAAGTGATATGTGCAATAAAGAGAGGTGTACTTAGAAACAGTTCCGCCTTGTGGATTCGGAATTGGCCACGTATTAGCATTCATTTTAGTGAGCAAACACGGAGGTGACTGATCATTAATGCGAATAGGATCCATGTCTGAAATGATCTCATGCGTAAAGCACCCAATAACCTTTGGATTTGAAGCTACATTTGGAACTACTAATGCTCTGTGGGATTATAGGAATCTGCGTATATATATCGTCTGCTCGATAATGTTTGTTTCTCTTGTGTACAGCACTTATAATTTAATGTTAAGGGGAATAGCCAATAATTTTGCCACAACTTTTAACCTAATGCTGCCTGTCGTTTAAGTACAACAGCCGCTGTTGCTGTAGCCAGATACTTATGTGTGGATGCAATAAAAGGGCACACTGGCTGTGTGTTAATAATACACATTCATTGTGGCTAAAGCGAGACATTTGTCTAGCTACCGTAAGAAGCCACACTGGCTGTATTGTAAGACAGCACGGCCACTGTGGCTAAAGCGAGACATTTGTCTAGCTACCATAAGAAGCCACATTGGCTGTGTATTACGGCAGCACAGCCACTGTGGCTACAGCTAGACACTTGTCTAGCTACCACAAGAAACCACACTGGCTGTATAGTAAGACAGCAGAGCCACTGTGGCTACAGCTAGAAACTTGCTATCGTAAGAAGCCACACAGACTCCGTACGCCATGTTACATTAAATTCGATGGTATCTTCTCATGTGCAACTAATACAGCTCGTCCCCCATCTAGTTTGAATGTTTGATGTCTGAATGTTAATAGGATATGACCTGTTTCTCTATGGGTTCTTAGAACAGCGATCTATAGAAGTTCCGTGATGTGGTTACGTGATACCGATCATATCACAGGCATAGTACGCGTAGCGCGATTGTTTCCAGATTAATGTTTCAAACACATCAAATGTATCGGCTTCCTTTTGCGCTTCAACTTTGTGCACCCACTGCTAATGTTGTGCTCCGAATATACTCGCACTGTGCTCCTACTATGCTGATGTGCTCCCACCGTGCTAATGTTGTGCTCCCGCCATTCTCACATTATGCTCCTGCTGTGCTCGCATTGTGCTCCCACTGTTATCACATTTAATATGCTCTAGCTGTGCTCGCATTGTGGTCCCACTGTGCTCACATTGTGCTCTCGCTGTTCTCGCATTGTGGTCTCGCTATGCTCACATTGTGGTCCAGCTGTGCTTACATTGTGGTCCAGTTGTGCTCACTTTGTGGTCCCTCTGTGCTCATATTGTGCTCTTCCTGTTCTCGCATTGTGCTCACATTGTGCTCCCACTGTTCTCACAGTATGCTGTAGCTTTGCTCGCATTGCACTCTCTCTGTGCTCGCATCCTGCACCCACTGTGCTCATTTTGAGCGTGACAATTTTCGGTTGCCGTCTGAGGCAGGTTTATCATCAAAAGTGTCTCACGTGATGAATAATTTCTCCCACCAGATTATCTTTCTTCTTATCGGTTGACGTATTCACGATGCAAATCGATTTATCAGTAGAACTATGATGGATATCTGCTGTTATAAATCTTGGCCGTCTATATGAGTGTTTATGCGTGGGGATATTTATTATGGATGTAGAGATTCAAAGAACTGTTTAAAGGCTCTACATATTTTTCGTACTTGCTATCACTGGTACCACTGTAAATCTTGACTCTTATCATCATGATCATCATCAGTTTCTGACTTCAAACATTTTGCGGCGATGGGTACGAACAAATGATCTCCATTGTCCTCAGTCATTTGTCAAGTTCATTGCTCCCCGTAGTGTTGGTCCAAGTGGTTGTATCTTCTCATTTATGTTGTCTATCCAGCGTAGTCTTTGTCTTCCTTTGCGTGACAATGTGTGACAGTTATCGGTACATCTTGGGACTACTATTGATGTAGCTGTTGACTGCTGTAAGCGTAACTTTTCACTATTATCATTGTAACGTATGATTATTATCAGTGTTATTTTGACTTTAAGCAGCTTAGCTTGTGGCTGCTATGGATATAACTTATAACTGCTATAGGTGTAACCTGTCACTGTTCAAAGTGTTACAGTTGACTATTATCAGTGTAACTTTGATTCTCAATCACTTTAGCTCTTGACGGCTGGTTTTGTATTCCCTTGTGACTTATCAGTAGGGACCTGCGAATAACAAATTTTCAGTCAAATCGAATCTGGAATCAAATCGGTGTAAAAGTTAAAATTCGAATCTCGAATTGAATCAGAGGTACCAGTTTGATATTCATGTAGTGTGTACTTGATAGCACAGGCGAACCACAGTAACACAGTTATCAATATCAATGTAGGCCTAATAGCTTAAATTCTGCAGCTTAAAATCAAATAAACTAAACATTAAGTTAATTAACATAATTAAAATAACACAGACAATTTTTTAAAATTAAAACGAAGGGTTCATAATTTTTTGAATCATGACGTCGTTTTCGAATCAAATCGCATACTGCTGTCCAATTCATTTTTGAATCAAATATTGAAGCTTTGCAGGTCGCTAGTTATCAGTATCGTATCTATAGGTATCGTATCGTATCTATAGATTTATTTCAGTGAAACTGTAACGGTAACCGACTTTCGAACACCAGCTGTTGATATCTTGATCTGAGCAGAGTATGTCGAGGCCATCAAAAGCATTGACTGCTAGTCAAGATATCCTTCCTTATCAGATGTGCAATATCCTGCTAACAGGATATCATCGTGGTTGTTATCAATCTTTGTCTTAATCAGCAATGAAACATGACCTCCTCCTCCCTATGGGGATGTGACCCTGCACCCTCTGTTGGGATTCCTATGGATGGAGTGGGGCCAATGTCTCCCTTACGGATTGTAAAATCTGATCAGATCTGCAAATGAAAGACATCCGCCAATAAACTTGCTATCAACACCTGATGGATTTTCTCCCCGGAGATTGGCGAAAATGACAGGCGCAGGTGTTGGCATTGGAAAAGAAAATGCCCTGTAATGACATCAGTCTGACGACCGTTGTATGCAGTGTGTGTATGTATGTATGTATGTACGTATATGTACAGTATGCATGTAGGCCTATGTATGCATGTATGTATCATGTATGCACGTTTGTATGTATTCATTCATTTCAGAGATTTATATAGCGCCCCTTCAAGATTTATGTATGTATATATATGTATGTATGTATACATGTAACCAAGTATATGTATAAGTAGGTAGGTAGGTACCTGGTAGGTTTGTAGCAAAGGACTTCATATAGCGCCTCTAGATATCTCTCGACAGCCTTACTTACCTTACCTCACCCTCTTTACCTGACTCTTACAGTTCAATCTTTGTAAACATTATATTTATTATTATTATTATTATTATTATTATTATTAATATTTTTAATTATTATTATTATTATGAGTAGTAGTATTTTTAGTATTTTTATTTTTATTCGTATTTTGTTTGTTTTATTTTTACTACTCCTATCTATAATTATAATTGGTGTTTTATATTTAGACAGCCAATTAATTAGTGAATTCGTCTGCTAAGCAGAGGTTTTTGGAAAGCGATGAGAGTCTTCAATTGTTTGTGAGAAAGAAGGAATTCATTATATCTATAAAAAGATGGATGTAATTAATTCCCGAGAGATGGACCACTGTTCAAAATGTCACGTCTACCCATAGACCCCTTAAATCACAAGCTTCCTTTTAGAAAGATGAGGTAAACAACTCCCTCAGTATTTGGATAGATGCTCTGTATTTAGACCAACACTGAATTATATATTTAGATAATGCTCTATATCATATTATTTGGACCAATTGTGTGTTACATATTTCGATAAACGCTCTATGTGATATATTTAAATAAATTTCCTGTATCATATATTATTTATATCAATGCTCTATATCTTATTATATTTAGATCAATGCACTATATCATTGGGGCGTGCAGCTGTGGTCTTGTGGTTAGTGTGCTTTACCGTCAGCCCACAAGTCAGAGGTTCAGTTCTCCACCAGGAGTAAAGGATATTTCAAAATTTCTGCTCCTTGCGAGCTCAGCCATAAAATGAGCACACCGACTGTACACTGTTGGTGGGAAGAGTAGGCGGCAAGGGAGACGAGTGGCCAGTGGCCACCCACCCTCGTATGCCGAGGCCAAGAAACCGAAGTCGCCAACGCTTTCATATGCATGGCTGAGTGTAAATGCTGTTCTTTCTCGTTCTTGTTCTTTGTCTTCCTAGTCGTGGCCTTGTTCTTGTTTTTGCCTTTCTTATTGTTTTTCTCCTGTTTGTCTTGCATGCTATAGGCAAAAGAAAGAAGTAGCCAATGCTTGTACCGGTGGCTAAGAGTGTGGGGGGGTGGGGTGTTTGGCTGGAGGAGGGACTGTGCTGGTTCTCGGTCTAACTCTTGTTGTTCATCTTGCTGTGCTTATAGTTCACCTGCTGTGCCATTTAATATCTAAGATGGGAGTTATTGGCGTTCGACTGTGTTGGTCGAAGATTCGGTGGGGGATCACAGCCACTTATCATTATTTTCGTCTATCCCGCAAATGTTTATCACGTCGCTAATCATTTCGAATCCCTCGCTCTTCCTCGTCTTTGATTCTTCGCTGCGGTTGGTAGATCCTCCTCCTCCTCTTCCTCCTCCTCCTCCTCCCCTCCTTCTCCTCTCCCTCTTTTTTCTCCCCTCCTGCTCCTCCTTCTTCTCCTCTCCATCCTTTTCCTTCCCTCCTTCTCCTCGTACTTCTCTTCCGCCTCGTCCTCCTCCTCGTCCTCCCCTTCCTGCTTTTCTCTTCGTCCTCAACGTCCTCGCCTTCCTCGTCCTCCTCTTCGTCCTCTTCCTCATCATCATCATCCCATTCCTTCTCTCTTCGTCCTCCTCCTGCTCCTCCTCCTGCTTCTCCCTTTCCTCGTCCTCCTCTTCGTCCTCCTCTCTTCGTCTTCGTCATTCTCCTCATCCTCCCATGCATCATCCCTCTTTCCCTCCTCCTCCTCTTCCTCGTCCTCCTATTCGTCCTCTGGCCTGTGATCTCGTCCTCTGACTCGGTGGCTTTCATTTGCCTCTCCGCTTGGCTATCTGTCCCTGTCTCTCTGTTCCTTCTTCGTCTCGTTCCATTCGTCTGTCAATCAATTACCGAGGTGTGTGTGTCGGTTCGTCTGTCTGTCTCTCTGTCTGTGTCTGTGTGTCTGTCTGTGTCTGTGTTTTTATCGTCCAACCTAATCAAGCGATGACCCGTTCTTCCGGATGCTTGTGCTGCGCCACCGCTTGACCGTTGTTTAGGGCGAAATTGGTCAGTTCAGACGTCACCGCCCGTTTATGGCTCACTGTCTGTGGGTGTTTGTGGGTGTGTGTTTTGGGCTGATTTTGGGTTTGTGCGTTTGTGGGTGTGTGCATTTTTGGGTGTATGTGTTTGTGGGTGTATGTGTTTGTGGGTGTGTGCAATTGTGGGTATGTGTGTTTGTGGGTGGGTGGGTGTGAGTGTTTGTGGGTGTAAATGTTTGTGGGGGTGTTTTTTGTGTGTTTATGTGCGTGTGGGTGTGTTTGTGTGTATGTATGCTTGTGTGTGTCTAGGTTTGTGTGTGTGTCTATGTGTGTCAGATTCCTGAAAAACAGAGGCTGACCAACATGTGATGTTGGTGATGGGGTCTATGTTACTCTCTGTATGTCTCTGTGTCCTTCTGTTTCAGCCTTTTTGTCCGTCTGTATCTTTCTGTGTGGCAGCCTCCCCTCCCCCATCAACTACGTCATAATATGTTGAAAATAGGGTGAGAGTATGACAGTGCTTCCATATGCTCTAATATGTAGGACGTATGGAGCCTATATGTTATACATATTTTATGTTTTGTGATCAGTGCATTCTGTTAATGTTCCAATACCGATTGGAACAATGCATTGGAGCATTTTGGTAATGTTCCAATACAGATTGGTACAATGCATTGGAGCATTCTGTTAATGTTCCAATACAGATTGGAACAATCCATTGGAGCATTTTTTAATGTTTCAATACATTGCATTGGAGCATTTTGTTAATGTTCCAATACCGATTGGAGCATTGGGTTGGAGCATTTTGGTAATGTTCCAATTGGAACAATGCATTGGAGCATTTTGGTAATGTTCCAATACCAATTGGAGCATTTTGGTAATGTTCCAATACCAATTGGAGCATATTGGTAATGCTTTGAAGCATTTTGGTTATGTTCCTATATCTGTTGGAGCATTGCATTGGAATATTTTTTGAATATTTCTATATCGATTCCTGGCTTGTTTTACGACGTTTTTGGCTGAAATATTGAGCCAACTGGTTTGCTGGGTTTCTGCCTCGGTCTCCTATGACCTGTTGAATGACGGGTTTCCTTTATCTCTCAGTATATGAGCATAAAATATTTACAGTTCACTGTATATGAAATGAAATCCAGCCAAGTCTTCGTGAAAATGGCACACGGCGTACACAATGCTGAACATATGGTAGACTCTTTTTGGGCCCACTGTGTCGTAGGCGTGACTTGATAATGAGGTGGTTTCGGCTGGAAGCTTATCAGTGATGATGTGAATGAATTTAGTTTATTATAGTAAGGAAATGAATTTGGTTATTTTATGGGTGGGTTATTTAATTGTTTTGGTTATTCTATGCTTTTGTTTTTTTTACGATTTTGTCATTTTATGGTTTGGTTATTTTATGGTTTGGTTATTTTATGATTTGGTTATTTTATGGTTTGGTTATTTTATGATTTGGTTATTTTGTGGTTTGGTTATTTATGATTTGGTTATTTTATGCTTTTGTTATTTTATGGTTTGGTTATTTTATGCTTTTGTTATTTTATGGTTTGGTTATTTTATGGTTTGGTTATTTTATGGTTTGGTTATTTTGTGGTTTTGTTATTTTGCACCTTGGTTATTTAATGAGTTGGTTATTTTATTATTCCGTTATTGTATGCTTTTGTTATTTTATGGTTTGGTTATTTTATGTTTGGTTATTTTATGATTTAGTTATTTTGCACATTTGTTATTTCATGGTTTTGTTATTTTATCATTCAGTTATTTTATGGTTTAACTAATTTACTGTTTGATTTGTCTATGCTTTGTGTATTGTATGCTTTGATCACACTGTTGGTGGGAAGATCAGATGGTAAGGGAGAGGGCTGACCACTTGGCAAAGTTAACTGGAATCGATTCGGTAGCACTCCTATCCATGACTATTGACTACCTCTCGAGACCTATGTTGTTAAGGGTCTGCTGTACTTCTTCTTCGGACGTTTGGTTGAGTTCAGGGAAGTCCATTAACTCTTCCCTAACACGAGTGCATGCACTTGGGAGAAGAGGAACACGAGAGGGATTTCTCTCTCTCCCTCGCTTCCCTACCTTGCCTGTTTGCAGAGTGACATAATTCGTACGGCAAACTGAAGCGGGTTGATTACATAAGAGCGGCTCTGCTTTCGCGAGGTTTACCCATGACTCACGGCGCCGCGTTGTTTTCTTTTTTATGGCGTATGTAGGTAAGCATGGGGCCTAAAACCACGTATACGTAAGCAGAGAGAGGGCTAGACAGAGAGACAGGCAGACAGACTGTCTAGACAGAGAGACAGACAGACAGACAGACAGACAGACTGTCTAGACAGACAGACAGACAGGGACAGAGAGACAGAGGCACAGAGAGAGATGGCTGCCTCTGTCTCTCCTCTGTTAGAGGGAGAGACAGACAGAGACAGACAGACAGAGACAGATAGGCAGAGACAGACAAACAGACAGAGACAGACAGACAAACGGAGGCAGACAGACAGAGACAGATAGGCAGAGACAGGCATACAGACAGAGACAGACAGACAAACGGAGACAGACAGACAGAGGCAGACATACAGAACTTGGGTATATTACCTTTACCTTTAAAAATGGTCAGAGAGATGTAGGGAGGGCGGTTGGTCCATTGTATACATGTACTTGTATTTATAAACATGGACATGTTCATATGTGTGATTTATGGGATTAGATTTGATTTTTGTACAAAAATATACTAGTAGGTGCATTTGTGTTTGCATTTACGCAGAAACATATACAGGTATATTACAGCTTTATATGCAATTTGTGCATACATATACTACCCACGTTCTGAAGGTAACGGTAATACACCCATGTTTTTAAGGTAATTGTAGTACAATTAAAATAAATATTTAAAGATAATACATCCATTGTAAGGTCGAAACAAGACACAAACAAATGCACTGCCTTGCTACCGCCGAAAAGGGTTTCCACGCATAAGAATTTTAGATTTATCGAAATTATCTAAATTTCTAATTGTAAAATTAATTAGAAACTGATGGACAAAGGGATGTCTGTCTGTTAGATGATTCAGATGATTAATTATATTTACAAACTGTGTTTATATTGCGTTGTCCTCGCACCCAACCAAACCTTTTATGAGTCAACACATCGCGAGGTTACCAGATCGTAAGTTTGATGTGCAAACTGGACAAACTTTACGGCTTGTTTGCCTTCGCAGTTTTTCAAATACTTTTACGATTTGCAACTTTTCACATGAGGATTTGAACCATGAACAGAGAAAAGAATGGCGAAGAACGTTTACGATCTGCGAATTGCCGACTCGTTCCGTTGCTACACAAAATAGTCGGACGTTGTTTTCTTTAAAAAGTCAGTAGCAACAAAGACGTTTGTTTGGCAAAGACGCGGTTTCCATAAAGAAGGCCACTTTACGGACACATCGTAAATCGTTGGTGACAAATAGCGATTTTTTTTATGGACCTTGTTGAAGTAGATGACTTTATTTGCGTATGACAAGCGCATAGGCAATTAAACACATGAACAACATACTTAAATACAGACTGACGTATGTGCAGAGTACATACGCACTTAGCTGGACATGATATATATGCAAATGCCTACTACATATGTACATGCATACATACACATACATGCATAAGTCTACCTGTTGCAGACAGTCTAGCATACAAAACATTTATTATTGGGGTGATTTACTCATGATTTATAAATATACACCCAAATGCAGTTAGCGCTTATCTCACTAAAGGATATACGTACTTACTTATTATAATTGCATATACATATATCAAAGCAGATAAATACATGCATGCATGCATACATAAAAGCACTCAATTGTTAACGTGTGACATTTGAGGAGGAGCCACTTTGTCGCAGATGACGCAAAGCAAGTGACCCACGGTGGCGAAACATTTATCAACTCTGCTCTGAATGTCATATTAGAAAGTATTGTGAATAAAATCTATCGCCTCAGACCTTTCGAGTTGTATTGTATTGTATTGTACTTGAACAGTTCTAAAGCGCCGCTGGCGGTGCAGACCAATCAGAGCGCTCCCAGTGCGAGGGACCCAGAGAAAAAACGACAAGATTTAAGACAGCGGAGAAACGCCGCGGGCCTCCAGTCAGAATGGTAGAGCGAACTGAAAGAGAGAGATCATTCTACAGTGAAGGGCCAATGCAGGCAAGAGCTCGGGATTGAGCATTAATAGTCCTAACCCGAGGAAGAAAAAGGTCAAAACGATCGAGAGAGATCGAAGATTTATTTCTTTGTTGCCAAGACGAGAGCGCCGCGGAGCAGTTTCTCTTTGAAGTGCCGCTATAGAAATTTCTGATAAAAATCATGATTCTTTTGAAATTGTGCTGAACAGTTTGGCAATCAAAAGCACATTAATGTTACTAAATGGTAAATAAAAAAGTGAATGATTTAATTAATAATGAAGAAAATAAGTATATTTGGATTGATGCAGAATAATTATGCACACTGACTCAGTTTTTGTATTTTTTATTTTAAATCTAAACAGATTTAAAATTATTTACAGTTTTTTTTAATTTCTTCAAGGTCCTTTATAAATGTGCAAATGCAGATTCACATGCGTGCATATGTACACACACAAATGTTCAGATACAGATTACGTGCCTGCATGCATACGCGTAAATGTGTGCATATGGGTGCCAATCGTACTCTTGAAATTTCGAAATTGCTACTCTACAGCTAAGCGTAGGGCACCATGCACGAGCGCTGCGTCGTATCAGAGGGGTTGTCCAGTGGAGGTCTGAGTCCGATTACCAGAGAGTTTACTGCTGCTGGTAGCAGTGGTGGGTGAGAAGATGTTTTGGCTGGAACAAAATGCTATAATTTTATAGGAAAACGTTTTTCAGCGAGAGGTCGTCTGAAATATGGGTCCGAGAAGGGATGTTTTCTTTATTCTCTATCATATATTGCCATATATGCACTTGCACTTGCGTACGTGCAGTTGTATTTATGTGTGAACGTACCCTTCTGTTGAATTGCTTGATTCGTATGGCTATGTATGTGCGCCTCTTCTCAAAGAGCCTTTGATGTATTGGTCGCTCGGAACACGAAGCAGCGTCAAAAACGTTGGTAAACATTTGCGTAATTGTTAAGTTGTTTCTTCCAACCTTTTCTCGCACAGTCCTATGCTTACATTATATACGTACTTACTTCATACATGCTACACAGATACACACTTATGTGAAAACATATATACATATGTAATACATGCATACATAGACATTCATACATTCGTGAATACACTTACATACATACATACATAGGTACATTACATGCATGTATACCAGTACACTTATGTACATACATTAGAATGATTAGATGTATACATATATAATAATAATAATAATAATATCTTTTCTTTAATTAAGCGCCTGACAAATGCACTGCGCTGTACATTTACATGTTATGCAATTGAAACAATCTTAACTACTAACAGCAGAACAGACAGCCTGCAATATACAAAAACATATGAACATACATGCATACATACATACATGATGCATGCATAATACATACACACATGCATAGATATATACACAAATGCACACATACATGCACACATGGATGCATACATACACACATACATATTTACGTACATGTACACACTACATTCGTAAAAATACACAAGAACTTGTCCAAGTGGATGTTACAGACCACTCCAATGTCTGGCCTTTACGAGAAAACTGTTTTATGTGCTATAGACAAGCAAACAAGCACACACACACGCGCTCACATTCATTGAGACCTTTTTAACCGGTCGTAAAAGGTGAATTCTTATTTGACCAGAGAACTGTTTCTATTTGCACAACAAGGTATATCAAAAAGCGCCTGAAGAAGATCAACATAAAAATCATCAAGAACTGGTGTCGCCAGATCCTCAAGGGCCTCTGCTTCCTGCACAGTCGGACCCCGCCGATCATCCACCGCGATCTCAAATGCGACAACATCTTCATCACGGGCACGACCGGGCTGGTCAAGATCGGCGATCTTGGACTGGCCACTCTCAAGCACAGCTCGTACGCAAAGAGCGTCATTGGTAGGCAATGAGTTTCAGTTTTTCGTAAATGTTCAGAGCCTAAGGGGTTGCTTTGTAGTGTAGTGGTTAGCGTGCTGGACTGTCAGTCGAGAGGTCCGGGGTTCAAATCCCCGCCAGGACGGAATTTTGCTTCGAGGTTTCTGCTACACTTGTGCCCCTAGCCAACTCAGCTATAATGAGTACACTGTCGGTGGGAAGATGAGACGGTAAGGGAGAGGACTGGCCATCCGCCTCGATATGCCGAGGCTTCTTCAGGGCATTTCAGAGGTCAGATACATGTACGTTCATGTATACATTCCATGATTCCACAGACATTCCAAGCGAAAGGAATGTGGTTATGTCACCGTATAGCTTTTGTTGTATAGCTTTTGTTTCGCTAGAAATGTAGACTGACGTGATAGAATGCACTGTGAAAGGCAAATACAAGAGATCATTGCCCGCAAATACAATGATCTGGAGGTGTCAACAACATCGAGATCATGTACACCTTATCAGACGCTGTGACCTGTGGCCGCTCTACTCTATCGAAGCAACTTGGCTCAGAGACTGTGAACTTCCATGCCATCTGTTAGCCTACGACGGGAGTCCGTTGGTTGGTTCCACGTGTGTGCGTGGGCCTGCCACTGGCGACTCTTCTAGCTTACTAGGCATTGTTTTGCTAACTGTTGTAATAGTTTCGTTCGTAATGACATAACATTCATAATAGGCTAACGCAGAGAATTCCTCTGAGTAGGTCTCTTGAAGAGGCGCTTTTTAGATTCTCAGAATGAATGAATTAATTAATTCACTTGACCAAAAAGTCCTAGTTTTATGCAACGGTAGATAGCGTTTTTTTGGTATGTCTTGACTGGATGATGTATGTATGAGCACTTGTTATAACGCCCCTTCAAGAGTTCTACTCAGAGGTGCTCCCGACTACAGCGCGGACACTCAATCGGAGTTTCACGCCGAAGCGCATGAACAATTGCGAGTGAAGGACTTGCCCAGGGTCCCTACGCGGTGGCTTGAGGTGGATTCGAACCCGCAACCCTGGGGCTGCAAGGCACCGAACATACCCCTACACCACCGCGCCCCACATGATGTTGATTGGTTACTGTCACTTACTGAGTTTCCTTTGTAAAACAAATGAAGCTGTTAGAAATCGTTTTGCTTACTGTAAAGGGAGTTGCACGATTCCAAAAAGTGTGGACATAAACAATGTTTATGGTCAGCGCATTTTTTACGAATTCTTTTTGGTCGTCTGGTCACTGCAACAGAGCTATATCGGCTTATATCAGTCCAAACGGTTAGGAAGTCGTGTAGATAGAGCGCTCGGCCTGTAATGCAAAGAGTACGAGTTCAAGCCTCGGGCGGTCACTGTGCAAGAACCTTGAGCAAGTACTTGACGCTAGCGATGCGTGGCATAGTCGTGTGTGGACGTCTGAACTTTGAGCGGAGGGCATTATCAAATTACAGCTGTATTGAAGACAGGCCTTGACCAGCTTTGCCCCGGAAATTCGACTATTTGTTTGAGGCGGAGGGGGTCTGTCATAAGTTGTAGACTTCGAGGATTTGGCTTTCCTTACCTCCAGCGGTTGGCTCTGCATCTGGGCAGATTATGACTAACGGAAAATACACTCTATATAAAGGTTATCGGAGTCTTGTTTAAGTCATAATCATATTATGTATCCAGATCTGTTCGGAAGTTCTCCTATATCCGGTTCTGTTATCCAGACAAAATATTATTTAGTGTCTGGATAAGAGCAGGACCAATTCTGGTGGATGAAGGCAAATGTGGGTGAGGCCCGTATGCTCTGCAGAACAAGTTTTATGTCGTGTGCATTGGGTGTGAGCATGCATGCTTGTGTTTGGGTTGGGTGGGTAAATTGGGTGTATGTGCCTGTATGTGTGCATAGGTGTGTATGTAGGCATGGGCGTATTTAGGGGGAGTTTTACGGGTTCAAACCCCTAAAATAAGTTTCCGAAAAATTGTTTATATGCTTTACATTCAATATACAAAAATCCTGAACTTTTGCGACCATTTCTAATGAGAAACCCCTGAAATCTTAAACCCCCTAACCCTCCCAAATTTTTTCCTTGCTACGCACATGTGTGTAGGTGTGTGTGTAGGTGTGTGTGTAGGTGTGTGTGTGGGTGCATTGGATGCATGGGCGTCCGCAAGTGGAACGTTTTGTCCCCCCTGGATTTTGCACATATTTTACAAAAATGAAATCTTTTGATTGTTTCGATTATTACAGCACAATTTTCAATGCGAAAAAACACTTAATTATTTAAAATATATAAAAACATTGAAATTGTTAGCAGTTTTGTCTTTGATATCAACGTTCGGATATAGCTGAAAACCGGATCCCAGAACGATAACAACATCCCCCCCATATCATGTCAAATTCTTCCAAAAGCGCTGGTGGCTGTTGGGATCCGCGTCAGACCCTAATCGCGGGAGCGAGCGCCGAGGGTGGTGTGATAGGTAGCTTTCGGCCCCCTCGTTAGTCCCCGACGACCCGTACCAACAATTTAAAGCTTTGCTCCCCTACAAAAGTTCCTGCGGACGCCCATGATTGGACGTGAGCATGTTTGTGTGCACAGAGATGTTTCAAAAATTGGTTGTATTTAGGGGGTGGTTTTACGGGTTCAAACGCCCCCAAATAAGTTTCCGAACAAATTTTATTTGCTTTTACATGCGAAATACCAAAAAACCTTAATTTTTCCAACCATCTCCAATGGAACCCTCCCCCGAAATCTTAAGACCCCTTGGAATTTTTTTCCTGGCTACGCCTCTGGTTTCAAAACCTTGGCTTCCCGTCGACAGCTTCCGCTACATGGTACGCCGCCTCTTCCAGCGAATTCTTCTGCTTTTGTCCAGAATTTAGTTGGACCCTTGCGATCAACAACGCAGTATTCACTGCATTAAATCATCCCCAGCCCATCGTTGCGCGGCTCATACGGCGCCGTAATGTGTTCAGCATACGAAATCAGCGGGAAACGACAAGTGACCTTGACGCCATATCGATTGGCGGCGTCAGCCTAAATTTTCCATTGCGTAACAGACGAGGAGGGGGTTGGCTGTTGTGTTTCTGACGTCACGCGAACCAGAATCATTATTTTATATTGTTAATTAGCAGCTTCTGTTGTGCCGGTGTCTAATGCACAAGGTGTTGGCTGATGGCGCGTCAAATCAGGCCGTTATCGGGTCAAAATAATAATTGTAATATGTCACAGGAACCAGAATAATGTCGTGCTAAACTGTAGGACCGCGTTCCGGAGACCTGCTTGATGGCTCCTACGGGAATTCTACCACGGCCTGGCATAAAGTTTAGCCTATCGTGTTCATTCATTCATTCATTCATTCATTCATTCATTCATTCATTCATTCATTCATTCATCCATCCATTCAGTGGACGTATATAGCGCCCCTCCAAGATGCCTTCTCAGAAGCGCTCCCAGCCCGACTCCCGCGATAAATCGTAGGATGAACATGTGCACAAATGATTAATTGCGAGTATAGATACGTGACGAATGTAATATAATGTTATACTTATATAGCGCTAGGAAGCCATACGCAATGACGTACAACGGATTTTGTTTCGCCAGACTTATTTATTATTCTCCGTGTAATCTACCCTGATGTCTCCCTGGACTGGCCTTTTTTGGAAATGCAAGTGTAACAGGCAATGAAGCGTCGAATCGTTATCACGAGATCTTGCATGGTTTCACAAGATAAGAGCGTTTGCTGTGCCACTGTTGAGCTGAATGCCAATCTGCAGCTCCGGTATAGTTGTATGTGCTGCCATTTGCTCAATAACAATAGGAGTAGGTAAGCAAGTAAGTATCAGAAATTGGCACAATTAGTTAAATTGCTAATCGATTAGAATTAGAATTCGCTACTGAAATGTGCTAATCGATTAGAATTAGAACATGCAAAATCTTGTATCTAATCGATTAGAATTAGAATTAGCCAAACTTAGACAAATTGATAATCGATTAGCTAACCGATTAGTTAAACTGCTAATTGATAAGAATTAGAATTAGCTACTGAAATTTGCTAATCGATTAGAATTTGAATTAGCAAAATGTTGTAGCTAATTGATTAGAATTAGCTGCTCTGTCCGTATAGCTGATTTGTTACCCATCTCATGTAAGTAGGCCTATAGATCTATTCTTTATTAAACCAACTGCCTGTCCGCACTTTGGTGTACGTGCATTAGATAGAATAGGCCCTATAACGTTCTAATTTTGAAACATTTTCGCGTTAGATTGTCCGCCTGGGGATAACATGGTCATGCGGCTGTGGGGGGGCAGGGGAGTAAGGCAGCGTCTTCGTATAATATACTTGCATAGCGCTAGGAAATGACAATTGCGGAAGTGAGACTTAGATGACGACCACACTGAGGCCCTAAGTAGAAGCTTGACAGTTTCAACGTGTGGGGGGCCTCAAGGATCCTGTGGATTTCCTACATGGACCATGTCAGTATTAATGGCCATCAGGAAGGGAACGGCAACAGTACCAACCAGTACAGTACCAGCCAGTCTCTGCCACAGTGTAGAAGCACAGACGTCATCATCGGACACGTCCACGGGTTTCAGAAGAGGAAGACCGCTGTAGGATCACATGGACCTCGGAGAACACACATAATTATGTACATGCAAACTACAAGCTCTTATTACTCTCCCACTGTCCGTAACCTGGAGTTGCCAGTCCCAAGCCTGAATAAAGGAGGAGGGCGACGCTGATCATCTTTGTCATGACAAAGCGTCGTTATTCGTTAAGCTGTAACTACGAAGCTTTTGTGTATAGTGTGAAAGTCGTCATGGGTGTTGTTTTGGGGCTTTGTGAACCAGATACTGTGACTTTTTAGGGTTTCATTTGAAGAGAGGTCAGTTATTCAGGCGCTTTGGGCCTCAATAGGATACTCGTGATTTAGTTCCTGCTATTGACCCTTTTATCAGCGCCTATACCTGTTGCAATTAAGGTCATTGCAATAACGGACGTTGCAAGTCTGTCAGTGATCGTTGCATGACTTGCTTCAGATGAGGTTTACAATCGCAAGAACAACTGGCGCCAAAGCCACAATTAATAATCAGAGTATCGATTGTCGGCATTTTTATTTTGTGTGTAGGCCGACTGGATATTGGTCTGTTAGATGCAGTCTGATACTGAGCGTAGAACAATCAGTCTGATGACGTGTGTGACATTTAATGGAGAAAACGTGGCGACGTGTGTCGACTGTGACGTAGGGTGGAAAAGTTTTGCTGACGTGTGCAGTGTGCACTGTCTAAGACAGAAAACTTGTGGTGACGTGTATGATATTTAACACAGAGCACATTGGTGACACTTGTAATATGTAATATTTAACACATAATGCTTCTGGAACTGTGTGTGTGTTTGAAAAACTACAGTGTCAAGTTTTATTATTTCTGCTCGTTTATGAGTGTTGTGTGGTTTATGTGACATGTGACTTGGAGAACTTGCTTTACCAAGTTTATGTGACAACTTCATGCTACTTCATGTCTGTGTGTTATATAATGTTATTTTCTATGTGTTTAGCTGCGCCTGTTCCCTGGGACTATTACTGAAGCATTTTTTTCATTAAACTCAAAACTACTTTTTGGCCGTGCTGGAGTCCGGAACGCCTCTGAGTAGTCCCTGTGAAGGAGCGCTATATAAATTTGTGAGTAAATGAATGAATATGTAATGTTTGGCACAGAAAACTTACTTTACCAAGTTTATGTGACAATTTCATGTCATTTTTTGGTGTTATGTGACTTGTGATGTGTTAAGTGGAAAGCATGCAGTAAAAAATTTATGTGAAAACTGGTTGTTTTTTGGGTGATTTGGCATGGTAACCTTGCCTCGTGTGATGCGTAACATGTGATGTAATTTTTCTGTGTAATGTAGGCACTCCGGAATTCATGGCACCCGAGATGTACGAAGAACGTTACGATGAAGGGGTCGACGTATATGCGTTTGGGATGTGCATGATCGAAATGGTCACCTCTGAGTATCCGTACAAGGAGTGCACGAATCCAGCTCAGATCTTTCGAAGAGTCACAACAGTAAATTATTTAACTTGTCTGGTTTAATCAATCAATCAATATTTGTTTAATTCAAACATGTAAAACTTTAAACTTGATGCTTTTCTCGTACTTCTTATGATCGACTTTTCTTAGAGTAATTATAGTAGAGTTCTTTATGGGTGCAGGATAGTCTAGGGGTGAAGTTGCGGAACTGTGTCATCAGAGAGGTTGGGGTTCAAATCCCCGCCAGGAATATTTCTGCCCGTGTGCACACCTTGTGAAAAAAACCCGGTGGGAAGATGTGACGGCAAGGGAGAGGATTGGCCACCCACTCTCCTATGCTTATAGGCTACAAATATGAAGTTGCAAATGCTTGATACCCATGGCTACTTATTGGGGTTAGCTGAAGAGACTTCTGCTATTTTTCTTCTTTACACTTGTTGATGTAATGTTTTGTAATCTGGAATTTATATAGAGCCAGACAAGAGTGATGCCACAGTGTAAATAGGATTGTTATCATTTGTAAACATTAATTGTATTTTAGGTTGGGGCAGTCACTTTGATTTGTATGTCAGATAACAATGTGTCGTTTGGTAGTAAATTAAATTCCGACATTGTCAAGTGACATAATATTGCCTGTAGCACCTTTGTTCCAGAGTTTTACCAATTATTGAACTATTTCCTGCTATTTAATTGCTGTATGTTATTAAATATGGGTGTAAATTAGTATTTCTGGGTGTTTTTTAAGGGAATTCGACCTGAAGCATTGGAGAAAGTTGATCATCCAGAAATTAGGGAAATAATCGAAGGATGTACGACAAGCAAAACCCAAGAAAGGTATTTATCTCGAATTCATTATGTATTTGTAAGTCCCATATACAAGTCGTGTAGTGCATGGTCCTGACATCAACCCCAGCTGGGGGAGTTTGACTCATTCACACCTCCCCCACGTGAAAGTGAATTGTTCTTTCTCTTATAAATTAGAGAATAAATGGATCAGAATGAATTACCTCATCCAAACTCTTTGCCGTGGATTAGAACTTAATACCAACCATCAACTGATTCTAATCGTAATTTTGTAAATTTGACATCTTGAAAATTGTACATGCGTAAAAATGTTAAGCCACAAGAACCAGCTTATCCGCAGGCGCTTAGTCAAAACATAATTGATAGGCGGGGTGAAATCGGTTCCAGGTCAAGATGGTCCAAGGGGTCAGGCAGGCAGATGGCTAAGGTGGATGGTGTTGTTGTGAGTGAAAGACCTGTGGAGAGATAGCAAGGTTTGGTGAGTGGATCTTGAGCACATACTGTGGCACCATAGAAGTTCTAAGGTTCTTCCTATTGTTTTATTCTGGTGTTTTATTCAGCGATGCTGGCTAAAAATCTCTCCGGAGAACAGTAAAAGTATTCGTTATTTGGTTTATGGAGGCGGCCGGGCGATGTGTTAAGCTGCACGGAATATATATCGGTTGGAAGGAGAGCGGCATCATCTGGCTGTTAATGTCTTTCCAATATTCGGTGTTTGTCCGAATGATAATCTCCAGCGCAGTCC
Source organism: Aporrectodea caliginosa (assembly GCA_020284085.1). Classification (NCBI taxonomy): domain Eukaryota; kingdom Metazoa; phylum Annelida; class Clitellata; order Crassiclitellata; family Lumbricidae; genus Aporrectodea; species Aporrectodea caliginosa. The sequence goes on along the minus strand of JACEVL010001280.1, from coordinate 227,845 downwards.
ACATCAATCACTTTATCCCTAGTCTGCCCCTTATTGCCATTTATGTTGCACCTTTAAGCCCATGTATGGGCAGCTTACAGTCTCATCTAATCTGATGTAATCAGGAGATTTCTGTAGCTCCTTTTGTAATTATGCAGTAGGCAGCAGCTGACTGTTGTGAAACAACAAATGATAATATATGAAAAGGCAGTGTGTGTTTGTGTGTGTGTGTGTGTGTGTGTGTGTGTGTGTGTGTGTGTGTGTGTGTGTGTGTGTGTGTGTGTGTGTGTGTGTGTGTGTGTGTGACACTGTGTGTGACACTGTGTGTGACACTGTGTGTGACACTGTGTGTGACACTGTGTGTGACACTGTGTGTGTGTTTTTTTTTTTGTGTGTGTGTGTGTGTGTAAAGCATCCTAGAAGTAGCTTGCTATTGACGATGCTGCAGAAATTGTGATCATTACGTTGCATTACAATAAATAATAATAATATATGAAAGGCGTTTTGAAGTACATTCGTTTTCTCCGGTTTGATTTTGCCCAGCCCGTAATATGATGAAATTATGAGTATTTGGAAATTTTTTAACATGCATTAAGTCACACAGCAATATTGATACAGGTATACAGAGGAAAATACATTGGAAAATATTTATCTATATATATATATATATATACAAGTGTGTATATATATATATATACATATATTGAAGCAGGTATACAGGTGTATATTCAAACAGGTATGCAGACATATCTTAGGATAGGTATACTGGTTTATTTAAGACAGGTATTCTATTATATATCTTGAAACAGGTATATGGGTATATATCTTCAGACAGGTATACATAATACATAGGGGGTCATTGCATAATTACGTAACGCTCCAGGGTGGGTGGGGTCCTTGAAAACGTTACGAAGCGTTAGGTGGGTGGGTGGGTGTGTGGAGCTGAACATTACGTAACGCTTTTACCAACAGTTTAGTTATAAATGAATTTTAAATTAACATCGAATGACACTTTAGACACGATGTGATCGAAATTCAAACTTCGTGCCATTAATTTCAAACTTCACTAAAAGACTCAATAGTATAGGCTAAGTCAACACTAAGTTAGGCCTAGTGTTTAATACCCTGCCGCCGCAGGATCTAATACCAGCAGGTCGTCATATTTGCCAACTTTCTGTCGCGCTTCTTCAAGATACTCGCCCGGATATTACGCGTTCACATAGTATATCTTAAATGATATTTCATAGCAATAAATACGTATAGCCTACCGCTCGGGTGGGTATGTGTAGGGAAACGTTACGAAGCGTTATAGGGTTGGTAGGTCAAAAACGGTAATTTTCGGCGTTACGTAATTATGCAATGACCCCTAGTATATATGTTGAAACAGATATACAGGTGTATGTACTGTATATTGAAACAGGTATACAGTGAAGGACTTGCTTCTGCACAACTTCTTTGCGGAGGAGACAGGCATTCAGGTGGAACTTGTGAACAAGGACGACATCAAGGAACCAAGTCGCGATGTGATTCAGCTACGACTGCGTATGGTCGACCCAAAGAAGAGGAAACAACAGCACAAGGACAATGAGGCAATCCAGTTCGACTACAACGTCGAGAAAGACGACCCACAACAAGTGGCCCAGGAAATGGTACGGTTTATATGTCATGAAGTTTCTCTCCAGAATTGTACCAAGACTTTGAGTAGATGTGTTGAAAGGTGCTATATAATTGTTACGTGATGATGGTGGTTGTGGTGGTGGTGCTGATGATGATGATGATAATGATGATTATGATTGATGATGATGATTATGATTGATGATGATGCTGATGATGATGATAATATTCGTTTATTCAGTTCAAACTGACAAACTGTTGTATTCAAGATTACATTAAATAATTGGAACACATGATAACAAGTTAAACAATAGTCGATTTTATACCTGTATGGCAGCCTGTTAGGCGTTGATCCAAATTTAACTAATCAATTAGTTAAATTGCTAATCGATTAGAATTAAAATTAGCAAAATCTTGTAGTTAATCGTTCAGAATTAGAATTAGCTGTTTGTCTAATCGATTAGCATCTAATCAATTAGTTACCCATCTCTGTTGTATATAGCTAACGGTTGTCTGTTTCGTGATGTTGTCATAGGTCCGTTCTGGATACGCTTTCGAGGACGACACCAAAACCATTGCTCGCCACATTCACGACCAGGTCATGCTCGTGAGGCGCAAGAGGGAGCTGCTCAGCTCGGAAGCCGCGACTCTCAGCGCCTCGACTTCGACGACGACTCAGCCCTCCACTGGACAGGACCCGAGTCACGCTCCAGCGCCTACGAGTGCCCTGCCTGCTGTTGCCATGACAACCGAGGCAGTTGCTGGTGCTATGGCAACGGATGCATCTTCTCAGTTGCCGCCAGGTGCTGATGCTGCTGCTGCTGCTGTTGGCGCCAGTGTCGCTCAACAGGTGTCTGCTGTTGTATCCTCTGTGGCAGCTGCAGTTGCGGAAAACACTGAAGCGCCGTCTAATGCGAGTAAGGGAGTAGGAGTTTTGTTTTCTGCTGTTTATTGATAAATTTCTTCATGATGACTGATGAAATCAATCATTTCAGACCATTAATGCCATCAGACATATTATGTGCAACGCCTTTGATGGGTTATCTAGAGATGCTATATTTTGAAGTGTCTTCATGTAATATACATGCATATATTCAAGCAGACTAACTGACAGCTTGATAGATAGACAGATAGATAGATAGACAGACAGAGACTGACTGATAGATAGACTGATAGACAGACAGATAGATAGACAGAATTATAGACAGACAGACAGACTGATAGATAGACAGAATGACAGACAGTCAGACAGACAGACTGATAGACAGACAGATAGATAGACAGACTTATAGACAGACAGACAGACTGATGGATAGATAGACAGACTGATGGATAGATAGACAGACTGATGGATAGATAGACAGACTGATGGATAGATAGACAGACTGATGGATAGATAGACAGACTGATGGATAGATAGACAGACTGATGGATAGATAGACAGACTGATGGATAGATAGACAGACTGATGGATAGATAGACAGACTGATGGATAGATAGACAGACTGATGGATAGATAGACAGACTGATAGAAAAACTGATAGACAAACAGGTGGGCAGATTGCAGAGAAACGCATGGAACAATCAGACATACCGAGCATATGCATACCTGCTGAGACAGACAGAAACCCCACGTATGCATATATACACACACTTATATGTTCGTGATATATGAACTCGTATATTTATACGTCTCTTGCATTGCACCTGTGAAGAGTTGCTTTTGTATGTTATCTGTACAAATTACAGCCACAAATGTGCTATATAAAGTGCCCTGATGCATACTTACGTGCATATATGTACATACTTGAGCCACAAGTATGGCAGATTCAATGACTTGTATACTGTGGCTTTAATTTGCTCATTATTACATTATTAATGAATAACAACAATGTTTCTTATTTTGAGTATTAAGATGACAGGGAAAATGGTTGGTGGAAATGGTCTTGGAGAACCATTAGTATAGTCCCTCTGGGCAGCTCATCCCCGCTTACATTTCTATGGGCTTTAGGTGGGACCCATATGGATTCTATATGGGTCTCCTGTGCAAATATGGGGCCTAATGCGTTCCATGTGGGCATGCTGGCAAAGATATTGAATGCAGAGTAGTTCTTCGTCATTGTTTTTTCCTTGAGACCATAAGGCCTTGTCCTTCTCAGAACTGGCATAATTTTCAATGATAAAGTTTTGTACGGATTGTAATTTCTTTGTTTCTAGCATAAACTTTATTTGTTTATTTTGCTTATGAAACCATTGTCTGTGTTTTGTTTGTTAGTAAACGCCGGAACTCCTGCTGTCGTTGGCAGTGAAGCAATGAAGACAGAGGTCAGTCATTGTCCATGGGGTCAGAAATGATGATGATGATGTTGATGGTTATGATGATGATGGTGATGATGATTTGTATAGTGCCGAAGGAAAGGGTACTGTACGTGAGTTGAAAAGTCAATGAGAGTCATATGATTGTTTCAAAAGATAGGTTTTGAGTTGTGATTTAAGTGCATTCTTCACATGGTTGGGAAGGCTGTTCCATGCTGTAGTCGTATGTTCTGTAATGGAGCTGTGTGTGTGTGTGGGTGTGTTTGTGTGTGTTTCATGGTTATTGCTGAACTGGTGCCAAGTCACGCTAGTTGGTGGCCCAGTCGGCGCCTGAAATGACCTGCCAAAGCCATGAATCTTTTTCCCAGGTCACAGACAGACAGGTGTATGGATGGATGGATTGCAGTTCTAGTTACAGAAAGCTCAAAGTATTCATGGCTATCACACCGACCAATGAGATAGATAGACAGACAGACAGACTGATAGGCAGACTTAGAGATAGACAGACTGATAGACAGACAGACTTATAGACAGACTGACTGATAGATAGACAGACTGATAGATAGACAGACAGACAGACTGATAAATAGGCAGACAGACAGACTGATAGACAGACTGACTAGACTGATAGGCAGACAGACAGACTGATAGATAGACAGATGGACAAACTGATAGACAAACAGGTGGGCAGATTGCAGAGAAATGCACGGAACAGACAGACATACCAAACATATGTATACCTGCTGAGACAGACAGAGGCCCACATATGCATACATACCCAGGCAGACAGACGGACAGACAGACAGACAGAGACAGACTCTGGATAGACTAATGTACAGAGAGTGCCATCTCTTCATTTTACTGAATTGTTTGTTCTGTGGGGGCTACAGGCATAGACCTACCACTTACATTCTCCGGAAATGTACTCGTACTTTTTAAGCTAGATTCAAACGAATTGTATGTGTGTAAATTAACGATTATTTATGATTAGCAATTACACATTTACAATGTTAACTACGTTTATAATACTAGTTAAGCTGTTGAGGTGTTAACTGTAAATTATGCAAATGAGTCCAGCTGTGTGATTGACAGGCGCATGCTGTGATTGACAGGTAACTGATGGAGGCGGGGCATCGGATGACATTCACCTTGACCCCAGTTCCAGTACATTGGCTGAACCGACGACCCAGGCAGTTGGCGCATCGAGTGGCACTGCTCTGACAAACACTCCAGAACATAGCAGAGTATCTCACAGCAGGTGTGTGTTACGAAACTGAAAACTTACCTCTTCCAGTCACCCATAGCGCTTAATCTTTGTCCGGCTTCAATATGCACTTCTGAACTTTGGAAGCAGAGCATCATACAATACAATTTACAATAATTATAACTGCATGTGATAATACCCTCCTTCCTTCAGAAGTTTACACATGGACATATACGTATGACAGAACATCGAATATCACTTAGCAACTGTGAGTGAAGGCAGGGTGAGAATTGCCAAGGGGTTGCGATGTTAGCCCCCTAGTCTTTCTTAGTACCCCATTGTTAAGTCTTCATTTCACACTCCAACTCCACATGAATCACAGTCTGACCCCCGGTCTTATTTCTGCAATTCTCATACTGAGTGAAGGATTTTTCAAGGTCTTTACAGTGGCCGCCTCAGTGGAGGCTCGAACCCGTACCCCCGTATTACAGGCCGAGCGCTCTATCCATTTGGCAACCATGCCCTTTATCAAATTACAGTTGAACTGGAGGCGAGTTCAAAGGAGGCCTTCCTGTCTCAGATGTTGACGACCCACCTCACAAATTATTACTTGAAACAGGTCATATTATAGTCTATCTAAATAAATGCCAAGCGGTTTGTCAACCTGGGAGGTCCAGACTTTACCACTAATGAATAGCCTATTCATTAGGGCTAAGGGTCTAAAATGACCATAATTGGCCAGTGCCTATTTACTGGTTGAAGAAGGTCTGTGTATGTATGTGTATGTGTATATGTAGGTGTATAAGATATATGTGTACATTATATATGTATATGTATGTATGTATGTATGTATGTTTGTATGTATATATGTACACATACATACATACATACAATCATACATACATGTATATATACACACGTATGTGTATATGTATGTTGGTGTTTGTATTTCCATATCCTTTGACTGCATCTACTTCTCCAGCTGTTAAGTACCATTCTGTTTGATCATGGTCCCCATGTTGTCATTGTAGGGAACATCTGTGAAATTTCATGTAGAATTGTAGATGCTCTATAGATAAAATTGTGCATAGCACATCCAGACGGATGACTGTTTGTGTGACTCCAGACAATTGATATTTTCCCTTTCAAGTCCACTTATGTTAATTAAAATCCGTAATTTGCATATGCACAACAGGGCACTTCTCCAATAAATAGCAAATCAAAACAGAAAAATACTCGTCTGGTCTTTGTGAATTAATTTCTTAGTTTGTTATGGTATCAAGATCTTGCCGTATTTACTTAATAATATTTACCGCATTCATAATTTGCCGTGTTTATTCAATAACATTTACACCTTCACTCAACTCAGGGATCCTACTTGTAAAAACAATTATAAATTATTTGCTGTAAACTGGTGGCAAAAGTCTTTGAGGTTAATTAATTTATGCAAATGCACAGAACTAATAGTTCTTGAATAGAGAGATATAGGATCACAGAGCTACGTATTAATGACTTGTTATGCGTTAGCTATTTGATATAAATACGCAAACACATAAACAATGAGAGATAATGAATGAATACTTAATTGTATGTAAATGACTTGTTGAAACTTCCGATGCTAATTATTGAGTAGTTCACATCTTGAAGATAGTTTACGTTGTTTAATGACCTGCAGTCCATTTCGATACCAGCTTGAATATCCACGTCAGCTTCTGAATGGGCTGCTACCCATTGCATTGTACCATGTAAAGCCTAAGAGACCCGATAACGCGGTCTATTATTATACGAATGTTTCTTTGCCCATTTCAAGTAGTTTCTAGTGCTTGATGAGATATCGCGGGTAACTGCGTTCTCACCTAGCCTTGTATTCAAGATCGTTTGCAGCTTTGTTGTTTGAGCCATGGAGGCCGTTTGAGCTTGTTCCTTTCATGTAGAAATGTATTCGAGTTATCAATCCGATCGGCCTCGTGTAACGATCAATTAACATAGATTAATTATCCGCCTTCCAAATGATGCAATTTGAGTCCGGCATCAAGTAGCCAGGCCCACTTCATTCCGTGTGATTTTACTGGTAGCCTGCTGGTTCACCTGTTTACCCAAAGGGGCGGGTGACCACTGGGATGACTACTGGCTGGGTAGTGTAATCGAGAGGACAGCTGTCCTATTAGGAGTAGGACTTACTCCGATACAAACGCACCTGGCTTGTGCGGAGAAATCCAAGAAGCATGAATACATTTGCCTACTATAGGTCAAGACCCAGGTCGAACTACAACAGAGAGACTAGTCGGGCTTATTGTATTGTTTGTATCTGAACATTTATAAAGGCATCAAGTAGCCAGGCCAATCATGGTCGATATGACGGCGTCGTTAACTAAACTATATTAAGCCACCTAATTCCGTGCTTATAATATTAGTAAAGGATTCTTGTGAAGCTAGGAGTAGCAGACTTCCGTCCATTAGTACAATTTTCAGATCCATCTAAAAGTCATCCTTTGTCCAGAGATCTGTACTTTGGCTGAGCGAATTTGTGCGTATCGAAGCCGTGTAACAAGTCACAAAAGTGAGAAGCTAAGCGCAGAAGAGGGCTACACATAATCCTAAACCACACACCGAATACAGAGGCTTCTTATTCTAAATTATTCACTGCAGATAAGCAATGTCTGAACCCGTAAATTGCAGTCACAGCAAGGGCGGCGGTGAGACGTCGAGGCGCAGAGAGAAGTCAAGGTCGAGGCGACGCAAGGGAGAGCATCTGATGCCGAGACTGACGATCGTCGGCATCGAAGGAGAGGTCATGGAATGTCAGCTGGAAACGAGTAAACAGTCGACCGTCTCCTTCAAATTCAGCCAAAACGATGACCATCCGGACGACATTGCCAACAGCCTGGTAAGAGAATCTGCTGTTCGAAGACACAATACTGATCATTCAGGGTCTAATACGGCGTCTATAGCGTGGAGAGTTGGCATGCTAGTTCGGGAAACCTGTTCCTTCGGGAAAATCCCGTGTTATTCCCATTTAGCTATAGGCTTTAATTGCAAAAACTGCCCCAACTTTGACCTTGTGTGTGTGTGTGTCTCTCTCTCTCTCTCTCACTCTCTGCCTTTCTCTCTCTTTATCTTGATCTCTGTCTTACTTTCTGTGTTTATCTCTGTTTATCTATATCTCTCGCTGTTTTGGTCTTGCTTTTGATCTCTAACACTCACTTTAAGTTCTGCGCTATGTTGTTCTGTGTGTTTATCTTTCTCTCTGTCTCGTTCTTGATCTCTCTTATGTTTGAATTGAAAGGGCTTGTTAGTGAACAACATATTTGTTGATTATCATATAAACCTAAAAATATTGGGAATTGCTTGCATTTAAATTTAAAAGGCATGTTCTTAACAAGCCTTTTCTCGTATTATTTCCCAACGTTAGCCATTTACATACCAGTGACCAAAAATTGAACACTTGCATCTAAGACTATTGTCGTGTAGATTATAAAATGCTAATTTATAAATAATCAGTTTGTAATTTATTACTGTCTTGACTCATTAACACTGATTTCGTTAACACTTCCCTCTGTTAACTCTCATTTACTAACACTGACTTTTAACTTAACAGTCTGTTATTCCTCATTTGTTAACACTGTGCTTTTTTAATCCTGGTTTATTAATAGTGATTTACTAACGATCTGGTATATTAGCACATCGAATTTTGAGAGTCTGATTAATTATTAATAATTATGATTGATTAACATTTTCTCTCTCTTCCTCAATAATTGATTTTTAATCTCAAGGACATGCGCCTACAATCCCTACATGGCAGTTTTTGTGCAATCCCTGTTTGGAACAGTGCCATGTCTTTATTATAGTTCACATTGATATGTACATGCTTTTGGCATATATGCAGAAAATTTAGTTTTGTACGTTTTTGGGTTTTACATCTGGATACTTCTTTTTTTGACAATGACGGTTGTTGATTGTTTTTTGTTTGCACCAAATCTGTCTCTTAGTTTTTTGTTTATTTTTCTAGTTGCAGAGTGAATTTTTGACCGCCGACCAAGTCAACGATTTTATCGAACAGATCGTGCGACTGATAAATCTTGTCAGAGGAAGTCCGAATGCTGCGTACGCCCTGAAGACCATGGTGAACGGTGTGGCCAGCACAGCAGAGACTTGTATCCAGCCAGAGCCTGCTTCGAGCTCTGCTGTGGCAGAAGCTGAAGGCACGGGAGGAGTCCCAGTGACTCGACCAATGTCTGTCAAGGAGTTTCTGAAGTTGCAGTCCGAGGCGGGCGAGAAAAACCCCGACGACTCGCCACCAGGGGGAGCGGAGCTGTGCAGCGATGCCGAATATTTTACGCCGCTCAGCAGCCCCGACGAGTCGAGAAGATCGTCGATCGAAGTTTTAGCGAGCGAGTTATGTATTTTTAAATTGTTTCGAGTTATGTATTGTTTTTTGGTTAGTGAAGTGATTATTGTTATTAATTGTGCATTTATTAAGCACCACTGTCTAATGAAGTCCTGAGTAGCAGTTGATAGTGGTGGGCAATTGTGAGTGAAGGACTTGCTCAAGGTCCCATCACGGTAACTGTCTCAGGGGAGGAGGATTGAACCCATACCCTCTGTGTTACAAGGCAAGCGCTCTTACCAATTAGCAAACGTGACCTTATATATTTATCAAGAGTCTTCTGGACCGCACTTTCTACACCTCTGAGACACATGTACATACATTTGAAGAGCTTTGAGGGAGGATAGAGAAATATATCTGACACACTCACCAATTGTTTAGAGCACTCTCCTGTAATAATATATAAAACACTTAACAGACTCTTAAACATAGCTCCCAAAGCTCCGCATAAATACAGAACAGTCTACTCTACGACAAGGCTGAGTGGTTATTTCACATATTATAAATATTGTTAGCTGTTAAGTGCTGGCACACCTAGAAAGATCATTAAGAGATTTAGGGCCGTCAATGGCAAATGAGGGTCATGGCAAATTCCACTAGTGCAATGGAAAATACCATCGCTTGCTATGGTGGTTACTGAAATATATTTGGTCCCAACAAGGTTCTATACATTGACATTTATTTGTAACTATTATTTAATTATGTTAGTTTTCTTTCTCTTCAGCAGGTGGCAACAGCTCTCGATGTTTGCCTTGATCTGGGATCACCCGATCCAATCGAGGGAGGAGCTAAGTCAGCCCTGGCCAACTCCAGCGTTCCAGATGGACCAGTGGATAGGGCAGCTGTGGCAAATGGCACTGGATCCGACAACAATTCTTCCGCTGAACTTACCATAACATCCGAGGGAATTCGTTCGATGTTTCACGGCCTGGAAAAGGCGGAGACTGCATCTGTCCAGCCGCCAGTTCAGGACAAGAAGGTATCTACGGATGGAGTGAATCAGTCGGACACTGCTGCTAATGACCTGACCTTGACCTCGCAGGACAGCAGCATCAGTCGAAGGAGACAGTGTCCAGCGCTCGACTTTGAACAGCTGAAGATGAAACTGGGTCAGTTGACAGCCTCAAAGAAGGTGAAGCCCGACCTACAAGTGGAAGTCCCTGATGGAAAGGAACCAATGCAGGCACTGGCTGACGCCGGTTCTTGTGCAACGGCTCCGCCTGTCGTTCCGCCAGTCTGGCCATCGTATCCACAGCCATCTTCCGAAGTTGCTTCATCTGGCATCTTCTCATCCGCAATCCAGCAAATGGCGGAGTCAATGCCAGCGATCGGCTCGACTTCATCGGATCGAAATCAGGAAATGCTTGGACAGTCTGGAATGCTTCTCCAGACGGAACTGAGGATACAGACGAACATGTTGCCACCTCAGCCGACTTCTGCCTCCGCAAACGATTCTGCCAAAGGGGGTCTGACCAATCCGGGATTTTCGTCAGCAGCGCCCAACATTCCGGGACTTCATTCCATTGGTCAGTTACCACCTGTCCTAGACCCACGGCAGATGTACATGTACCTGAGCGCGTTGCAGTCTCAGACTGTGGCGACGCTCAACCCGGTTGACCTGTTCCTGCTGTCGGCAATTCAAGGCCAACAGGCCTACCACGACATGTACATGCAGCCGATGCAGCAGATGTATTCCGGTAGTCCAGGAATGAACCCATCGTACGCCATGAGCCAGCCCCAGTTTATGACCCAACAGAACGCCTTGTTTGGGACCCCGATGGCCGACTGGCATCGGGCTTCGATGTTGTATGGGATGCAAGCATTGTCAGTTCAAGATATGAGTCAACAGGCCGCTGCTCAGCAGATGTTCTGTTTTCCTGGGAGCCAAGAGTCGACCACAACGGGACAAGAGACGAGTCATGATCAGTCTCAACCATCAGACACTTCGGAAACTGATGCCAGGAGTTCGGTGAGTGTATTCGATTTATAGTCTTAATGTCTGACTTGACTGTTCACTTCTCGAATTTGACAATCATTAAAATCACATATTGGTTAAGTACGTTTCCTTTTTACTGATTTATAAAGGGAATATTAATAAAGTGCACTGTAAAATCAGGAATTTCATAAAGGCCGAGACCATAGTTTGTTTTGTCCTGATGTGTTTGTATGTTCATGCCCAAGGCAAAATAAATAAAAAATTAATCTCAAACTGATTTGCATTTTCTTGTTCTTGTTTTTTAAAGGTCACCTTAATGAGTAGTGAAACACCATCTGTACATCCTACGACCGTTTTGACACTTACACAAGGACAACAGTTTACCCAGCTATCTTCTGAACAAACTCCTAACGTCTATGATGTAATGCCGACGGGATCTTCATCAACTGAGCCAACTGCCCTTCATTCTTCTCCCTCTGTGGGGCGACAGGAAGTTCAGGCAATTTCCGATGCAAGCAACGTTGAACAAAGTCACTTATATTGTTCTGCTACAGACAAAACTGGGTTGACACATGAATTGTCAGTTCAGATCAAGACAGCGTCGGGTTTTCTGGATCAGCCTCAGAGCAGACAGACGGTGGATGAGTCACTGCCAACCGACCAGACATCAGGGTTGAGCAGCAAGGACGAAGGCGATCTGAACTCTGCCCATCTGAAGAGATGTCACAGTCTGAGTGACACGTTGCATGTATCCACCAGCCACTCAGACCTCGTTTCCCCGGTATCTCTGCTGAACCTGAAGCGAAAACAGTCGGCAGACGCAATGCACGAAACAACCGACCAGGTAATGTGCATTGGCAGCGCCAGCTTCCTGCATTCCCACCTGCATCGGTTTTCCGCAGTTGCTGAAGACAGCGTCCAGTTAGAAAGCGCTGAGAATCTACCACAAGAGCCAGGTCATCAGTCTCAGACCCAGGGCAGCGAATCCGTGTCGTCGTGGCAACAATATGCTTTGCTGGAACTCGAGCAGAATCCGCACGTCATCGCAATCGCCGGCGCCCTGCAGAATCTAGCCAGGAGCGAGAGCAACGACGGCAGAGAGGCTTCCGCGGTGGAACAGGCTGCGTCTTTCCAGCTGCTCAGAGAGACGACGAACATTCCTCATCTGGCGACTGCCCTCTACCTGATTCAGCAGATCAACCAAACAAGAGAAACCAACGAATTTCTTCTTCACGAGAAAACACAGACTGTCCTGCAGAACCAGTCCTCGGCATTCCATCAAGACCCTCATGCCAAGCTACAGCAGATACCTTGTGATCAGCAGATGCGAAAACTAACCCCTCCAGTACTCTCAGACCCTGCAGAAACCCCGACTCCTCCCGTAGCGATCGACCCCCCGGAAAATCCGACCCCTTCCGTCTTGCCTGAACGGTCGGCTGTGGCACCACCTTCGCAGATCGGTGAAATGACCGCCTCTTTGCAGCAGAATGGGCTGCCGTCCATACAGCGTCGAGAAGTTACGAAAGGGAAAGAAGTAACCGACATTCCTCATCACAAACAAATGGCGTCCTCCAGTCTCCAGTTCAACCAAATGCTTCCTGCTTCTCTTGCCCAGTCACAGTTAACACCACAGCTGCAGCAGCTGTTGCAAGCCACATTGTCACAACAAGCTGCCCAGCTGGCGCGGGGGCATCCTGCTTCCACGAAACCACCTGCCCAGATGCAGACTCTTGCCCATTTGCCGTCAGATGTGAAATTGCCGACATCGCCAGCAAAGCTACCGACACAAATGCAGATTCTCAGTCAGAGCCAGATGCAGTCGCAAGTACTCGTAGGCGGACAAGCCCAAATGCCACATCAACCACAATTGCCAAAGCAGCCCCAACCAACGCATACCCCACTGCCACAGCACTCGCAGATTCCAACACCAGCCCCGTTGCCAGAAAGCACCCACATGCCAATCCAGGCCCAGATATCACAGGACCTGGTCCAAGGCCACATTCAAATGCAAACCGAATTGCCTGTTCCGTCGGCACAGTCTCAAAGCCAGCTACCATCACAAGACATGGCTTCACTAGAATCGAAGCTTCGCTTATTGGCCCAGCTGACTCAATCCAACATGTTATCCCAGGTGCAGATGCCTCCTGCACAAAACCACAGTCAGACTCAGTTTCCTGCACAAATCCAGTTAACGGGACAAACCCACTTAGCCACACAAACTCAGTTGCCAACCCAAACCCCATTTTCTGCACAAACCCAGTTAGTTGGACAAACACAGTTTACCATGCAAACCCAGTTAGCTGCACAAACTCAGCTGCAAACCCAAACCCAATTACCTGCAGACACGCAGCTGTCAGATCACCAACGAAAGTTAGGCTCACAGAATCAGTCACCAGTAAAAACCCAGTTAGAAGTGCAAACCCAGCTACGGATTCAGAATCAACAGCAATCCAAGGTCCCAGCGCAAAGTCATGCGCCTCCCCATACCCAAACATCGGCACAGACCCAGCTACTGATGCAAACCCATATGCCAGCCCCACAAGCCCAGCTACCTGTGTTATCCCAGTTTTCATCACCTCTCCCTACCCAACTCCAGATGCCCCCCATGTTGCCAGTATCGCTGTATAACCAGTTACCAGTAGAGATGCAGGCACATCTGCTGAACCAGCAGTTATCTCAGATCCACCTCTCGTCACAGAAGTCGTCTATGTTGTCGGCAGGCCAGCCTTTCGCTGGGAGTCAGCAGGGGGCAACAGCCGAGCAGCGACACCAGGAACTACTGTCTTCAAGGTCAATGCAATACGATGCACAGCAGCAGGTGCCCTGGACTTACGCACAGCAGCTCGATGCGGGACATCCTAAAACTGCTCCGGCTGGGACGGTTCCTGCAAGCGAACTGCTACCAAAGCGACAGCTGTCGAGTCCGATGGTGTCGAACCAGCCTGGCGGCGTCCAGATGCCGCCATGGAACCAGACGGAGCAACCGGACACGGAAAAGAGTCTCCACGACATGTACATGTTCTTCCTACAACATCCACATCTGGCATCGCAGATGTCCTCCGCTGTTCCACCGCAGCCGTCCACCATTCCGCTTCTTTCTTCCACGTCCAGCAACGGACCACAGACAAGGATGCCCGATTCCGCCGGGAATCAGGATTCTGCACTTCCACCACCCGGAACTTCTTCGACGATTCCACCAGTTTCTGGACTTCAACCACCACCTTCCGCAGGAATACCGATCGCACGACCCCCAACACAGTTGTGAGGCACTGTGCAAGAAGCACGCTAGTGACGATGGACCAAGAGACGTTCGTTCTTTTTCCGTATGCTTTCATATAAGTGTATGCATTTGGACTGCATGTTAGGTCAACGTTATGTGTGCGTGTGTGCGCTCTGCCTAATTGCTTTTGCTGTCAGTGGGACATTGTCGTAGGCTTAAAAGGAGGCCTGCAGTAAAACGAAGGATTGCATTTAGACCTTAGCTCTTTAGACTTTTGCTTCAAGCTTCAACATCTTTGTCAGTGGCACTTGCATCATCGAAGCACAGTCTGCACTTGTTTAGTTTAGCAAAAAAACAGTGTGCTATGAAATGCTAGCGTATTCCATTTTAAAGTGCATTTTAAGCCGCATTCACGATCTTCGGCACTTCTTGAAATTCTAACATTTACATTACTAGTGTTTGTACCGCTCCTGCAACAAATTTTAAAATGTTCTTTTTGCACAAATATAAAGGATCTGGTTTGGTGTAATCTCAGAATCTGGAACATTTTTCTTTTTGCTCTTCTGTTACTATTATTCTGTGATTCTAACAGCAGTAAAATTCATGTTAGGCATTTATTAGGCTTGGATTAATGCATTTCTGTGAGAGCGCGAGAAGCAGGACACTGACATAAAACAAAGTTTATTGTAAGTTTAGCAAAAACTTGGTGAGTTGAAATTGAAGCAAAACTTCATGAAAAATATTATGTATCGGTACCTTTTTTAAAGAAAGGAAAATAAAATAGTTGCTGAAAAAATCCGTATGTGCATTTTTTATTTTCCAGAATTGACTATTTGTTAATAGATTGTAAATGTAAAAATTGACGTACACCCTGACACATCTGATAAATTTTTCTTGACCTAAACAACACCCACCTTGGCAGCTGTTCTGCCTCCTCTTGATCTGGACCCTCTAGAAACCGTACTCAGACCTCGTTTTGACTACTCTTTTGAAAACCCCATCTTGACACCGCGCTTGTGAATAAGCTGGTGCCCGGCACTAAGCTAACCAATAGACTCGCTCACCCCAGTATGCAGCCAGACTACTACTAATAATAATCTAAGAATGTCTATAGCGCCAATATCACAATGCTCAATCCATCAGTCGATAGTAGCTACTATGCAAAATCGTTGTCCAAGTCAAAATCCAGGTAAAAAAGTGATAATGAAGGCCAAGACGACATGGAAACAGCCTACAGTCTGAGAAAAGATGAGGTTTTAGCTGAGAACTGAAGGCAAAAACAGACTTTGCAGAACGAACTTTTGCCAAACTAGAGTTCCACAATCCAGTCTATGGCCACTGGGCCAGTTACAGAAAAGGCAGGCCTACACAGAGCCGTTCTTGTCAGTGTATTCATTGTAGGGCTCTATAATTATGTATTAATGCTTCAGGATTTTGGATCCACCTTCACCCCTTACCAACTCGGCCACAATGAGTATACTGACTGCACTGTTGATGAGGGCAAGGGTGAAGACTGGCCACCCGTCCTCAAAAAGCTGAGGTTGAGTAAGATGGAGTCGCTAACACTTCATAACCATGGCTGCCTGAAGGGACTGATCTACAGTAATGAGGAGATCACTTTTAGAGGTGCTATATAAATGTTCTGTTACAACTACAGAATTACATTTACACTGCACTGTAAACCTATTACACTTGCAAGTCATGACACAATAAGTTAATTGAAAATATATTCTATTTCAAAGCAGAAAATTTACAAACACAATGCTTAAAAAACATGAGCCAAGAATTGGCTGCTGAAGAACTCAGATCGCAAAAACCATTTCATCAGAAGCAACCATTTCATCAGAATTTATCTCAACTTCTTAGGGAATACGACTAAACCTTCCCCAAACAAAGCAAACGTTTCAAGTGGGGAAAACAGCATCTTATAAAAAGCTACAGATAAGTTTACTTCGTCAACATCTTTATTGGATTTTACTATAAATATTCACAACTTGTATTTCACAACAATTGATGACCATCTTTGGAAGTATGAAGCGATTAAACCGTATTTTGAACTTAGGCCTGAACCTGCCATGTTAACCGCCCGATTTCAAGGACCTCATTGACCACTGGGCCAACTCATTAGTACCAAACACTTTCACTGTGATGTCCATTTCACAGAGGTTCATACATCAAGTGTGAACTTGTTAACACGAAGGAAGAATGCCTTGATAGAGCGTGACAACTAGGCGCCACGTAGGAGGGATACTGCTGAAAATTTAATAGTAATGCTACACTGTAGTTCTTGTGTGGCACACTAACCAATACAGCGTGTTAATTTAATAGCTTTGGGGAACATAACACTACTTTGTGTTAAGCAGGATGGGCATAAAATCGAGAGCGCACAAACAAGTCCACGCGGAATAGCTTGCCAAAGCCAAAGCACTACAGAGTAGAATACGTCCAAGCCTAACAGGAAGCCGCATTATTACTACTCAACCGCAAACCGATTTAAAAATATCACTTGAGAGCTTTCCTAAACTTCACTGCATTAAGCCTGGCTTCTGTTTGGTTGCACTGGCATAAATTCGTCAACGCGTTTCTCTCGGCTGTGCAAGGAAAAGCCAGAGATGATGAACACAAATATTTCACGCTTCAATAACACGCTCCGGTCGTCTCACATCTTTCGTAATCGCTCCAGCAGTTCCTCTGCCTCGGACAGTCCCTTGGAAGACTTCATCCACGTCGGTTCATGCGAATTAACCCCAACACTCCTCGGGGCTTCCGATTCCAGCTCGATGAGCACCGGGTCGGACGCCGCATTCTTATTTCGATTGTCTGGGTGTGCCTTAATGTCACGCGGCGGTTCGTGGTTCTGTCTCGGTATGCGAGACTTGGCGTCGCGATTTGCGTCATGTCGCGCACCTCGCTCCGTTGGAGGATGAAGGTTCTGTTGGCTTGGAGGAACACGGGTTGGGGTGACGGGAACATCCGGTTCAAAGCTGATTTCACGTACGAGACCACCAACTTCTGGACTGAGGACATTCTGTCTTGATCTGGATCGCACGAGTTGGGCTCGCCGCTCAGCTGCAAACAAAAGCAACAACACAAATTGATGACAAAACCCAGGAAATTGTACAAATTATCAGCGAAAGGCATTTAACCAGCAAAAAGCATCAACGGGTAAGAGAACTGAAGAAGTTATATATTAGAAATCTTTGCCAGATAACGCAAAGCTAAACTGCATCCCTATCAGCTGGGTAATTCCTGAAAGATAGTGTCCTGCTGGTCGATCTTCGTAAGGCAAATTCAGTTATGATGTATCCTTATCGGCAGCATTAGCCTGGAAAGATCAAGTCCTGCAGATCAGAAGATCTTACGGCTGAAGCACTGATAAAGCAACAGCACCTGACAATGCTTTCTTCCCTTCCAACGTTGTCTTCCCTGCCAAAGCTGTCTTCCCTGCCAACGCTTTCTTCCCTGCAAACGCTGTCTTCCCTGCCAACGCCGTCTTTCCTGCTAACGCTTTTTTCCATGCTAATGCTGTCTTCCCTTCCAACACTGTCTTTCCTTCCAACGTTGTCTTCCCTTCTAACACTGTCTTCCCTGCTAACGCTGTCTTCCCTTCCAACGCTGTTGCTGTCTTCCCTGGTTGCATAGCTGGATAAAATTTCACATGAAACAGTCAAGAACATTCAATAAAACTGCCAAAACAATTCTACAAACAGTAAATAATTATTAAACGGGTTTTTGAATTTGTTCTACGATTCATTCCAGTTGGCATTGGTTTGTAGAAACTGCAGTCTCAATTAATTAATTAAATACTTGACAGCATGCTCTTCCATTACTTGCTAAACTTTACACACTATTCAGATGCACCAGTTTAAAGCAGTCTTTGTGAAGTTACCTACATCTATAAGAAACTGGTATTTTTCCATAACGAGCTCAAATTCGTCCCACAAATACCAGCAATGGCAATCACTCATCCTCTAAATATGCTGCCAATGTAAATTGTGTGCAAGAAGTGAGTGGCGTCTAACTCCCCCACCTGGCAGTTGGGGTTTAACATAAGTTTTGGACATAAACTGGGGTTGTTGATTTCCGATAATTTATTTAAGAGACTCAGAACTCGATTGCAGACCGTTATATTATCAGAAATCAACAACCAACAGTTTATGTCCAAAACCTACGTTAAACCTCCCACTTCTGTCAACCGTGGGAAATCGTTCCCCCAAACTCATTGGTAGAGGCCACTGTGTGCAAGAAAATGCTAGAAATCTGTTTACATAGTTCTACAACAGAGTCTATTTCATGGCAATACAGGATCCGAGTACAAAGCACATAGAAAACTGTATCCAAATACATCAGCTGACTATAGTTCAGCGAGATTGCAGAAACAGAAAATATCCTAAAGCAGAGGTGTCAAACCATTTTTAATAGTGGGCCAGTGGCAATATTTTCCAGCAAGTGGCAGGCCAGGGTCCCTTAGACGCCTTAGCAAAATGGGAGGAGGTTTGGGGAGCCTGTCCCCAGAAAATGTTTGCAAAACTAAATCTTAAATGGTGAATTTGTTAACACACAAACAGTAAAATTAGGCTTAACAAATCTTAATTTTGATCTTCATTATCAGTCACGAACATCCAAATAGTCTTTGTGCAAGGCTCCGTGGGCCAGAAAAACGTCAGCGGGCCAGAAGCATGGCTTTTTGACACCCCTGTCCTAAAGAAATTAGCTTAACTAGCACCTCAACTGCATAACTCAACAGTGTTCCAAAATGCCAGAAGTAATACAGAGCTTAAACATAATTATAAATATTCAGCTCTTCCAGCCCGATGCAGAAATTCAAAAACCGATTACAAATATAAGAAAAGTTCAGAAATATTATCTTATATATCATCATCATCTTTATTATTATCATTTGTATAAATATTAAAAATTCCAAATAAAATACAACAGTGCACCCAGCTATCAATTAAGTAGGCAAAACATAATAATAAAACCACCTGAACAAACTACAACAAAAGACAAAACCCATTGTTTAGCAATTTTCAGCTTAAAAACTTACAAAACTGATAGAAAGCCCTGCTTTGACTCGTGATTTTAAACATGCAAAACCAAATAAGCCAACAGCCCGCCTTCATGTCAATGATGTCAGATACGAGTTTAACCAAATATTCCTTGATTAATTAAACTGGCAGAAGCGGATAGGATACATTTCTTACGTAGCAAAAGGTAAATAATTACGTCATCTCCGGTTGTATCTAGTTAGCGCTGTGGACAAGATACTGGCAATTAATAAGAACTTTAACAATAAGTTTCACAACTAAACAACGGCATCATATGGTAACAGATAAAAATACAACTTACTGCACCACTGTTTAATTAGGTTCTTAAGTAAACTGCACAATTACAATTATAATCACAGATTTGTCTAGCTCCTCTTCAAAGAGTAACTTTTCCGAGGTGCTCCATTTTTCACCAAGGAATCATCCATTAAGGATGGGAATGAGAGGCCATCCAAAATAGAACAAGGAGAGGGGCATTTAAGTCCAATGAGGACATCCACATCTATATTTGGTATATAATAGTAGGGCACAGTAGTCGAATGGACAGAGCGCTTGGCCTGTAACGCAGAGAGTATGGGTTTGAGCCTCCACTGCGGCGGTCACAGTGTAAGGACCTCGAGTAAATCCTTCACGCACAATTACTCAGAACTTAGAAACTGTCATATGGTAGTGTGTGCACTTCTGGACTTTGAAAGGAGGGCAAGTAATTTATCTGGGGGCACTACTGTTTCTGCTCGTTCTCTTAAGACTTTTCTTTTTTCGAGGGGCCCTTCGCACTGGAAGCGCCTCTGATTAGGTTGTACTGTGAGAGGCGCTTTATAAGTCCGTAAATAGAATAGAATAGAATTTAGTTCTGAGTAATTGAGGGCCTCTGAGTAGTTATCTTAAAGGGGTGCTATATAAATTACATAGATAGATTTATCAAATGTAGTTGCATCGCATTGTAAATTGTATTGTGCCTGAAACACCAGACAGCAGACAGTATAGTCTGTGTGCATGTTTGCACATTGTCTCTGTCTGCTTGTCAGATTCTTCAAGCCAAGTACCAAGAGCAGACAAACCAAAGACAGGTTAAGAGACAGACACACACACTGACAGACACAGACAGAAACAGAGACAGAGACTGTGAAAGAGAAGGGTGTGAAAGACACAAACTGCAAGGGTGGCACCGACTTACCCCCAGCGGCTCTCGGTGTTCGCTTTTTGTCGCCCCTCTTTTCTCGGTTGACGTTGAAGGCGGACCCCGTCTGAAGGGCTTCGATCAGATTGTCCATGACGCCCTCTTGGTCATCGTCTTCATAAACAAAGCACAACCACTTTAGATGACAGACCACCAGAGGCGAATAATAGCCTTTGTAACACTCCCAAAGAGGCTATATAAATATTCACCTAGAATTGCACAGAATCCTCATTTTAGCATGATTGATAACACACTATAGCGTTGTCATACCTACCAGTAGTTAGATTCTATCAGTGCCTCAAGTTCGTGACCTACATGTGACTTGATTCTAGGTTGACACCGGAATCTCAAATTGGCAACATATTAGACCCTGGTACTTAAACTTGGCATGCCTTCAACCTATAAAAGACTGAAACCTAAAGTATGACTAAAACCTAAAGTAAGACTAAAACCTAAAGTAAGACTAAAACCTAAAGTAAGACTAAAACCTAAAGTAAAACTAAAACCTAAAGTAAGACTAAAACCTAAAGTAAGACTAAAACCTAAAGTAAGACTAAAACAATCAGCCACAACTGACCAGCATTGATGTCAATGAAGACTTTCTTTCGTGCCTGTTTCTCCTGCTTCTCTCGTTCGCGTTTTTCCTGCGCTTCCTTGGCGCGTTTCACCTTCTCTTCTGTTTCCTTCAGCTTTGCAATGTCCTTGACTGCTTGCTGAAACCACAAAATAAACAGCAAATCAAACTTACCCTTACTGATTTTGCTGTAATTATCCATGATATAAGTTAACGAGGGCAGATAACATATATTAACATGGTGTATAAGGGCTTCAAAAATGGTAGACAGCATATATTAAAGTTATTGAAATATTATTTAATAACTGTGAATAACATATGTTAATGTTATTCATAAATTATTTAATAACTGTGAATAACATATGTTAAAGTTATCCATATATTATTTAATAACTGAATAACATATATTACAATTATCAATAAATAATTTAATGACAGTGAATAACATACATTAAAGTTATCCATAAATAATTTAATGACAGTGAATAACATACATTAAAGTTATCCATAAATAATTTAATGACTGTGAATAACATACGTTAAGTTATCTACAAATTGTTTATTGACCACAAATAACATGCTAAAATTATCAATAAATATTTAAATGACAGTGAATAACATAATAATTATGTTAAAGTTATCCAAAAATAATTTAATGACAGTGATTAACATACATTAAAGTTATCCATAAATGCTTTGATGTCACCAAAGAAATCTTCCATGGTGTATTTCTTTGGATCGAAACAATAGTATTTGGCCGTCTTCTGGAAGAGCGACATCATCTTTTTGTGCATTCCCTCCAGGACTTCACACTGTTCTCTGGCGGTCGCTGCGAAAGGGTTCGACAGTCGTCAAGGTTTACATAGCAATTGAAATTTACAACTTCTAACATGTCAGTGTCAAACGCACAAGGAATCAACTGATGGCTTACCAAAACTAAGACATAATCAGGAGATTACTCTGCTAACACAGAGAGGCAGCCTTTGTAGAACAGGTAACTTGAAAAAGTAAGTCTTAAGTTGGGAACGAAATGACGTATGCGACTGAGCAGAACGGACAGATACAGGAAGAGATAATTAGCAGAACACACAGATACAGGAACAGAGATATTAAGCAGAGCGAACAAATACAGGGAGAGAGATGCAACATCTAAGTCCAGTAACCAAAAAAGCTTGTTCACCAAGACCAGTCGTAGTTTTAGCAGCAAAATACACGAAATCTACACACAGCATATGTGAAAAGGCAAAAGTACCTACATTTAGAAACCCCTGTGATTAGTTCATTTATTTTCAAACTATAATTAGAACACAGTTTGATAATAAATGAACTAATCACAGGAGTTTCTATGATTGTTCTAGTTCTAATTTCCTCTGGAACAGATTTAGCCATGGAGATTTTAAAGGATATTGTCATGACTTGTAGGAATTTGTCGTTCGGTGGGGCCGTCTTGTCCTGCTGTGCATTTTTCAAATCGGTCTCGAGTTGTTTAAGCGATTTATTCAGTTGGTTGATCGTCTTTTGAACCATGTCTTCTGACACTAAAACCAGCATCGCAATCAAACAAACAATCAATTCATTTAGTGATTCATTATCGGAACCAATCAGTTTCACAAACATCCATATTTAAACAAACAGTCATCTCGCTCTATACACCATTAATGCTGAATGTTTCTGGGTAAGCTGATTATTTGTGGGACATGGTGGCCAATTGGTTAGAGTGCTCATCTTGTAATGTGAAGAGTACAGATTTGAGCCTCCTCCTCTGAGACACTTACTGTGTTGGGACCTTGAGCAAGTCCTTCACTAATGACTGCTCTCAGCACCATCGATTAATTGCTAAGTCGTCAGATAATGGCGCTTAATAAATGCATAATAATAATCTATTAGTATCAGTTGCAGGTCTTGAGCTACAACATTTCATGGAACTCAATGAATTGTGACTAGAATCTCCTACAATGACAGTAAAAGTTGAAAGAAAATAATACTGTAATGAAATGACAGGTGACACAGAGCATGATATTGCATGCTATTGGGAGTGAAAGGCAGCATGAAGTGCAATTATCAGTGACAGGTGATATATTAATAATGGACAATAGATGAGTGACAGATAACACTGTTAAATATTAAAAGTAACACGCAATACATAATTTACAATAACAGGTAGCAGACGAAGTTCTTACAGGTGACATGGACACAGAAGCAAGTGACACGCGACACCATTTCTCATGACACCAGACATGTACAAATCCACAGCGACAGATTCTGTCTCCTTCCATTCCTCATCTCCTGGTAAACATATTTTGTCCTTCCCACAGTATCTATAAACAACCTCTCTAACTTGACATAGCACTTGTGAAAGCATTTAAAAAGTTCTGACGATTATGATAACGATGCTGGGCAATGCTTGTACCTCTCACGGCTTTTTCTACATGAATCAGTTCATCGGAAAAATCGATAATGTCGGGAAACTGTTTTTGTACGATTTCAACAAGAAAATGCATCAGCGTCTGACGGTTGTCTGTTGTCTTCGTGTTTGACAACTAAAACATTTGAAATATATATATGTATATTCGTGTAATTGAAAAACCTTGTTGACACCGCAACAAGTTACACAGCGCACATAACAGCAAATAAAGCGAGCAATACAAAAATAAGAGATAAATGAGTAAAACAAGGATCACTAGTCAGTGATGGTTAAACTACCAAAGGTTCCGGCGACAAGTCAGGGATCGTCCACTAGTAAGAGGCTCGTGGAATAACAGTCCGATCGTAGGCCTATTAATATGGATCTATATGTTATTGACGTTCGATCGAGGTTGGAGGCTGTGCAGACTTCTGACAAAAGGCGGAAATTGGGGTTGATAGTACTGCTCGGTAGACGGTGCGGACGAAGTCAGTGACGACTTCGACGTCAGTGGGTTCGACAGTCCGAAGCGGTCGATCATCGACGACGCCGGCCAGGTCGAAGGCGCTCAACAACATCAGCTGAAGAGAATACATCCGCAGTAAACCGAAACTGTGCAGGAACGAGTCACTGGGGTGGGCGATGTTAGCTGCTGTCTCATGTTGCCGAGCGCACTCTTCCTCGAGCCAACTGGCAGCGAACTGTAGATGGCAGGAGTGATAGCAGTAGCGTTGATCGTAGTACTCCATGCTGGCTCTATCCATGTCGTACTGTTCGCCTAGTCACGCTTCAGTGAACCGTGACGGCTACCCTAACCTCAACGTTCAGCCACTAAACTTTCGAAATTGATGGATTAAACTCCGAAATTTACAATTTATGGGGCTAGCAGGTATTGAAATATTACATGCAACTTTAAAGTGTTTGTCATCAACTGTAAAAGTTGAATGGTTAATGGTTGAATGGTAACACACTAGCACAAAGATCAGAAGGACATGAGTTCGACACCTGCTAGTCCCATAAGGTTGACTCAGCCTTCCACTCCCTAGGGGCGACTGTAAACTGAGCAGTAGGAAAGGTGCAGGCTGCTACACAGTTAAAATTCGACTTCCGTTAAACTTCTTATCATCTGTTATTACGATATCATGTAATCTTACTGTGTACTTGTCAGACTGAATTAATAGAATATTTTTTTAAAAACTTCATAAAAAAGAAAATGAGTCAACCTTATGGGGCTAGCAGGTATTGAACTGCGTCCTTCTGATTTTCATGCCAGTAAGTTACCATTCAACCATCTCCCCGCCAAATCATCAAATCAAATATTCGTTTATACAAAAAGCTAGTTGAAAACAAAGCCACAGAAGTTTCCAGTGTGGATTAGATCCTCAAAAGCATCTCCACAATATGCCAGAAATTGAAGTTCTACCTTTGATATGTAACCCAATTCAAAGCCAATCGTCATTTCATTTCGCGACCCGGCATTCATGAAGTTGCCCATCAGAAGAATCAGTTCAAGGATCTTGGAAAACTTTCCGCTCTGCTTCACCTCTTCCAGAGCGGCATTTGCGGAGACGATTTCCTGGGAAAAGAAAATCACGACAGGTTAAAGAGATGCGCAAAAGTGAACATCCATCTGAACTCCGCCACTGTCCGTAAGCTGACAGTGCCAGTCCAAAGACTGGAGAAAGGAGGAGGGCGATGCTAATCATCCTTGTTATGAAACAGCATTGTTAAACAGCTACTAACCAACCAACAGTCATCTGAATATCAGAGAAACCGATAATGCACCATTAATAAAGTTACTAACAATGCAAAAGAAGCTTACAGGTTTTATTTCTGATACCATCTCGGCAAAGTTCATCTTGAAAGCCATCGAAGCCAATCGAGGAACCACTCTCTTGATGCCAGACATCTACAGTCACCACAGAAAACAAGCAATTCATTAACTTTAGTAGAATACTTGGGAACGTAGCCAGAAACATCCCTACATACACAGCAGCATACATACTCTGTTAGGCCAAGCACAGGGCACCATCTTATTCACGAGCACTGCGTCGTATCAAAAGAGTTGTCCAAGATCGATATCCAGTGGAGAAGTGTGGTTACCATACACAAACACACACACACATACCTCGTGGGGGCGCGGTGGTGTAGGGGTATGTTCGGTGCCTTGCAGCCGGAGGGTTGCAGGTTCGAATCCACCTCAAGCCGCCGTAGGGACCCTGGGCAAGTCCTTCACTCGCAATTGCTCATGCGCTTCCGCGTGAAACTCCGATTGAGTGTCCGCGCTGTAGTCGGGAGCGCCTCTGAGTAGAAATCTTGAAGGGGCGCTATAACAAGTGTTCATACACACATACATGTGCACATATATATACACACATAAATACATATATAAACACTTGTATGCACATATACACACATACATACATAAGTACACCAATACATATACATACATATATGCATACATAAGTTAGATGCCAAAGACATTCTTAAGAAGTCACACATACAACGAGTGCAAACTGTTCTGGCTCGGAGAGCGTGCTGTACTGGTCTTTGAATGCCGCCAATTGATTCATCTGTTCTGGTTCTGGTAGATATTTGATGAGCTGTTCGATTAGGGCGACCGTTAGATTCTCTTCGTCCATCTCCAGAATCCGTCTCCGGATTTCTTCGTACGGGACTTTTATGGACCCGAGCAAGATAGCTGCCAAGAGTCACAAAGACATA
The DNA here is from genome assembly GCA_020284085.1 of Aporrectodea caliginosa. Lineage (NCBI taxonomy): Eukaryota > Metazoa > Annelida > Clitellata > Crassiclitellata > Lumbricidae > Aporrectodea > Aporrectodea caliginosa. The sequence goes on along the minus strand of JACEVL010001280.1, from coordinate 201,259 downwards.
ACCACAAAGTCATGTTAGCAAACGGTTCTGTAGTACACCAAAACTCATTCAATCATTCACTCAGAGCACTTAAATAGCACCCTCCAAGATACCTACTCAACTCCACACTACCCTACCAGTAGGGTAATGCCAGTTCCAAGCCTGGAGAAAAGAGGAGGATAACAGTAATCATTTTTGTTATGGCAGTGTCGTTAAACAACAACTAACCAAATGATACCTACTGGTACTGAGAGTCACACCCAGTCTAACTCTGGCAATAAGAACAGTTTACAGATGCTTGTAAAGGTGTAGGTAGAGTTCCTAGTTAAAAGAATGCGCAGCTCTGAAGGAAGGTTATTCCATGTGGTAGGCCCAACCACTGAAAGGCACAATATTGCATTTTTTAAACTTGTGCGTGCTAAAAGAACAAGTTCACCTTGAGTCGCAGAATGAAGATTTCCGTGCCAGCCAAACCCGAGATGGAGCAGCAAAGCTGTTGTAAGTAGCCAGAGGCATTCCTTAATTGGGACCGCCAGAACCAGAGCAAAAATATCATTAGAATCCCGTTTTTTGGAGCCATATCCAGAGCCTTAGAATAAGGCTGTCCTATAATGAGGTTATTTTTTAAGGTTGAACTGAATATAGGACCATCACTGTGTTACATCAGAATTCAGACAATGAGAACATTTTAAAGAAGTTTCTGGCGTACAACATAACACAAATGCAATACACTGCAACTGAAAGTTGATTGTGAACATCTGAACTGTGAACATTTGAAATTGATCAGTTAAGGAATCATTCTAAACCATAAACAGGCTGAAAGATCCAAGATAGTAAGTATTTCAGCCTTGTTTACATGAGTTTCTGTCATGTTTTAAACTACACAATATGCAAAGAAACTAATTATAATCTGTTACAAGTCCAAATTCAGAGCCAGAGGGGCCCAAAGACAGGTTACTGCACACACATTAAAAATTCAAGACTAGAAAAAACTGCAGGTAGATTCTGAAAGAAAATGGCTTACAGAGATTTTGCGCGGCTTTGGGGTCGAGTACTTTAAGTTCCTTGGTCTTCTTGGCTATTCTACCATCTGACTGGTCCATCTTGTCTTGTTTAACTACAAACAGAACATTTTTAGGCGCCACTGTAAGATTTTTAGATGCCACTGTAAGATTTTTAGATGTCACTGAAAGATTTTTAGATGCCATTGTAAGATTTTTAGATGCCATTGTAAGATTTTTAGATGACACTGTAAAATTTTTAAATGACACTGTAAATTTTTTAGATGTCACTGTAAGTAAACATAGCGCCATTTCGAACAAATCAGACAAGAACAGATTTCAATTAAAAAAATTTGGAATGGCAGTTTAAAATAGACCTTTAAAATGATAGTTGTTTTGTAAGAAGCTGCAATAAAACTAATTGGTAGAAGTAAAGCATAATACGAAAAGTATTAGATGCTTTTTCCCTTTGATCCAAAAACTATTTGGCTTTGGTTTGCTAAGTTAACTTAAAATACATATAGGGAAATTATTCCACTTTCACAAGAATTAAACTACCTCACACAAATTATCTTTCTTAAGTATTAAATAATTTATTTGCCTATCTATTCACCTATCATTTACTAATTCACTTTACAATCTCGTACCTACTCCTTTTCCTATTTACAATTCACTTTTTTGGGTACATGTAACAGCTTTTTGATTCATAAATTACAGTAGCAGAAAATTACAAAATTTCACATCCAAATTCTTTTTCATCAGGATTTCAAAATGCTACATTAATGGAAATAAATCTGAATGACTACATCCTAAATTATGACACAAAACACAAACGTTGATCAGTCTGCGATTTTTCTGAGGTAAAAACAAGTGGACACTGACCTGTTGCCTTGGTAGCAAAGTTGACCATGAGCCCTTTGAAGATGACATCATTTGCAAATCGCTCTTCGTTAACTTTGACCCAAAACGAGTCCTTCTCAAGAGTACTCATGTTGATCTAAAATCAAACGTCATCAGCTTTCACCCAAAACGAGACATCTCTTACTAATATTCATCTCTCACGTTATCTATAATCGAACCTGAGGTCAAGCATTATTTATAATGTTCAATGTTCATAAAAAATTCTTAATATTCTTGTTTTTGAGCAAGAACATTAGGAATATCGTCATCCTCATAAACCAGCAAAGAAGCCAATATCGATCACGTCTGCCAAGATGTATGTCTGCCTATCTGTCTGTCTGCCTATCCGTCTGTCTGCCTATCTGTCTGTCTGCCTACCTGTCTGCATGTTTGCTTATCTCTATCTGTTAATCTCTCCAACATCTGTCGGCAGGTGAGTAAGTAAGTATCTTCTTTATTAACCAATTGCTAATCGCACTTTGGCGTACAGACATCCAATAAACACAGCTGAAAAGCATATAACAACCTAACAATAATATTTTGCGCATTATGCCCTGTCGTCTAACGATTGTCAAATGACAGCATACGAAGAAAAAGTTTCTTGTCTTAAAATGAGGATTAATATGAAATCTCACGAATACTAAAACGCATCTGTTGTCTGTTTGATGTCTGACTGCCTATCTGTCTCTCCAACTGTGCCTTTGACCACCACGCTGTCTGCCTGTCTGTCTGCTTGCCTATCAGTCTGTCTATCACTCATTGTCAGCCTTTCTGTCTCTGTCGGCCAACCAGTTAATCTGTGTCTCTCACTGTCATCTGTCTACATATGTCTGTCTGTCTGCCTGTATGTCTGCTTGCCTATCAGTCTGTCTATCAATGATTGTCAGCCTTTCTGTCTCTCTGTCAGTTAAGCTGTGTCTCTGACTGTCACCTGTCTACATATGTGTCTGTCTGTTTGTCTGTCTACATATCTGTCTGTCTGTCTGTATGCCTCTCTGTATGTCTGATTGTATGTAATATCATCTGTGTTATACCTGTTTGGCTACAATAAAATGATGGTTGTGGTTATGGTTATGTCTATGTGTCCGGCAGAGAAACTGTACCTTTGTCCAGTTGGCTCTTTTCATCTGCGTCTCAGGATTATACTTCTTCTTTGGTTTGACGAAGTTTGGCAGCGGATTCGCCCCCAATGGAGACCCGGCCCCCGGTGGACCAGGCATTCGAAACATCCCCATCAGCGGAGGTGGTGGAGGAACCCCTGGTGCCCCAGGCGGAGGTGGGATACCGAATCCGGGCAGCGGAGGGGGTGGAGGAACATTTCCTCCTGGAATGCCCTCACCTGGAAGAGGGGGTGGAGGAGGCACACCACCGGAGAGTGCGGACTCGACTACCTCTCCAAGACCTTGCGATAACTGGGACAAAAACACAGAAATCATATAAGAAAAAAGTAAAAAAACAACTGGCACCAAAGGCATTTATTCCTGGATTTCAGAAATCAGCCAGCATAACACTTTTATATTTTATGTATCAACTACTACACAATAACACCAAATAAATGCATTGTTACTTTGATTAATTAATGGATTGAGCTATTGACTGAATAACTGAAACAGAAATTATAATTATTCAATTCAATACCATTTTATTTTTAGACATCAGCCGTAATAAGAGCACAAATGAGCAACTGAGTAACTAACAAATGATGGCGATTCTCAGATCAGGTAATCCAGAAAGGGACATACCCCACTAACCCTGGATAACCCTTATACACACAGAATATCAAGATGGTCAATTAATAAATATATTATTATGAAGGTTATAGTATGATAAAAGAAACGAAAAGAGAGAGAAAACAGACAATTGAAACTTGAAAACCATTGTTTAGGTGCCAAAAGAAACTGGAACAGCAATCGTAATCACAAACTCAAAATTTTTAAACCACTACTCTGCAGCTAAGCGCAGGGCCCCAGCTTATTCACGAGGGCTGTAGTATCATGTCACAGGGGTTGTCATAGGATCATAACAACTTTACGTAACAACCACACAGCAGTTACAGAAGAATTTATCAGGAGATTTAAAAAGCTGAGAAATTCCAAAGTTGATAATAACCCGCAGCCTGAGGTTTGAGATTTCCGTTTCGTGTTGTTTCAACTTGGCTGACATCGTTTCGACTTTCGCCTCGAACTCTTGCTTTGCGGTGATGGCGTCCTCAAGCTTTGCCTTGTATAGTCGCGGGGCGAGAGACATCACCCCTCCACCCCCACCCTCCTCTGACAACTCTTCGTTCATCCTCCCTGATAACAAAAATCATGGTTGCAACATAAATGTCTGGTTACTTCACGCTAGTACTAACCACTAAATAAGTTCTGAGGGAAACAATGTCTGGTAGTAGAATATACTACTTCGGCTTACGCTAATGTGGCCATTATGCTGTTGCACCTTTCATCAACACTTGGAACTGTTCTTTTTACATTGTCCTGGGTGACCAGGAAAACCACTTCTCAACAGAAGCCCAACTCATGGCCATAACGTAAAACAGCATAGTGCCACTAAATCAGCCAAACAAAACAGTGACGCTCTCTACACTAGCCCATTAAGTTAAATGTCATTAGGAGTCCCCACTTAGAGGTAAAAGGTTGAAACGTTATCTGCCATACAATTACCATCAAAGTAAGTAAGAAACCTACCAACAAAAACAATGCAAAATGGTACATACCAAGAAGTGGTTCAACGTCAATATCAAATCTCTTTGTGTGCCTGAAGTCTGGGTCTACTCCGTTCTTGTGCAGAACAATCTGCGTGACGCATTCTTCGATCAATTTGTAATATTGCGGCCTAAAGTAAAAATTTTCAGAACTTATCAAACTCCAAAGTGGTAAAAACAGATATGAATGAAAAAAATTCACAGTAAACTAAAAGAAAGTGCACTGAAATTTGATAATTGCCCATTTATACAGTTTAGAAGTGCATGCTGAGGCCTAGCAATGTTCAGGAAACACTGTGAACCATAAATAGGCTGAAAGAGGAACGTTTGAGTCTCAGCAAAGGAGTTGGAAACAACAGAAAAATTGAAAACCCACTGATATTTAGTCCAGTTCAGAACAGAAAAATGGATTAAAACAGCAAAAACTATTTTTTTAAATGAACAAGGATTAAAGTGTCAAGAAAAAAGAACACACAAACAGAGACAGACAGACAGACAGATAAAAAGGTAGAAAATGGAGTGAATGCCAGAGACATACACAAACAGACAGCCAGCCTGAGAGACAGAAACAATGCAGAATTACAAAGGAAAACCGAATGTACAGAACATGCACGCCATGCACAGGTCCCCTCCTCCTCCCCTCCATTAACAAAAGGCCATGAACATACAATACTAAATAACTTGTCGCATAATCATTTAACACCATATCCTGTCATGTCATTACACGGACGCCAAATGTGTCACAATGTGGCTGATTGTATGACACAGTTGTCAATTGGTAGAGTGTTCATCCTCTATATGCGGTCTGTGTGGGTTCAATCCATTACAAGATCATCACTTTGCAAAGACCCAGGACAAAACGGCTTAACACCATCCGCCTGCACTCAGTGATAAGACACTGGCAATACAGAGCTTTCTCTGCCGTGGGCCCGACCATTTGGAACGGCTACCAAGAGCAAATTCTGCCTTTTACTTATCTCTAAAAACCATTCTTTTCAGCCACAGCTGGGTTGGAAGTGCCTCTGAGTAGGTATCTTGAAGGGTCACTATATCAAGTTTATATTGATTGATTGAATTGCACTTCAATAAACACAAGAACTAAAAAACAAGGATAAGTGTTTTAAGACTTCTTAACACATTTAACACTTTAATGACGAGCTGCATTGGTTTCCCAGTCACTTTTAGTACACGCTCGTCATTAAAGGGTTAAAGAAAATGCAAAAATGCCAGCTTCACTCCATCTTGTATCAGGAAGTTGGGTGTCTCTCGTTCCTGGCTTTAGATCCTTTTGTTTAGCATTGTGCAGAGTGATTTTGGTAATTCCACAGGTCCAAATTTCCACAGCACAATTTAACATAGTTAAAAATTGCTTTCAAACCCTGTAGTAAATGGAGGTGCAACAGGGGCATTTCCAAGAAGGGACATTTCGCTGAACTTGCACAATGCATTACTCAGCACTGGACAGTCCACAAAATATAAATTTCCAGTTGATTACCATTGTTTTATATTACAGTCCAAACAGAACTAGAATTTCACTCTAGCAGTCTGTCCTGACCACACCCACGAGAGAAACAAAAACAAATTACTACAATCAATTACTGGTACTACTAACAAAGCTAACACCATCATGACTCATCTGCAGGATACGCTACTTGCAATCAGCATCAACAATAACCACAATTATTCCCTATTATTAGCTACCATCGTCAGCTTAAAAAAAACTGGTGTCAGCCTACGTATACCTCCTGAGAACATCACATAAATTGCCCACAATTTTGAAAATCGTTTGCATTTAAATCAAATATCCTGTATGCACCAAGTGTTATGTTTAGCAGAAAAAAATAAATAAAAAGCTGTGAAAAACCTGGCGTAGCAGTCGTCCCGAATGATCAGAAGATGTTGCAGAATTGACAGGAAGTAAGGCTCGGCCATCGTGTTTAACGTCGAGTTGTACAGAAGCTCAAAGCACTCCTTTGCATCGCTAGAAAAATTGTGCTAAGGAAAACCACTTCTTAACAGAAAGCCAACTCATGGCTGTAAAGTAAATAGCCATTTATGCGGAAAGTAAATGGGTACTTACATGAAAAGTAAATAGGCATTTACGTAGGAAGCAAATAGGCATTTATGTAGAAAATAAATAGGCCCTTCTGTAGAAAGTAAATAGGCAATTACGTAGAAAGTAAACAGGCATTTATGTAGAAAGTAAATAGGCATTTATGTAGAAAGTAAATAGGTATTTACGTAAAAAGTAAATAGGCATTTACGTAGGAATCAAATAGGCATTTATGTAGAAAATAAATAGGCCCTTCTGTAGAAAGTAAATAGGCAATTACGTAGAAAGTAAACAGGCATTTATGTAGAAAGTAAATAGGCATTTATGTAGAAAGTAAATAGGTATTTACGTAAAAAGTAAATAGGCATTTACGTAGGAATCAAATAGGCATTTATGTAGAAAATAAATAGGCACTTATGTAGAAAGTAAATAGGCAATTACGTAGAAAGTAAACAGGCATTTATGTAGAAAGTAAATAGGCATTTATGTAGAAAGTAAATAGGTATTTACGTAAAAAGTAAATAGGCATTTATGCAGAAAATAAATAGGCATTTATGTAGAAAGTAAATAGGTATTTATGTAGAAAGTAAATAGGTATTTACGTAAAAAGTAAATAGGCATTTATGCAGAAAATAAATAGGCATTTATGTAGAAAGTAAATAGGTATTTACATAGAAAGTAAACAGGCATTTATGCAGAAAGTAAATTGTAATTGCAAATTTATATAGCGCCACTTCGAGAGACTCATCAGAGGCGCTCCCAAACTTACACAATTAAACCACGATCGAAAAAAATGGTCTTTAAACATTTGCGTAAAAGAGAACATGCAGGATACGGTTCTCAGTAATAATAATAATCTGATCAATTGTAATCGGATCAAGACTAATCAAATCAAAATTATCTAATCCGATCTAAACTGGAGCAAAGGATACTCCATGTCCATGCGAATGTTGTCATAGTGATGTGCAAACTCTTCAGCATCTTCATCTTTCTGCTCGATGAAGATACGCGCCTGCGTTCGCACTTCTGCATTGGTGCTGTGTTCAAGGCTCTACAACAAGTAAAGAGTCCAGGTCAACAATCCAATACACTAACCGCACCGGACTATTGCACAACCCAACAACAACTCAATAGGAACTCATATCTAATTATAAGTAAATAAGTTTATTCTTTATTTATCCAACTGCATAACCGCACTTTGGTTTACAGGAAATTAACTCATTAAGTTTTCAGCCCGTGGTACAACTTGGTCATGCGGTCTGGGACACAGGGAATAGGGGATTGTATTTACAGGAGGGAGGAGCAGGTTTGTTTGCATAAACTTAACTGTCAGCATGTGCATATGTAAGTACAGACAATACGTAAGTGTATATACAGTGTATATGTATGTATGTATGGGTAGTAAGTATGTAACCTGAGCAATGTTTGCTGACAAATGATCCGTTCTTAATGACATTGAGTGCACCTCTGGGCTTTGACAGGGGATATCATCAAATTTCAGTTACATTGTATTGTATACACAAACTAACGTCTATTTGGCTGACGAGACCCGTTCTCATCAGTTCATTCCTTAGGTGAAGACGAAAGTCCAGTTCATCTGGAGTGCTGACAACGGCGTTGATCAACTGCAGACACGCAGCCTGTTACACGCACACAACAGATTCCGTTTAACGTAATTCTTGCATAAAGCATACGGATAAGAAACCGCAAAGTACGTCTAAGCAGTTTTGCTAGATGTAAGGGCTATGCAAATCAGTAAGGAACTGAATTTAAATGCAATGTAAAAGGAACAACCATTTATGTTACTTTCATGTTAATGCCTTGTGGATGGTTCAATGTATACAAAATATATGTTCGGACTTCTTCCAATTATAGAGGAATTGCCATTAGAACAAATACACGGAAATTCTCCATCAAAAGTGCTGGCCCTAGGACATGGAATAATCTCCCTGTTGCCATTCGTCTTTCTTCTAGCATTTCAATATTTAAAAAGAAACTCCGTCATCACTTACTGACTGTGGATCCCTAACTCCCACCATGCTTCCCCTGCTATTACTTGCCGTACATGCTCAAATTCGTACATACTGTGCTCGGTGCAGACACTCATTGTGTGTAATTTTTGATACTTCGTTAACTAGTTAAGCTCTACAATTTTTGGTACCCTTATGCATAACCTGCTGCTACGTTTCCCATGTACATGGGTAACCCTGTTAGCGGGACCCTGGTCCCTTAAGGGTTTCTCTCCCTTTGCTTTTTGTTGGCGATTCTATAATATATTTGTGATGTTAATTGTGATGTTGCCTACTTGAAGGAATAAAATTTTTGGTTATGGTTATGGTTATACTTACTTACTTACTTTATACTGCATACTCTGTTTTATTATAGCCACTGCAATTGCCATCTGCTCTTTACACAAGTTGCACTCTATGCTGTGTTCTGTGCATTGCTCACTGTCAACAATATTGCAGGTATGTTATGCATAATTATAAATGATTACAACTAATTTATTTTACATAACTGTCAATAAATTGGACGTGTTCGTTACGCTTTAAAAAGATTACACTTACCTACAATGCACTGCGTGCTATCGGTTTTACATTTAACTTAATCTACAAAGGACTGGCATCAAAGGGAAAGGGGAAAAATCTTCAGAGGTGCAAATAGTCAGTTTGCGTTTCATATTCACCATTGAAATGTAATTGCCACGAAGTGAAGAAAACAGAGCATAAGAGTCTTCAAGATGACAAAAGAAATGAAAACTAAGCAAGACAAAAAGAAAGTAACACTAAATTGACACAAGTTCGTTAATTCATATAGCCAAAGAGTTTCTCCAACGATAATCAAGGGTAAAAGAAAACCGAAAAACAAACTCTAGATTACCCAAGTAACATTTCTAACTCTTGTGCATCTCTTTCGTTACCTAAGAAATATCTTGACATTTTCCATGTCAGGAAATCGTACTGTATCCCCCCCCCCCAAACACATCATACAATTACTACTGTTTCACAAATAATTTGTTTAGTTTCTTTATCGTATTTTCACTTTTACTTATATGCAGATATTTTTATAGCTTACGAAAGTGACCTGTAATGCACCACAACTCCCCTACCCATTTCACAGTTCACCCAATAACGATAAGAATAACATCAGCCGCCTTGCCCTTGGATCAGGAGATGAGAGGGAAACTACACCTCTCCATCAGTGCTTATCAATAGCCATCCAGTGCATAAACCAACTGCTTTCTAAAGTAACTTCTCCATGTCTTAACGGACTGATCAACTGGAAAATATGACCAATGAGGTAAGGTAACCCATCCAACCATCCATCCATCCATCCATCCATCCATCCATCCATCCATCCATCCATCCATCCATCCATCCATCCATCCACCCATCCATCCACCAACCCACCCATCCACCCATCCATCCACCCATCCATCCATCCATCCATCCATCCATCCATCCATCCATCCATCCATCCATCCATCCATCCATCCACCCACCCACCCACCCACCCACCCACCCATCCATCCATCCGTCCCACCCACCCATCCACCCACCCATCCATCCATCCATCCATCTTCTAAGACAGTCTTCATCAACCACAACAACATAAGTAGGCAGTTAACAGGTTCTAACATGCCCAACTCCAGAGAAACCATTTCTACTTTGTATGAAACATAACAATGAAAAGAAACAATAGTCAACGCTATTTGACCTGCTTCTTGATCAAACTTTTTGACCTTCTTACTTTCATCAGAGGATCCGGGGTTGATAATCCTTCGATGATGGGCAGAAACCGGTTGTGTCCTCGAATTTCACCATAGTTCGAGATGCCTTCGAGGACTTTTTCGTGCCTTTAACAAGATTTCAGTAAACAAATTTTATTTAGCAAAAAATGTACACAGCTGAGACACAGCCAATCTCCCTACAGTACAAGTATCAAAACCTTTTTAATGGCAGGCCAGTGGTAATATTTTCCAGCAAGTGGTGGGCCGAGGTGTCAAAAGCGCCTGAGCAAATGGGGGTAGGGTTCTGGGAGGGGGCTCGGTGAGCCCGTCCCCAAAAATTATTTGCAAAACTAAATCTTAAATGGTGCAGTTTTAGCAAACAGTCTTAATTTTAATTTTCATTATCAAAAAACTCTGTAGCGGAGTGGGGATTTATTATCAACTGGCTTGTTGCTAGCACAGCAATTTGATTTCGCTTCAAACATAGTGGAAATGACAAATTTGAACTTTTATTCTCAAATTATGTAGTCTTCATTCAGGCAAGGCTCCGCGGGCCAGAAAAACATCGTCGGCGGGCCAGAATGGCCTGTGGGCCGAACTTTTGACACCCCGCCCTACACGGACATTGAGCAAAAACTCACATGCACAGTTGCTCACAGCCGTCTACTATACAGTGGAGCAAAATTAAATTCTTCAAAGAGACAATTAAATTTCTGATACTGAACAATTATCATTATTTTTGTTCATTTACAGCACCATTAGTGATCAATGACTCTCCATGAAGGATTCACTTTGTACAAAAACTCAAGGGCATGCTAATTAAGCACTCTGAATAAATAGAGAACAGAACTAAGAAATGAACGAACGAACAAATGAATGCATAAATGGAGAAATGAATGTACTAATGAAAGAATTAATCAACAAATGAAGAAATGAACAAAGAAATGAACGAACAAACAAATGAATGAACAAATAAATGAACAAAGAACTGAAGGGAAAGATCGAGCAAACGATCTAATGAAGAAACAAATGAAGAAATGATCGAATGAACGAATTCATAAACATAAAATGAAGAAATGATCGAATGAACGAATTCATAAACATAAAATGAAGAAATGATCGAATGAACGAATTCATAAACATAAAATGAAGAAATGATCGAATGAACGAATTCATAAACATAAAATGAAGAAATGATCGAATGAACGAATTCATAAACATAAAATGAAGAAATGATCGAATGAACGAATTCATAAACATAAAATGAAGAAATGATCGAATGAACGAATTCATAAACATAAAATGAAGAAATGATCGAATGAACGAATTCATAAACATAAAATGAAGAAATGATCGAATGAACGAATTCATAAACATAAAATGAAGAAATGATCGAATGAACGAATTCATAAACATAAAATGAAGAAATGATCGATGATGATGATGATATATTCGTTTATTTATCAGGCAGGAAGACACACCGCTTCACAACTTACATACACAAAGAGTACTATAAAGAGTACTATACAGAAAAAAGGGAATAATGTTAGTTTTTAAGATTTGGGTCAACGTGGTGGCTTAAAGATTCGCTTGTATAGAACTCGAGGTATAAAGTTCTTAGTGTCTTTTGGAGGAAGTACAAAGTCATGTGCACGAGGCCGGAGAGCGTAGGGTCGCAGCACAGGTGGCGGAAAGAAGCGTCGTAGGACGTGCATCTCATTCCAGATGATGGACTGGAGGAGGCGGTCTTCAGCTGACGATACTCGCTCTTCGATGGTTGCGGTTCCAGATGGTAGATAACCCAGGCGAGCAGCCCTTGCATGAAACCGTTCAAGTCTGTTGCGATCGGCTGCTGACGCTAGGCCCCACCATGCTGGTGCCGCGTATAGCAACCTGGAGATGGTGGTGGCCTCGGCAACCAGGTGTAACGCCTTTGGTGGAAGGCCATGCGCTCGGAGGACTCGCAGGGCGTGCAGGGAGGCAGAGCTGGCCTCTATGATTTCGTCCACATGGCCGATGACGCTGAGATCGCGCCCGAGGGTGACACCGAGGATACGCATAGAGTCGACTCGGAGCACACCATCAAGCGGGGGTGGCGGCTCAAAACAGCTCCTCCTCGCAACGAGCATCTCACGGGACTTGGTAACGTTTAGTCTGAGATTGTTTATCGCCGCCCATCTTGATACGTTGTTTAACTCCTCTGTGACCGTTGTTCGCGCCCTCGACCCCACCAACAGATAAGTATCATCCGCATACTTAAACATTTTGTTCTCTGGATTGACAGGATGTAAGTCTGATGCATTGATGTCATAGGTCGAGGGTCCCAATCCGGAGCCCTGGACCACACTTGCGTTGATGAACGCTGGTTTGGAGGTCCGGCCTTGAAATCTAGTGACGTGCTGGAGACAAGAGAGGAATTTCACTATCCAGTTGAAGACGTGATCTTGGATGTCTAGAGTAGATAGTTTGTCAACTAAGGTAGAATGCCGGACAGTATCAAACGCTCGAGAGAAATCCAATGAGATAAGGGTGACGTAACTGTTTTCTCGTAGCATGGATGATAACTGCTGGATTAATGCTATTAGGGCTGATGTCGTCGATCCAGTGGGACGAAAGGCGAATTGGTCTTCAAGGAGCTGCGTCATCGGAGGCATGGTGAAGGTAGGGTAAAGATGGCAATGGACGATTTCCCGCTCAACAACTCTTGATATTACCGGGGTGATCGATATTGGGCGGAAGTCAGACATCTGCTCCGGCCGCTGTACCTTGGCCACTGGATGGATGATGGCGGTACACCACTGCTGAGGGACATATGAGGCTAAGATCGTTCGATTGATGAGGTCGGAGAGCAATGACGAGTAGACCGGAGCAGCCAGGCGAAGAAACCACGCCGGAAGGCCATCTGCTCCATCGGCCGTATGGTGCAGCCGATCCAAAATGTGGAATAGTTTGTATTCAGACATAAAAGGTTGGTCTGGTGGTGCCGTCTGTCTGTGAGCTGGTGGAGTATAGACTGGATCCGTGGACGTTCGCGCATAATGTTCGTTAAGATCGTCAGCTGAGAAGGGAACATCGAGATGGTCCTGCGATCGTCCCTTGGTTGTTGCATCCACCTGCTTCCAGAGCTCACGTAGACCACCTGTTAAGTCGAATGAACGAATTCATAAACATAAAATGAAGGAATGATTGAATGAATGCATAAAGAAACCAAAAAATGGGGCAAATGCTCACCCATCTGGTGGTACAAGGCAAATGGCGGCTAAAATCCGGATGGCTTCCAGCATGCTTGCAGGGTCGCGGAGGTCAATACATCGTGACAACAAGGTCAAGGCCTCTTCATGTGTCAAGATTTGCATCAACCCATGCTAGCAACAAGTCAATAAAACATTTATCATAATTAATGTCTAAGCAATCCATAATTATAGAAATGACACTTTCACAATGGTTAAATTTACTATACCAAAATGTTACTAATGCATGTTATGTAATATTGTATGTATGTATCTGGAGGGAGAGACTTGTTCAAAGCCCCTGAATGGTAAATGTTGCAGGGGAGGCTCGAACCCATACTCCACTCTTCATATTACAGAGTACTGTAGTACATCGGCTAACCCTAACCCACATACATGTACTATATATGTAAATATGTATTTATGTATTAGGTGGTGCAATCTGACGTGCTTTCATCCACCATGACTATTTGATGCTGCTATATTAAGTATCTTCATTCATACACATATATATCCATACACACATACATATTACAAACATACATATATAGGTACATACATACATCAGTGGCGTAACGAGGGGTTTCAGCGCCCAGGGGTAAGGGTTCATGACTGCGCCCTCTTTTAATATTCTTGTTGACTTATAATCGTTCCTGTCATAGTACTGTTTACCACTGAAAGCTAATTTTGTGCCCCCAAGGTGGTGCGCCCTGGGCGGCTGCCCCCCTTCGTTATGCCACTGACATACATACATGTATCTAACAATATGTAAATTTTAGAGTGATTTTTAGCAAGCAATGGTCAACTTGGATCCGAGAGATTTTTAAGGTAAAAGTCAACTTGATTCTGAACAATTTGCATCAGGTATGAGTTAACTGTGATCTGTAGGATTTGCATCAGGTAAAATACAAATCTGAGACCTGAAAGATTCGCATAAATTTATAAGGCAACCGTCAACTGTGCCCTGACTGATTTTTTGGGGTCAAATCACGACTGTATGCTATCGTGACTACCTTGTTATTCATGTAGACTCGAAGACATTTCACGCACTCGAGCATGCTTCTCTGCTCGGCTTTGCTACAGAGGAAGAAGAAAAAAGCAGAAAGTTAATCAATCATCACTGGAATAAACAAAAATCAATCCACACGGCCGATAATAATCAATTCAGCTAATGAGCAGAAACGCCCTTTTCCCCTCCCCCACACTCCCTGTACACCCCCCCATGCGTAAAACCATGGGTGCTGTAGCAGCAATGATTGTTGCGGCCGCGTGGTGAACCTAACTGGCGGCAGCTGCTTTTCATCAACAGTTGGCCAAATTACTCATCTGTGTCCAACGTTACAACATATGCCCTACAGCAGGAACATATATTATGTAGGCTCACCTATGCACATACGGTATATACACTGGCTGCTACAGGCGAGTTAAGGTCACGCAAGACCTGATCAGGTAAGCTGATGTCAGGTGTGACCGGGTAAGCTAATGTTAGGTCAGGTTTGATTGCAGGTCAACTCGTTAGGCAAGATTACATAATGTAAATAACTTAATTTAAATCAGAGATGGGCACGATTAGTTAAAATGCTAATCAATTAGAATTAGAAACTGCAATTTACTAATCGATTAGAATTAGAATTAGCAAAATCGTGTAGCTAATTCATTATAATTAGAATTATCCAAAGTTAGACTAACAGCTAATCAATTAGGTAAATTGCTAATCGATTAGAATTAGCTGTTTGTCTAATCAAATCGATTAGAATCTAATCGATCAGTTACCCATCTCTGATTTAAATTAAGACAATTTAAATGGGAAAGTAATATGCATGGTCTGTTTTAGTCTAATGTTAGTTATGGTTAGATAAGGCATGCTAACGATGGGTAATTTAAGGTTTAATATTATAGTAAAAAATAAGCTAAGATAAAATAACATATAAAGGTTAGAACAATTTAAAGTCAGGGCAAGTCAAGGGAAAATAATGGCCATGGCTAAAAAATATCCATTAATATTTCTAATCTGCATACACACATGCAACAACACACAGACAGACAGAAAGACACACCTACACACACATATACAGACAAACATATACAGACACACATAGACACCCACATACACAGACAGACACATACAGAGACACACACAGACAGAAAGACGCATGCCAAGACATACAGACACCCCCACACACTGACAGACACACAAGACACACATAGGAAGACACACACAGACAGAAAGACACACACACAGACATACACACAACCACAAACATACAGACAAACGGAGACACAAAGATACACACAGACAGAAGGATACATACAGACAGAAACACACATACATATACAGAAAGACACACACAGACAGACACAAACACATCACCATAATAATGTTTGGCAGGAAACAGTGGCATCCGGAAATACTACTGGCATTTGTCAGTCTTTCTTTCCCAGGGTTCTTTTCCTAAGTACATCCCACAAGACTCTTGTTTAGATAGTAATCCAGTCCCATCACCCTCCTCTTGCTTTCCCTTCACAGGGTGCTAGGACCACGTCAAACAGCTGTTTCTAAGCTAAGACTTATAATCCTACACCACGGAGTGAGAAAAAGTTTCCAACTGTTTCCCAAATGAGAAAATAGCATATAATGCAAAGGATAAGATAAGCGGCGATAAAGTCAGAGAGTAACTGACATCAAAAAGATACAAGAATTGCTTTTTAATAGTATTTTGGGATTGAACCAGAGCTACCCAAACCCAACCTAAAACCAGAAGGTTTCTACTCATACATCCACACATGCATATGCAAACACGCGCATAATACGCAAACACACACGCAATGCAAAACCGTCACACATAAGAAAAAACACACAAACATATGCAAAACCGTCACACACGTAAGAAAAAACACACAAATATATGTAACACTGTCACACGCAATTGCAAACACACGCACGCATATGTAAAACCGTCACACACATTAAAGAAAAAACACACAAACATATGTAAAACTGTCACACACAATTGCAAACACACACACGCATATGCAAAACCGTTACACACATAAGAAAAAAAACACATGCAAAAACTGTCACATACATATGCAAACACAAATGCATATTCACACACACACACATTTATATACACAATTACATATAATATAATATTGTGCCTCTGCAAAACATTTACCCAGACGTACTTCCATAGGCTGTCAATATGTATGTGTGAGTGCAAAAGTATGTGTGTGCATGTATGTAACTTTGTATGAATGTATGCTTGGTTGCATGTGTGAATGCATGGTTTTCAATCACCTTATACACAATTATACAGTAAGTCAAACAGACACAAATCATGCTTATCTGAAATAACCAAGTCTGATGTATAAAGTTCGGTACAAACTTGTCAAAGGAATAGTTAAGGTTTCGCAAGATTTCGTTCAGACCCTGTTTCTTGCCAAAGGTAATCGCCCAGCTGAAATAAACACAAATTCAACACATTATCAATTGGCCTTGACAGAGGAGCAGTTACTTAAGTGTGAAGTTTTAACTGTACATGCTTTACAAAGATTGGGCTAATGAGGTCAGTTACCCTGTAACACAGGCATGGGCAACTTCTGTTAACAGAGGGCCGCCCTCAGATTTAAGGGCAGCTCAGAGGCCATACGCCAAACGGATTCATTTTCCCTAGAAAATTAGACAATATTAATTTTATTAAAACTAAATATTACAGAATAACCGTTAAAGTACGTAAAGATAATTTTTATGATGAAAACCTAATTATCCTAATACCTACAGTCCTGCACTACAAAAAAACATGTTTTAAGTCGATTCTGTTTTAAAAATACATAAACACCGTTTGTCTGTACAAAGTTTTTATTGAGATAGCTTGGTGTGCAATGTTATATGTGAGATCTGACACTTCTTCCCACGATATTGTATCCGGAATGGTTGCTTTAATGTTTAAGTGTCAATTCGAAGTTCATTGGAGAGATTGTCATCTGTTAGTCTACATCTGTGTTTGCATTTTGTTTCATCTTTGAGACGAACTGTTCACAAATATAGGGGCGTGCAACAGTGATGATTCAGTACTGGACTAGATTTGAGGCCGGATTCTTAATAAACAAGAAACAGATGTTTTGATGTCTGCCTGCATACAGAAATCCAGACATTCGTGTAGGCCTAGTTAGGACCGAATTAAAAGTGCCAGATACAACGCTAATAAAAAAAGATACGTCAAGGGCCGGTTCAAAGGTCCCCAGGGGCCGGACCCGGCCTGCATGTTGCCCATCCTTGCTGTAAAACGTAAATACAGACATTTTCCTATATGGACCGTATGGCCTCGATGACCCTGATCATTTTTCAATGAATTGATCAGGTGAGATCCTTCACCACCACTGCAGGTTTGAATGGGTGCCACGCCATTTAAAGTCCCTGTGTACCTGTAGTCTTCCTCACTGCCTTATTGTGTTACTGCAAGCTCAGGATCACCCAGGTCATGTTTGCTACAGGATTATTCTGGAACAGAAATCTTCAAGTATCTCTGTCCAAATTACTTCAGCCGTGGAAAACAAACTCATTCTTGCACGCTTCGTTTATAGGACGGTTCTTTGTATGGTTCCCTAAGATGGCATTGGCATTTAGAACAAGTTTCTGGTGTACTTGCAAATATTTAAAAGAAACAAGTACTTCTGAGAAACAAGACTAGGAACCTGCGAATCACAAATTTTCAGTCGAATCGAATCTCAAACTGGAGTAAAAGTTCAAATTCAAATCGAATCTCAAATCAGTGGGTACCAGTTTGATATTCATGTAGTGTGTACTTGATAGCACAAGTGTACAACAGTAACACGGTTTTCAATATATCAATGTAGGCCTAATAACTTTTCTGCAGTTTAAATTCAATTAAACTAAACATTTTAAGTTAATTAACAGAACTAAAATAACACAAATAATTTTAAAAAAATTTAAAACCAATTATAATGTTCTGGTCCCACATACATTAAATTTAGTCATGCACTTCAATGCCTAAATCACACATTTACTAATTCACAATTAGTTTACAACAAAGCATGTCAAGGGCTAATTATCATTATTTTTTTGAATCATGAAATCATTATCAAATCGACTCGAATACTGCCGTCCAATTCATCTTCGAATCGAATATATCAAACTCTTCGTAGGTCACTAAACAAGACTTCTCCATATAACAAGTGATGTTGGATTCTTCTGACGGTGTACAAACCTAACAGGGTTGCTTGTGAGGGCCACCCTCAGAGAAGCCATCACTTCATAGCGTTTGTCACCCTTGAGGTCACAGCTCTTCAGAACTTCGATAAACTCATCCGGTGCATCAATTGTTCCTTTTGCCTAAACGAAGCAAACCACATGGGACACATCAGTAAAACACGCTCTGGCAGTCACAGAGTAAGTAGACTAAGGTAACAAAAGATTATATTAATAATAATCAATAATTCATAATTCATAAGTAAACTACGGTTTGTCCCTTGTGCATTAGACATTGGCATGGTAGAGGCGACTAATTCGTAATAATAAGGTACTGGTAGGCAACGAAAGATAGTAATAACAATAATCAATAATTACTAATTAGTATCTCCTAAATAGCCTGCGTTTATCTATTATATAAACCAGGGGTGTCAAACCTTTTTCAATGGCGGGCCAGTTGCAATACTTTCCAGCAAGTGGCGGGCCAGGGTGTCGAAGGCTCCTGAGCAAAATGGGGTTGAAATCTAGAAGGGGCTCTATGAGATATTTTTGCAAAACTAAATCTTAAATAATGCATTTTTAGCATACCAAGTCAAATTACGTAGGCTTATAAAATTTTAATTTTTATCTTCATCATCAGTCACGAACATCACATAAACTCATTAAGCCTAAGATTCTAGTATTCTAGTCGAGAGACAGGCCTATTGTTCATCAATAACTGAAATTTATCTTAATCTGATATTTAAGAATTAAAACAAGTCTCTGTAAAACGCATAGTATAAGCTCGCAATAACAAATTAATGAGATAAATTTGAATAAAATGTCTGTCCAGTGTACAATGTACATTAAGGAAAAATTACTGATTAGTAATAGTAGCATTGGAAACTTGACACTGTTTTCTTTTGACGAGAGGAGGGATGTCAGGCTGCTTATTTACAGCTAGCGCTACTCTGAGATTTGCAGGTAGATTTGAGTCAGTCAGCCATAATCTCTGTCTTGTCTTAACAAACGTCATCTTTGAATATCCTTGCTCGCACAGGTATGAGGCGGCAAACAAATACAGCATTCAAGCAGCATGTGTTCGTAAATGAGGAACAGTTTCTCTGGGCAGTTGCTGATGAAACACCTGCGCTTCTGTACTTGTGACTTTGGTTTTCAGTGCTGTGTTACACTGCAAATCAACGAGCTTCATTTCTAACAAACTTGGAACTGTTGCAGGATTGATTCCAAATGGATTGCTAAACAGCTTAAATTGGTCATCTGTCTGAATGCTGAGAAGCGTTTTCTAAATGCATCAAGTGTGTCTGCCATATTTAGCAGAGTCGAAAACGATGTTTAATGCTTCGGCATGATTCTTAGCTTCGTTCATGTGTTCAAAGTGCTGGGCACTTACTAACTTGCCCTTAAGCAAGTAATTATTTATACTGTGGTAATATCTTTACATTGCAGCTCAACATTACGTGTATTTGGTATTGACTGTGGTAATTAAAAAATTCGAACTTTTATTCTCAAATTTTGTAGTCTTAAGGCACAGGGCCGCGGGCCAGAAAAAAATCATCGGCGGGCCAGAAATGGCCCGCGGGCCTGCTCTTTGACATCACTGATATAAACCAATGGTGCATCAAAACAAAGCCATAGTCAGGTCAAACCCAGAAAGTTCATATTGGCGACAAAAGTACAGTCAATAATGTCAGACAACAGATGAAGAGGTAAGGTTAAGGTACATCTCAACAGAACACTCAAGAGGTAAATCTTAGCACCTTACCTTACCTTAAGGTAAGTGGAAGTAATGAAAGGTTAGATAGCACAAAAGATATGACAGAGATAAAGCCTAAAGGAAAGGTAAGCAGTGGCGTAACGAAGGGTTTCAGCGCCCGGGGACAAGGGTTGATGCACATACACCACAACGACTTTTGCACCTCTGTGTAGAATATATACTGCAGGATGACTGGTTTCGTATACAACGCAAACAATGCCCAGCAGATAACAATTCACAAAGAGACCACTGTAACCGTGGCAAATAGCTACGGTACTAAATTCAGCTCTAGCCCCTTGCTGTAAATATTTTTAAACCAAAGTCCAGTTTTAAGTCAATTTGCCCTCTTGGTCTACACATGATTGACCTAAATGCACTCAAGAACCACTTGGGCCACAAATGAAGAGAAGAAAAGTGGTCCCGTAAGATAGCCCTGAGGCAGCGGGTATGAAGTGTTAGCGACTTCATTTTCTTACTTTCTTAGCCTCAGCATATAAGGGCAGGTGGGGTGGCCAGTTCTCTCCCTCTTCGTCTCACCTTCCCACTGACAGTGTACTCATTATAGCTGAGTTGGCTATGGGGCATAGGTGGAGCAGAAATCCTGAATCAAATTTCTGCCGTAGCAGGGATTTGAACCATGACCTCTTGACTGACAGTCCAGCACGCTAACCACTACACTAATGGTGTGTGTGTGTGTGTGTAAATGTTTATAAAGACACTTTTTTAGATACCTCTCAATGTATATATACACTGACACCATATAAGGAGAGCTTCTTGTCCCCCGGGCCCGTTTATGTCTCAAGCAGCTCCGAGCCTTCTCGATTGTTGGACCATCAACTTGGAATGGGCTTCCACTTGAGCTGTGCTTGATGCCTCGCAGCAAAATGCCTGCTTTCTGCCGCCTTCTCAAGTCTTCTCTGTTTAGCTGTGGCTGGACTGGGAGCACCTCTGAGTAGGTTCCTTGAACGGGCGCTATATAAATTATCGGAATGAATGAATGAATATGTATGTATACATATATGTACATATGTATGTATGAAAGAATATGCCATTGAAGTAGCTCTCAATGTACAGATGCAGATATACGCATCAATGATTATGCTATTGCCTCTGAAGTAGCTCTCAATGTACATACGTAAGTAATATGTATGCATGAATGATTATGCCTTTCAAGTAGATCTCGATGTACGTATGCACGCGTTAATACATATACGTATGTATGGATGTATGAAGACGCCTTTCAAATGTCTTTGAAAAGAGATGCCTTAGGCTGGGTTCGTGCTAGGCTTACAGATACCAAACCACTGAGCTCGCCTCCTTGCATTAGACCCTCCAGCTTACCAAATGATGCCTGCAATTTTGGCAAACTTGCTTGTCCCAGGATAAACAGCACTGTGGGCATGCAAGACTAAACCATTAGTATTACCTGTGTCAAACCTTTTTTAATGGCGGGCCAGTGGCAGTATTTTCCAGCAAGTGGCGGGTCAGGGTGCCGAAGACGCTTAGAAGCACAATTGGGGCAGGGGTCTGGGATGGGACTCGGTGAGCCCGTCCCCAGGAAAATGGTTGAAGACAAGACAAGACATTTAGCATGCAGACAGTAAAATTAGGCTAATTAAAATTTTTATTTTTATTTTATTTTCATTATCAGTCATGAACATCACATCAAACTCGTTAAGCTATAAATTTTAAGACAAACTTGAACTTTTATTTTCAAATTGCTTAGTCCTTAGGCAAGGCTCCGAGGGCCAGAAAAACATCGCCGGTGGGCCACAAATGGCCCATGGGCCAGCTCTTTGACATCCCTGACTTACATGAAAGCCCTGACCCTTTCTACCGCGCCTTTCAATTTTCAATTTACCCTTAACCTCACCTACCAGTACCAGGTATTTACAATCACTCCTGCTATAGATTCTATTTCAAATATATTTGTATTCGTTCTATACAACATACCCATGGATTAGAATTTGTTAATATATACGGTAGATTAGATTAGCTCTTACCCATATTGTCCCCTGAACCATCATACCCATTGGTTAGACCTGATTACAATGGATTAGATTAGATTAAGTAATCAATGGATGATTAGATTAGCTCTTACCCGTATTGTTCCCTTGAACTGCATCTGGAGCATGTTTCGTTTTTCGGTGACTGTTTTCTGTCGCAGAGGCGCTTTCTTTTCTTCCGTCAGATTCATGTCATCCTAAAACAAGAGAAATGCACTGCAAGACCTCATCAACATGCATTGAATATAAAAATAATAATAATAATAATAATAATAATAATAATAATAATAATAATAATAATAAATTATAATAATAATAATAATAATTATTATTATTATTATTCTTTAATGAAGCACCTGACAAATGCACTGCACTGTACATGTACAAGTTATGGCGATTAAACAATAATTCACAAATTACAGAAGACATAAATCAACAAGGTTGCAGCCATGCAAGGCGCAAGCTCATAACATCTGCGGATAGAGAGAAAGGGTTTGATCTGTAAATCTAATCTGAATCTTATCTAATCCTATAATTGAGGAACCAGGAGTTCCCCTCGGCGTGTACTCTGTTGTCAAGTGGAACACAGTAGCCGATCGTGGAACATGATAGTTTATAGCATTCACCTTGTCACATGGAGTGTACGCCGTACGGGCTTAAGCCCTCTTTGAGATGGTCAATGAGTAGGGGCCATGAGCAAGTCCTTCAATCACCTTTGCTCAGTGCCATCGATTGATGCTTGGTCATTGGGTACATATAGTAGTGCTTAATAAATACTAATAATAACAGACAGCTGAGGAAACATGTTAAAGCTATCTCAAGGCGCACCGGCTTACATCAGCCAGATGGCCATGTTTAGCATCCTTGTAATGTTCCTAAAGGAGGCAGTTTACAAGTAGCTAAATACATTACATACATACAGACATACATATGACACATACATACATACGATACATGCATACATACGATACATACGATACATACACATGATACATGCATGCATATGATACATACATACACATGATATAAGCATATATGCGATACATACATACATATGATACAAACCTACATATGATACACATATACATATGAGACATACATACGATACATACATACATACACATGATACACACACACGACACACACATGTATACATACAAGACGTACTTAGGTTTTCCCCCAAACACATGCAGAGGCAGATAGAGAGCTAAGCTGTAAGTTTGTAGCATTCACAAGGAAGTTATTAACAAACTGTCTGAAGTGTTGTGGGAAGCGCTAAGAACGAAAGAGGATCTCTCCTAGGGCAGGGTCTGTCCAATTACAAGTAGTATGATGAAGTAAGACAAACAATGGGCTACAGTCGCCAACCATGGACTATTTCTAGAAATGTACACAATATGGCAATGCATGGCTCATTTCAACCACTGCAGCCAAAGCAACCACAACAACCATGACAACCCACAACAAGTACAACCACGACAACAACAAGCACGATAAGTACAACCATGATGACAACAACCACAACAAGTACAACCATGACAACAACCATATGATATATACATACGATACATACATACAAACGATACATACATATATACATACAATATATACATACATGACACATACGATACATACATACGATATATACATACATACAACACATACGATACATACATACGATATATACATACAGCACATACGATACATACATATGATACATACATACATACGATATATATGTGGAGTTTGCTGTAACTGAATTAACAGTTCAAATGCACAAGATGCAGAAAAGGTCATCTGAACAGATGTTTGGAGCAATTCTCAGTAGACATCTTTAAGGAGTGCTAAATACAGTTGCAACCTTAGATGGAGGAAGACCAGGGAGGGTCATGGCAACCCCAGTTGGACCCTAGCCCCAGGTTTATAGATGCTCACTGGTGTTCCTTAGCAGTTTGAAGCATACTCCGTGTGTACTTAAAGACTACATGAAAGGCACCAGAGCAAAAATTATAGCACAGAGAAACAGTAAACAACAACATGGCCTAGGCCCTATATCCGGCCTCACAGGTAATTCATCACAAGAAGTTCAAACATAACAACATTCCTATTCCTTCACACATTCACACCCTAATTATGACACATTACTATCCATGAAAGAATCATGAAGTTAACTAATAACTAAATATTTAATGAACATGAGCATCTTAACAATTTAATCACAGAAAAGTCAAGTGGAAAATCATTTACATATAGCCACTGTTACAAGCATTAATTGAGGTAATCATCTTTATATCCTCAATTAAAGTAAGCATGTTCATATCCTGCACAGCAGGAATCATTTAAAGTCTCCTAATGCTCACTACGAATAATTTTAATTCTCCTTTTGCGCAGTAGGAATCATTTAAATTCTCCTAATGCGCAGTATGACTCTTTTAAATTCTCCTAATGCTCAGTGGGAATCATTTAATTTTTTCCTACTGCTCAGTCATCATCATCATCAGGATCCATGGGCCGAAGGCCCGTAGGTGTCCAACGCTTGCATCAGATCCATGGGCCGAGGCCCGTTTGGAGTCCAATGCTTGCATTGGATTTCATACGTATTTTTTCTTTACGAACGGAGTATCTGCACCCATCCGTTCGACCTTCGCACTTCTCCCTTAAAGAGAGTTCCAGGCTTAGGACTGGCTCTGATATCCACTATCTTGTGGTATCAGAGGCGGCGATGCCGCCCACGTTTGCCAGCTTTTCAGGGTTCCTGCTGAGCCTGTCCACCTCGCGTAGCGCCCTAGGTGGTACTTCAGCCAAGACCTTCACCACTGATGGCATAGCCTCAGCAGGCACTCCCCTACTTACTGTTGCCACCCCCTCACCACGTTGAGGTGTGAGTCGGACTTTGGGAGGGTAGTAGGAATAATTCTAAATCACCTTCTGCTCAGTAGGAATTATTTAAATTCTACTTTTTGCCTAAGTAAACTCTGAATATGTTTTTGTTGCACCAGGGCACGTTTTCAAGCATTGCCTGTCAAAATAACATCACGTCCTACACTGCACCGTAGGGACAGTTTATGGCTAAACCTTAGTTAGCCAGAAGCAACACAGAAAGATGAAGACTGGATACAATCCGCACAACTTATGGATATGGGATGTGACAGAATATCTCCCTTAATTATTAACAGGCTCTGCCAGAATTGTGGCCCATGTCCAAGTCTGGTTTCAAAGATTATATTCCTTATTGAACAGTCACAGGATGTAGCCATGGCCACTGACATTTATCATTTATACCACTGGTGTGATCCGTGGTCACCTTAGGTATTTCACCACACACCTGGCACAACACCATTGTCATTGGTGCTACCACCATTACTGCCACCAATGAGGACCACCTCTGAGAAATATCCTGGCCACTTCAAAATTTTATGATGAGAGGTACCACCATCTCAACCACCACCACCACCATTACCACCCCTCAACTAGGGATGTTAAACGATAATCGGAAATCCGATTATCGGTTTCGAAAACGATTATCGGTTTTCATCATTGACAAAAACGATAATCGAATTCTGCCTCTAATATACAAAACGGAGACTTCCACAGCCAACGAGGTAATAGTAGAACCCCACAGCGACGTATTACTGCCTCATATATAAACGGAGTCTTCCACAGCCAACGAGGCATTAGTAGAACCCCACAGCGACCTATTATTGCCTCGTATATATATATATATATAAACGGACACTTCCACAGCCAACGAGGTAATAGAAGAACCCCGTACGTGTACGTACGTTACGGTACGTAGCGATTATCGGCTTTCAGTAACTTGCATTATATGATAATATATCAAATTTTCTATGAAGGCCAATAAAAAAACGATAATCGGTTTAAAATCGGATTTCTAAAACCGATAATCGGTTTGCCAAAAAACCGATATTAACAACCCTACCCTCAACCACCACTTCATCATCCTCCAACACCACAACACTCCACTAACACCACCACCACCACCACAACATCACAACTAGTTCAGAATTCCCACGCATGATCAGAACCATAGTGTGTTTTCAATTGTAGCCTATTAAAAACATCACCCCTACACTGTAAAGGGAGAATTTATGGCTAAATCTGATTAAACAAGAAGCCGCACAGAGTATCTGGTGTTCAGAACTACACAACACAACACTCATAGCTGTCAGAAACTACCCTAACAACAACAACTATAAATAGCACCATCACCACCAAACCAACATTCACCACCACCACCTCCACCTCCACCACCACCACCAACCCCCATTCACCATCACCGCCTGCAAGATTTGTTTATGGTACTTGGATTAAATACTTAGACCGTCCAAGCTACTTTCTTCCTCGTCTTAAATTAAGACTGTACTGAACTGTCCTAGTTTAGCCTGCCTGGCTGGCTGGCTGCAGCCCAAAGCTTTCTTAAGAATTTTGCCGTTTCATCATATTGGAACACATCCAAGTAAAAGCTACGCCGTTAACGCCTACATTTTGTTTCACGCCCATACGCTCCAAGCCTTACACAAAACAAGCTTTGCCAACGTCCTCACAAACCTTTCAAATATCTTGGCCTGTGGTTGCCTACTATTAGAAGACGGCTATCAAGAGCACTGGCCACATGCCATCATATGCCGAGGCCAAGAAAATGAAGTCGCTAATACTTCATGTACCCATGACTGCCCATTTGGGGGGGGGGTTGACTTACTCGACTGCTCTTCTATCCAATTATAATGCTACTTCAAGTCTTCAACTGAAAGTTGACAGCTTAAAGTATCCTAGAAGAGCTAGCTACTCACGATGCAACATAAATTCTAGTAATTATTTTACAATCCAGAAGTCTTTTTACGACTCTTAACATGGGACCTCATAAATAATAATTAATTAAATATAATTATATGTTAAGCGTAAGCTTTGTCTCAAGCCATGGCACTCCATCTGATCATGAGACAATTAATGCTCATGAGTACACCAGCCATGCCAGTGTCTGCTGATGAAAGCCATTACTTTTAAGAGTACAGCCAACTCCAGTTTAGCTGCTTTTTTCAGTCTCAGGAATCTGCTGTCTTGGCTTAAATGTGGCCTTCAATTTTTTTCTCGGGGTTTCCACAGATAAGCAGGAAGCTCCATGAAACGCCCATCATTAGAATTCTTATTCATCATTTAGATGGTTCAATGGTAACAAGCTGGCACGAAGAACAGAAGGACGTGCGTTCGATAACCGCTAGCTCCATAAGGTTAACTCAGCCTTCCACTCCCTGTTGCAGAATTAACAAAATATATTTATGGAAGAATCGGAGTACATCCATGCAAATGATCGTCTTTTGGACAAATTAAATTATGTGGATTATCACTAGACAGTTGAGTGGAATAATGAGTGTGGTTGCACTGATAGTAGCAGTGATTCCAGTGACACTGAGTCCAATACGGAACTGATGAGTAATGCACACAAGTGAATAGATGGATGTTAACGTATGCCAATGTACGGAATAACATACGTTATAGACAAAAATAACATACGTTACATACGTAAGGTCGCACCTTGATGATGATGATGATGATACAGAACTTTAGACAAAATAACTTTGCATCCTGAATTCAAACTCATCGCCACCAACTGGCTAGGATCAGCATTTACTGATGATGGTGATATTGACAATTATACATCTCTGCAGAGCATTTCATTTTTTAACGTAAAAACCTCCTCCTGTGAAGTATACTTATGACTGAGGCTGGTGGCATTAACAGTGAATTTGATAGGAATTAGACACCAGCTCTCTCTCGCTGTCTCTCTTGCTGTGTGTGTGTGTGTGTGTGTGTGTGTGTGTGTGTGTGTGTGTGTGTGTGTGTGTGTGTGTGTGTGTCTGCGTGTCTCTCTCTCTTCGTGTTGGCTGTAAAATGCTCTGAGCCACTAAGTGAAACAACTTGCCAACAACTCTGCATCTGTCCTACCATCACTCCATCATTTGCATATGAATTCTGACATTCCTAACAGGGGTCTAATCTAATCCAACGACCCCCCTCCCCATGGTTAATCTTTTATAAATAAATGTCCACCATCGCACACACATATGTAAAATATTTTAAAACACATACAAAGAAATACCCTGCCCTACACAGGTATATTCACATCATCATAAATACATGCTGCTATCTAGCCCAAAGTGGTATGTACCTCGTACATACATACCAGTCATCCTACCTACATACTGTAAGCATATATGGTCACTACATTCACACGTCATAAATACATGCTGCCATCTAGCCCAAACTGGTATGTACTTTGTACATAGTCATACATACCAGTCATCCTACCTACATACTATGAGCATATATGGTCAGGAGATACCTTCTAAAACTAGCAGGACAATAATCCAGGCCCAGGACAGGAGTAGGTCATAAGTCACTTGCGGATGCGTCATCAAACAGCTGAGAGTATATATGTTGGTAAACAAAGCCAATTATAAAAATCACAGCTGAGCGTTGGCCTCGTTGGCAATCCGCCCATATCTATCTATCTCAGTCATTCTATCACGCGGATCAGTAAGTAATTGGCAATCGCGGAGCTCTTGTTTAAGCTCCAATATGGCCACGCAAGAGTGGTGGGACATCTCATTGGCAGTCATCTATACCTATCAGGCTTCCAGACATTTCAACGTTTCTGTAACAATTAAGACAGTCAGATGCACATTCAATGCTACTTGCAATGGCCATGTAAATTATATCATCATCACATCATTGTTGTCATCACCACTGCTGCCACCATCATCACCATTTCCATAAAGAGCTCACTCCACCCAAATGGTTAAGGCAACAATCCATAACAATAACACTACTGAAGATACTATCTTAGATATATTAACCTCATACATTCGTTCATGCTCATAATAGGTCTTTTGCCCACTGGTTCGGACTACATAGGGGTGCTCAACAGTGTAGTGGCTAGCATGCTGGAATGTCAATCAACAGGTCAAGGCTCAAATGCCCGCCAGGACAGAAACTTGGTTCAAGATTTCTACGCCACCTGCGCCCCTAGCCAACTCAGCTATAATGAGTACACTGACTGAACACTGTCGGTGGGGAGATGAGACAGTGAGGGAGAGGACTGGCCACCCACCTCTCATATGTCAAGGCTAAGAAAATGAAGTCGCTAACATTTCATACCCATGAGGGCTAGCTTAAGGTACTGCTCTTCTTCCTTTTCTTCAGAGTTCAGACTACATACCACTGAACAGAATATTTTTTCCTCACAGCTACCCAAACAAATGCCACACCCTGACAGGTGGCAGTGAACTTTGCTTTAGCCTCAGCATCTGAGGATGAAATTCAGTTGCATCAGCTGAAATAGCCGATCATCTCACAGCATCTCTCAATTAAAAAATCTCATCAGCTATCTATGCATGTAAACCTAAGCTAAATTTAAAAAACATTTTAAAATTTTATTTTTAAACTCAGCAAGTCATGTGAAACCACATATATTTAATATACATGTATATAAGTTTACATGCTGCATATATATATAAAATTATATATATATGCTGATACAATATGTTTATGCTGCATTTACATATATAAATGCATGTACTACATACATATACATCGTGGGGCGCGGTGGTGTAGAGGTATGTTCGGTGCCTTGCAGCCGGAGGGTTGCGGGTTCGAATCCACCTCAAGGGGTATATTTGGTGCCTTGCAGCCGGAGGGTTGCGGGTTCGAATCCACCTCAAGCCGCCGTAGGGACCCTGGGCAAGTCCTTCACTCGCAATTGCTCATGCGCTTCGGCGTGAAACTCCGATTCAGTGTCTGCGCTGTAGTCGGGAGCGCCTCTGAGTAGAAATCTTGAAGGGGCGCTATATAAATATCTGAAATGAATGAATGAATATACAAAGACACACATGTCATATAGGCCTATACATGCAGTATTGGATTTATGCGTAAACCAGTATGTGTATATATGCATATATATATATATATATATATATATACACAAGTTCAGTTGGTGTATGTATGCATATAATTATATATACATACAATAGGCAGATTGTCTGAGCAAGTAACTGCAGTCGACCTATTGATTATACCATACCACGATGGCTTCATATTTTTTGCATTTCAAGCCTGTGAATGTCATCTCTGCACAGCATGTGCCAGACTCCCCAGCCTCCTCCTCCTCCCCTTCCTCCTTCTCCTCCTCGCCAGGTGTCTCTCATTGATCTCAGTTCACTGCAGTCGGTTGCACAGTATCCGCCAGATCCACATACTTAAACGATCAATCACGCATTGCTTCAACTGCAAACGCCAAGTCCCACCACTGAACTGTTGCTTCTATACCTCTCGACTTAGGCATATCTTGTTTATCACTGAGATTTCTTGTTTAACTGAGATTTCTCTTGTGTTGACACCATCCCTACGGGACAGAATGGCCTTGAATGTATACATACAGTCGTGGACTCAACGATATTTCTGTAAAAGTGCACGCATGACAACATCAATCTAACAGCAGATAACAACACTGCACGAGTTGTTGCATGGCTTGACAATAAGTTTTCAATTTCAACCGACACACCAGATAGATTGGCCATATCACCACCACCACCATCATTATCACCATCATCATCTACACCACCACCATCATCACCACCACCATCACCATCATCACCACCACCACCATCATCGTCACCACCACCAGAGGCGTACGGAGCTTAGCCGTCGCCCGGGGCGACGGCCTAAAATGCCGCCCTTGGCCACTTAATTTTGGATATGTTATTTTCTCTGAGAGATTTCAATTTTATTTTATGAAGTTGACAGCTTCTCTGGATTTATCACTTTTCACTGCATTTTTTAATTACCCGTTTTAGCTATGGGGTCGTCCATTAATTATGCCAACAAAATAGGGGGAGGGGGTTTGGAAAAGTTTGACAGTTGTTGACAAGGGGGGGGAAAGCGGTACGGTACAATTTTACGTCAACAAATTTTTTCCAATGAATCAACACAGACCCTTCAAATGGTAGCTTAAACATTAGGTAATGCTACAAATGTATAAAGTGCTTAGTGGTTAATACTACTAAAAAGCTGGTAATAAACTAAACCCATATATTTTTAAATTCGAGATTGCATGTTTTAGTGTAAAAAAATCTAAAAAATTGACGTCAAAAAATTATTCTAAATGTATTGAGCCATTGTGTTTCTTTTTTGTAGGGGGGGACGGGGTTTCTGGGAATGCTGACATAGTTTTTAGGGGTCCTTCAATGTTTCACAGTTGTTGACAAGGGGAGGGGGTCAAAAACTGCCTAAAATTTGTTGACATAATTAATGGACGACCCCTATAGCCTGTATTTTCAACTGACTGAAACCAATATTATTAGATAATAGAACATTTTATTGCATGAGTTGCGGAGGTAGAAGAAAAAAATACAGCCCGTAAAAACAAAGTTTTTTACTATATCCATCTAGTATCCTATAATGCGTCTTATGAAGCAGTTACCTCTACAAATATATAGTCCGCGTTCATTTTACGACATAGCATGCGTTTAATCAGGCAGCGCGCCCGTTTCTGTTGCGGCCAATGACAACGCTGGCCAATGACAACGCTGCGTATCGGAAAAGGTGATTCCCGATTCGAAAAGTTGAGTCCCGATTCTATAAGCTAGCCTTTTTTGTGGGAGCTGAAATTTTGATAGAATGAAGTGTCTGCGAGGGCGAGTCTATCTGCCAAGTTTCAGGACGATTGAATGATTGTAAGTGATCGAATTAGTCGTCGCAAAATTTGACTTTTTAGCCTGTGGCTCAAACATATATAGATATATTCAAGATTTCCGTAAGTTAAACTAGATGGATATAAAATACAGCCCGTAAAAACAAAGTTTTTTACTATATCCATCTAGTATCCTATAACGTGTACTCTGAAAATAGTCCGCGTTCATTTTACGACATATAGCGTGCGTTTAATGAGGCAGCGCGCCCGCTTTTGTTGCGACCAATCACAACGCTGGCCAATGACAACGCTGCGTATCGGAAAAGGGATTCCCCGATTCGAAAAGTTGAGTCCCCGATTCTATAAGCTAGCCTTTTTGGGGAGCTGAAATTTTTATAGAATGAAGTGTCTGCGAGGGCGAGTCTATCTGCCAAGTTTCAGGACGATTGAATGATTGTAAGTGATCGAATTAGTCGTCGCAAGATTTTGACTTTTTAGCCTGTGGCTCAAACAAACAAGATTTCCGTAAGTTAAACTAGATGGATAAATAACATACAGCCCGTAAAAACAAAGTTTTTTACTATATCCATCTTAGTATCCTATAATGCGTCTTATGAAGCAGTTACCTCTAAAAATATATAGTCCGCGTTCATTTTACGACATAGCGTGCGCTTAATGAGGCAGCGCGCCCGTTTCTGTTGCGGCCAATGGCAACGCTGGCCAATGGCAACGCTGCGTATCGGAAAAGGGGATTCCCCGATTCGAAAAGTTGAGTCCCCGATTCTATAAGCTAGCCTTTTTGGGGAGCTGAAATTTTTATAGAATGAAGTGTCTGCGAGGGCGAGTCTATCTGCCAAGTTTCATGACGATTGAATGATTTTAAGTGATCGAATTAGTCGTCGCAAGATTTGACTTTTTAGCCTGTGGCTCAAGCAAGCAAGCAAGCAAGATTTCCGCAAGTTAAACTAGATGGATAATAAAATACAGCCCGTAAAAACAAAGTTTTTACTATATCCATCTAGTATCCTATAATGCGTCTTATGAAGCAGTTACCTCTACAAATATATAGAATTTTACAACATAGCGTCCGTTTAATCAGGCACCGCACCCGTTTCTGTTGCAGCCAATGGCAACGCTGGCCAATCACAACGCTCCGTGTCGGAAAAGGGGATTCCCCGATTCGAAAAGTTTAGTCCCCGATTCTATAAGCTAGCCTTTTTGGGGGAGCTGAAATTTTGATAGAATGAAGTGTGTGCGAGGGTGAGTCGATCTGCCAAGTTTCACGACGATTGAATGATTGTAAGTGATCGAACTAGTCGTCGCAAGATTTGACTTTTTAGCCTGTGGCTCAAGCAAGCAAGCAAGCAAGCAAGCAAGCAAGCAAGCAATCAAGATTCCCGCAAGTTAAACTAGATGGATAAAAATATCGGCGCGTAGCTGCGGCACCACCTACTAGGCCTATTGTTTGTTTTTAGATTTTCTCTGTGCTTCAGCTCCGAATTTTTAGTGTTTTTCAAAATCCAGCCCCATTATTTGGATTATGGATAATAATATAATATGCTCATATTTAGTTAACACTAAAAAACTGCTTCCCTTTTCTACAATTATGCTTAGTGTTTAACATAGACCTCTCAGAGTGATGCCATCCCTAACGGAGGCTTAGGGGCGGCATCGGAAGCCAAGCCGACTTCACCAAAGTGACGGTTTCTTTCTTTCCTTCCTTTTTTTTCTTCCTTTTTTTCTCTCTCTCCTACTTTTTCATTTTTTATCCAACATTCAATCCTTTTTTATTTTTCTTCAACCCTATTTTGCCGCCCCTGCACAAGTGCCGCCCGGGGCGACTCGCCCCTCTGCCCCCCCCCGTACGGTACGCCACTGACCACCACCACTAGTCCACTACCACCATCATTATAATCTATGGTGAGGTCCTCGCGTCTCTATTCTGGGCTCTTCTCCAGGTCGTGTCCAACCCAAAGTTCAGTGGATTCAGGTCAACTTCCACTGTTCTTATCCATGTGTGCCAAGGGTGCCCAGCAGGTCTTTTCCAGGTTCTCATAGGGCCATAAATCATGCACTTGGCCAAACACCAAGTGGAAATTCACTCCTAAGGACAGTGCTCGAAGGAAGAACTGAAGGGAAGGAAGCTCCAGCAAGCTCCAAGAAATGTGATGTAGGACTGGATGATGGATATAACAGACGACAAGTTAAAGAAATTAAGGAAAAGATATAAAAGAGAGAAGAATGATGTAGTTTGATTCTTGGACCAGTCTAGCTATATCCCACTTAATATTAATCACACAGATATAAAATTATTATAGTATCATGGTAATATTACACTGTCACAAGAGAAATTCATATTACTTGTTCTTTCATTATATAATTATATTAATGTACAATATCACATTGCGTAGTACCCAATATGTAACCCAAAGTGGAATGTACCTCATACATACATACATACCAGTCATCCTACCCACATAATGTGAGCATATATGGTCAGAAGATACCTTCCAAAGACAATAATCCAGGCCGAGGAGAACAGGATCACGTCATTGTATACAATGTTATTATTGTTTTATAACAAGCATAAATCTTCTACAGCCTAAAGCAGTACACAGAGCAGTTCTTTATTCAATCTTTATCTCATATGACATAGCCACTTACACAACAACATGTGATTCAATTTGTTTTAATTAAAATTTTGAATGTACCAAAACTGGTGTTGCACTAGAGTTTGGTTAAAATAAGTCAGTTTAGACATATTCAGAAAACAAAAGCCTTTGGCTAAAACTGTTCAAATGTGTTTTCTGATGTCACTGTACAATGTACAATTGTACATTGGCACATTGTAACATAATGCACATTGTAATGAACATTTATGACAAAACACAAGAATGCAGACATACACTGCATCTTTGTCATACTCGTCACATACCTATGCAAACAGTTCAACTGAGCAATGAGATATTTGGACCGTATCGCTGTACAGTGATTCCCTTTCAGGCAATTCGTTTTGGATTCACTCCAAGGCAATACACGAATATTTTGATCAGTGTCTTCGAAGGAATCATGTACTAGGAATTTTAACATCAGTTTCCAAACTCTAACCAATGCTTAAAACTAAATACGAGAGAGTACGGTTAGGAAAGTTAGTAAGTAAGTAATAAGTACATTCTTTACTGAGAAGCATTAGCAAATGCACAGCACTGTACATGGCAGGCTTAATACATTGAAACAAAAAAAATTTAATATACAAGTCAAGATTTGAATGAGAGAAGTTATTGTATATAAAGGGGAACACAGGGGAGGAAGAGCTAGGGTTAGTCATAGGGGGAAAATGAAGAGCTTAAATAGCTAGATCTAGGAAAACCTTGTTTATTTGTATAGCATCCTGGCAAGGAAGCATTTTGAGTCAGGTTATCAAACATGGGGAGCTCACGGTTGTGGGACCAGGGCCACAGTAGTAGGGTAGGTTAGGATAGAGTACAGTATGTTAGGGCAGGGTAAATTAGGGTAGGATCGTGTATAGTATAGCTCTGAATAAAGGTAGTTCATGGCGTTTATAAGACAGAGTTCGGCAGCATATTATAGGTTAGTGTACTGGAGGGTAGGGTTGATAGGATAAGAGAGGATACATTAGGGTATGGCAGTATAGGGTAGTGTAGGGCATGGAAGAGTAAGATCTGGTTTAGGGTAGGCTCATGTAGGGTAGAATGGGGTAAGGTAGGGTAGGGCAGTGTATTGTAGGGTAGAATAGGGTCGTGCAGGGATGGGGTAGAGTAAAACAGTCTTTACCAGCATCTGTTCAAACTTTGTGTTCAGTTCGATGTCTGACAGTCGATTGATGTTTTGCTGGAACTGTTGGAACTGCCTTGCCTCCGTAGCAGCATCTTCAAAACTTCGAGCGCCTCTCAGAGTCGTGCGCTCACCTCTCGACTTTGCCTTCTCCTTGCCTCGCAACGTGCTGAACTTATCCAACTGTAATTAGCAGAGACAGTACTCAGAAAGACACTCAATCATTTCAAGAAGACACTCAATCACATTCAGGAAAACATTCAATAAAATTCTCGAAGACAATAAGACTGTATTTTGCTGTAGACATAAATTTTCATATTGTGTTTTTTAAATAAAATAAACAACAAAAAGAATCGCTACAAGTGTCATATTTCACCTGAATTAAATTCTGCCGTCATCAAGTTAAATAAAAAAAGTGTCATATTTCACCTGAATTAAATTTCGCAAATGAAAATCCTTGACACTGACAATCCTTCACAACAGTTTTACCCAAGTAACCATTACCAGGGTGGCAACAGAAATATTTTTCACGTATTCTGATGAGGACACTAACCCTAACCGACCCTCACGACGCCTAACCTGACCCTAACAGAACCTCATTACACCTAAACTGACCCTAACCGAACTTCATTACACCTAACATGACCCTAACCGACTCTCACAGCACCCAACCTGACCGTAACCGAGCCTAATGATGCCATTTGATGTGAAAATAAGATCACTGTTAGTACAGCGTCAACACCATGTATGATGTTGCAGAAACTCAAAACTACTGCTTTTAGTAGAGTCTATATTAATAATAATATTTGGGTGAAATATGACACAAGGATGAAGGCAGAATTTAATTCGGGTGAAATTTGACGCTAGTACCAAATAATCTAATGAAATGGTGCATAGTACAAGAGACTCTTTGGCCAATCTACTCCATCACTTTACAAAAAGATTAATACATGGCTTGCAATTTAACTTGTTTTGCAAGTAATTGTTTTTATCGTAAAGTAACAGTTTAGCTTTCAGATTTTTTCGATGCTTCTCATGTCACGTAGCACAATGAATTAATGTTTAAACTACCCTGAGATGAAAACGGTATGAAAACTACTAATCAGTCATTCACAAAATTGCCCATCATTACTTTTTCATACCTACTAACTTAGTAAAATACGACAGAAATAATAACTGAGATGATTTTTCAATTTTCATTTATAATTGCCAGACCTCTGCCAAATCCTCCGGGATCACATACTTTAATAATTAAAAATAATTACCAAAACAGAAAACAAATAGGCCAGTTCAACCTTCATTATAACACATGATGAGTAGAGCCAATATCAGGACATGGTTTGCATTTAACTGGATTGATATCTAAGAGATATCTAACAAACATGGTAGATAATCCTGACCACTCCAAAGCCTCTTATCTCTTTAGCACACAATATACTATATCATGATTGGATTGCTACATCACACACACACACACACACACACACACACTGTCCTATTCCGAGTCTTGAGGGTGGGTTTAGGATAATGGTAACACTCTGGCATGAAGAGCAAAATCAGCACGAATGCAGGACCGCTTCCCACTACTCTCCAAAAGGTCGACTTAGCCTTTCATTTGCCAGAGGCATTGGTAAAATGAGTAGTACGACATGATGTAATAACTTGAGATCACCCGTTCATAATATGGATTGTAATCATACTGCGGTGTGTCAGTTTGAAATAATAAACAAAGATTATTATTATTATTAACTATTATTATTATTAATCATAGAAGAAGACTTTGATAGCATCTTACTTCAATGCCAAAAACTTGCAGCTTAAAGTTTCAGTATTAATTTTAATACTTACTAAACTGATTGTCGACCGTTTCCCCTTGTCGCTTGCCATGTTGTCGTCTTTCGATTAGTTTACGTTGTATCCACTGTGTTACAAACCTTACAAATTATTTAAGAATTCCTAACGACTGACCCTCGTCATTCATCACTTTTCTCGCTAATATTCCACAAAAACTACGCCCACCGTTTGATCGCTCGCCTAGAAAGCTCCACCGTAAATCCAGACCTAATAATCGACGCGATCCAAAGTTATCTTCGTCTGAATTAACCGCAAAATTACAAAAGCCATACGCTAAATCCAGTAATACGTAGGGTATAAACAAACTTGAACCATTTTCACAGGTGTATCAATCAATCGAGCACTACAGTAACTAGTATATAGGGCAGATTTTCATTTCTTTCGTGGGTCACGATTCGCCTCCCGATAACAAAGCGCACTAGCGCAACTCAGTGTCAAATTCAGTCGAGTATATCCGAAGGGTTCATGTAGCTAAACGCGAACGATCAACAACAATAATATTATTCTCCTGTTTCATTGAATTTTGAGTCCGTCATCATCATCCACACTTTGACTGACTGTACTGTAAAATGGAGCGAAAATTCAAACCCTGCTATCATTGGCAGTGCTACCACTCTCCCAAGAAATCCCAAGCTCTTGCCAGACAATTCCCAAGATTGGCCGAAAGTGTACCAAAGATCCCAAGTTACCGAAAGGGATAAGTTGTGATGAAATATAAAATATATAATTTATATGTATTCGTTTATTGAGAAAAACAATCCGACAAAAACGCATAAATGCTTACATGAGTGATAATGGATAATTAAAGTCAATTAGATAATTTTAGAATAAAGTCAATAAACTAGTAAATATTTTTATATAAGGATCTGGAAGTAAATTGAGAGTTGTCTTTGGGTGGGAGAAAATGCGTTTTAACGATCAAAATTTTTTTAAATCCTAGCTTAGAGCTGGCAAAGAAAAAAACCGAAGCATAACATCTGGGACTATTATTACAGTAATAATAGTCCCAGATAACATTGAATTAACAAATTACAATGTTTACAAGTAGCAATAATAATAATAACCGTCTTTCAGACTGAGGGAGTTTTTCTAATCTGATTCACTGTCACCGTTGAAAAGTAGGGTAAAAACTAGTCTGTAGACCTTTATAGCAAGATTGCTATGCAAAATCCCCAGATCCGAAGTCGACCCCAAAATCCCAAGTCGACCCCAAAATCTAGGGAGAAATCCAAAGGAGTGGTCACACTGGTCTGTTAGCTTTCGAGCAAGGACCTAGATACACAGGACTGGAAAGTCCTTATGACTAGTCTTGTGATTAGTTTTTGGGCGATAATAGGGGTAAGGAAAATTTCACATCTTGTTTGCATAACAAACGCATTCAATTAATTATATTTTTGAAGACTAATTGACGAGAAATTAAGTTTGTAAAATAAAAAATTGCCTGCTGAGATATGAAACATCGTATTTAATGTTAGAAACAACATTCGAAGTGGGGCGACATCTATGTTTAAGAGTGAAACGGAATACATTTTATGAGTAATCATACCTCGAAACTTCTAAAGCGCCACTCGAAAGCCAAGCGCAGGGCACCAGCTTATTCACGAGCGCTGCGTCAAGTCAGAGGGGTTGTCCGAAAGAATAGTCAGACTAATTCCAGTCCCAAGCTTGAAAAAAGGAGGAGGGCGACGCTAATCATCATTCTGTTATGACCCAATGTCGTTAACAGCGACTAAAGCTAGGTTCGGGAGGCAGCCATGGGTATGAAGCGCTTGTCATAAGATAGCCTCGGCATATGAGCATGAGTGGCTGCCTGCTCTTTCCCAGGCGATGGCGCTCAATTTGAATAAGAATGCAAGCTAAAATCTTTAAACAAATTTCTGCTGCAACAGGGCTTTGAACTCTCAACCTCAAATTAAATGTTTATTGGTCATGGGCGTATTTAGGGGGTGGTTTTACAGGTTCAAACCCCCCTCCCAAAACAAGTGCATTACTGTTTTTAAAAAAATGTAAAAATTTATGACCATGTCCAATGGAAACCCTTGAAAACTAAAAACCCCTACGAAATTGCTTCCTGGAAACGACCGTGTTATTGGTGTCACAAAAAAGGTAAGAAGTGAACAGAAACTTTTATGGTGCCAGGGTGACGCACAATGGATGGGAAACCAAAATTGAAGTCGACTTTAGATGCTTGATCTCGTATTGCCTACGCAATTTTTTTTAGATAAAGAGGAGTCTTCTGTTTTAACCTACAAAGTATCGCCATCAATCAATCCAACCTCTACAAATACAATCGTCAATAACAAGTTTTCAGTGTCAGTGACTATTTAGGGGACTCGCTCTGCTGAGGTGACAAATTAGCTGTGGTTTAACTTCTGTACATGTTGGCTCATGAAGTTCCCCGATGTGCACTGATCATATGCTACTTGGACCTTACACGATCATTGCCGAGAACTTCAGTGCCAGGTGAACAAGTTACAGTATCGACACCAGTGATTGCCAATCTTTTTTTGGCTACAGAGCCCTTTTGGAATGAAGTAAAAAAGTCAAACAGAACTCCAACCTAGAACATATTCTGTCGCTATGGAAAAGCTTTTGCATTTACTGCAACAACACGGCGTGAAGACTGAATTCAGGTCAGCAAGACACTATTGCAAGATGTCAAGCATTTTGGGGTCAAGGAGGGCATTTAAAAAGTCACGAACAACCCAAACAGAGGTTGGATGTGCTTTTACTTCAACACGAGAACACAACAAGTAACCAATGGCAACCGATGATAAAATCAATAAACATACAAAAAGACATGATTTGAAGAAACTTTCACAGGTAACCTGCCATTCTGTTCATACAGCAATGACTAGATTTCCATCCAACCTTATGCAGGTGCACAGCACAACAAATTATCTGCAATTACGTAAATCACTTTGTAATTCGCACTTTTGCAACTTGAATAGGAGCTACATAAATGCTTAAAAACAGACCATAGTCAAGCAGAGTGCTCTATAAAGTAATTTCAATTTTTTCATTAGTTTACAGTGTCTTAGAAACATGAGAGATAAATTCCACAGGGCACAATAGTACAACATCTGAATAAGGGGTTTACAGTGTCTTAGAAACATGAGAGATAAATTCCACAGGGCACAATAGTATAACATCTGAATAAGGGGCAAAAAGTCAAGTATTCAAGAGTGAAAAGCTAAGTATGCAGGAGGAGCTTTATGATAAAATGAATCCGTGCAGAACAAAGTTAACAAAAGTTTGCATAAAGGTCACATTTGATCCAATTATAGTCTGGAAAAGCACAACCAGTGCCTAATAAAACATAATTTAGAACAAAGAATTTGGAATCACGAGCATCAATATGAACCACAAAACAGAATTTGGAATCAGCAATAATAAGCAACAGGTCAAGAAAACAGGTTTCAAATTCAACAATATTAACCTCAAATAAGGACAAAGATTCTGAAACAGCGATTATTAACTAATTATTATTATTAAGAAAACAGCTTTTTAAAGTTATCAGTAAACACATAATCGGCAACACCAGTAATACCTCAAACCCTGTATTTTAACTGCATACATCAAGAGGTATCAACTAGTTTGTTACTTTTAACAATAGCAATTACCAGGGTTTAGGATTGCATAATTTCAGGTTAACTTACTACCAACGATTGTGCAATATATATCAAAATCTGGCTAGGCCAAATTTTGAACTGGCAATACACTGCAAGAAAGTGCCCGAACGTAATACAAACAGCAACTTGCACAACAATAAGTTGTTCACCTTGACAACGGGAAGCAACGGCAGAATCAAAAAGCAGAAATGAGCCTTATATTGTAATGCAGTTTAATCCAATAGGTGCCATTAAAACCAGAACTATTACATCACTGTGCCAATAAAAAAAGACCAGATGGCAAGACACTTAAATATTAGCATTTTCTTTTTATGTACTGGGTATAGGGACTTTTATCTGTTTTTAGCATTGGATGGGTACAGCTTAGATGACAATCCTCAGCTTCCAACTTGTCCAACAATTGTTAGGCACAAAATAGTTTCAGAATCTTTGTAAATGATTGGTATTTGGCTGAACGTACTACTTTCAGCTTAAACACATTTAAGACACAGATTACTTTCAATATTTTTCAAGTGATTTTGTATTGGTCTAAAGTACTACATGCATTTCTAACTTCAGACAAATCCAACAATATTCTGATGTAAACTAGTTTTGATTGTCTGTGCTATAAACACAAATATTAACTAACTCATTCAAGTTATGCCATAATGAAGTCAAAAATACAACAACAATGCATTACATAAATATATGCTATAAAAACAAAGAATGAAAATAAGCTCAATGAGGGACAAATATTAGACTAGTAAAATGGACTTGTTGACAAAACAGCTAAATGAATTGAAACACAAATGCCACAAACTTAATTCAGCGCCATCAAGTCATTACAGATTCAGTAAAAAAATTAATCGCTTGCAAATAAATAGGACAAAGTATATACGTCAAAGAAACTGGGTCATGAAACTGGATTATTGCCAAAATAAACCTGACAAATTATAGGTTAAAAGCAGACATTGGAAACATCAAAATATGTGTCAAAAAACCAAGTCACTAGCAACATAAACAGGGCAAACAAAATAACTTAAAACATCTGTGCACATTCTTTCACTTACATTAAGAAATTACAATCAACAAACACCAGTGCATCACAATTCTGTGCATGTAACTTGTCGAAGAGGAGAGTGCCTCATAAAAACGACAAACAAAAACGCGGCCCTTTCGACAGCAAAAGCAGATTACAAAAAACTTCTACAAAAGTCAATTACAACTAGCACTGGAAACATTCTGAACAGTCACTTCACTTGACCACGTATTCAAAAGCAATACAACATCATTGACAAACAAACACTTGAGAAATGTGCACATTTAAATATAAATAAAAAAACAGTGTAAAACAACTAACAACTGCAGTAGAAGAAAACAATGCAATAGCAATTACACAGCTGCAGGAAACAACAGGAAAAAATACAAAAGATTCTCGACATCTAACTACAGCTCTCTCAGAGGTGACCAAAAAGATACCAAATTTTACAATCAAGGCTTACGTTTACAGATTTGGCAACATTTAAACTTCTAAACTTATTTTTTTCTATTCAAAAACTCCCTTGATTTAAGTCCAACATTAAGTCTGTTTCAATTTAAAAAAATGCAGTTTATAAACGATTATTTGTTCAAGCACTTCTAATAAAAAAATCCCACAAATGAAGTCCAGCCTGCAACAGCAACTAACATACAATCAACAGCAACTATTTAATTAACGATCATTGTGGTTAAAAAAAGACGGTCCACGACTCAACCAATCACAGCAGAACCTTAAGCTGAACAACTACAGAACAAACAAAACTCAAAAATGCAATAATAATAGTAATAATAATAACAAATTCCAAACTTATGTATCAGAATCATAAAAACTGGCTGGAAGCTTCCTGGAATCCTGGCGGCATGACGTAATGATAGACGTACACGCGAAAGTCTTTGCTCGACATGACAATGGACGTGCTGCTCAGGAGCGCGATGTCGAAGCACTGAGCGTGTTTCACTCGACTTTCCATAGCCCTCACCAGTTGACCGTCCTGCCGGAAGATCGTGACGTTAAAGTTATTGTGGTTGTCTGCAACTACCACTTCGCCGACGCTGTTTATGCCGACCCCGATGGGGTAGTTGGTCAGCCCCGTACCGCCGATGGTGCGTAGAAATCGCCCCTGATAGTCGAACACGACGATACCATGACGACGGTTGTCGCTGATGAATATCTCTTCGGTGTCGTTGACGGCGACGCCGTTGGGAAAGTTGACGCGCTTGTCGACGATGAATCGGTTGATGACAGTTCCCGCAGCGCTGAAGATGACGACGCGCATCACCTTACACTCCACGACGATTATCCGGCCGAGTTTGTCGATGGTTATCCCGCGAGGGTGCTGCAGAATGTGCGCGCCAAACCGACGGATGAAGCGTCCGTGCTGGTTGTAGACTTGAACCTGATGAGTGGGACTCCTTTCCGTGACGTAGATATCGCCCGTCTGCATGTTGACCGCCAACCGGTTGGGGTACACGAGGTCGCCTT
Organism: Aporrectodea caliginosa; assembly: GCA_020284085.1. NCBI lineage: Eukaryota > Metazoa > Annelida > Clitellata > Crassiclitellata > Lumbricidae > Aporrectodea > Aporrectodea caliginosa. Next base: position 157,204 of record JACEVL010001280.1, on the reverse strand, counting down.
CGCCCTTTCCGTCCTGTCCGACGATGCATTTGAAGTTGCCATTCCTGTCGAACACCTGAATTCGATGGTTGTTGGCGTCGGCCACAAGAATCTCATTCAGATGGTTTACGGCAACGCCGCTTGGCTCAGTGAATTGGCCAGACTCGTTCCCGTATTCGCCGAACTTGCAGTGGTACTGCATTTTTGTTCTCGTCAAAAGGGCGGGACTGATGTTCGAGACAATCACTTTGGACATGTCATCTTCCACATCCAAGTTTCCTCCAAGACTCAGCGCCGTTGGCCACCCGCGAAGCGAAGCACCCGACGCCGACAAGTAGTCCAACATTCGACTACCAACCGATGCAGAACCTGGCATTTTCTGAGGAACAACAAAGTTCTGGTTAGTGGAATGATTCGCATGAGTTTTGGAAGGAATTCTCGATTGTGTCGTTACACAACGTCCGTAACCGTCGACGCTGCTGCAGGCTGGTCGGGTTTTCGGCTGGAAGAATGTGAGGTCGCTGGCCGAACTACCCTGGAAACTCTGATTAAAGACACTGCTGGTCTCGAAGGCGCTTTTTCGGCCGCTTTGTAGGTTACCAACAAAGGCAGGAGGGGCTGCGTCACCTCCTTTGAAGCTGCAGGGGGTTGAAACGTCCGATCCGGCAAATATCTTCGTGACTGATTTGACGTTTTTCTGATTGTGCCGCACATAGCCGAAGGTGTTGCGGACAGCTGTCTGGATGGCCTGGTGATTAGAAACAAACGCTACACTAGAGCTATCGACCTCGGGCTTATACTCCAGCAGCCTGTCCACCCTTTCCAGGATGTCTCTTTTCAGCGGAATCAGAGACGTGACGCTAGGCAGCGGCTGCAACGTGTTCAGCAACATCTCGCCCTCCTTAAGATCGGCCAGAATGCCCATCACCTCCGTTCTTGTGCTGTTGAGAAAGTTCAGTTTCGACGTGTGAACATTTTTCAGCTCCAGAAGCATCTCATCCTTGTGCTCGAGCAGCACGCGACTGAAAAAGCAGAACGTCTTTTCGATGTTCGACAAACTGTCCTCAAACTGGTCCTTCAGCTGACACGACAGGAGGTCCAGATGGCTGACGGAACTCAGGAGGTCGTTGGTCTTTGCCTTGCTCTGTTCGATAGCGAAACCCATTGAGCTGTTCTGTTCCTTCAAGACGTCATTCAACATCACATACTCGTGGCCCAGACAGCTTCCTTGGGTAGAGCAAAGACCACAGATCGGTTTCTTGCAATTCTGACAGTAGTACCTAGCCACCTCTGAGCCGTGTTCTTGACAAAGGTCCTGGCTATTACCGTTCTTGTTCTGGAAGATATCTCGAAGCGACAGTGAAAAATCGAGAAGTCTGAAGGGTTTCCGTGGCAATGTGCTTCCCAACGTGCAGAGCGCCTTTTTGTCGACGTACAGCTTGTCGGCTTCGTCGTTCTTTTGCGCAACTACACCCGAACCGATTGCATCCAACTTGATGACGACGTGGTTAGAGTCGTGCGATGCCGAACAATTCTTACACAGCAGTTGGACACATTGGACGCAGTTCGCCACAACGTTTCCCGTCTTGCACTGCGCACACAACAGATCGAGACTTCCCATGGGAACTGGTTCCTTTGCGGCAGAAACTTCAGAGGAAAGTCCCATTTTAGACAGCTGTACGTTGGACTGACATTTCGGACAGCTGCTGTGTAATGGCGACTGGCATAACTGCTCTAGACACAGTTGACAGAACGAATGGAGACACGTCGGAAACTGAGAGACGGAACGGGTTCTATCACAACACAGACAGCATTGGGTCTCGTCAGTTGACGGCGAAGATATCTTGGTGGTAACAAAATGGCCTTCTCTCGAGTCGGATCTAAAACCACTGTCCGGGGACAAAGTGGCCTCTTCAGTCTTCCCGACCAAACAAACGCCTTTGGTCGGCATGGTGGTCATCTAAACCAAAACAAAATAGATCTATGCATTGATAACCAAACACAATACTTTGCTGGTCCTTCATAACATAGGAACATTCAACAGAAATCATTGCTGGTTATATTACACTGTGCTTTCTGGAACTCTCTCCTAAAATTATTTTTCAACTTTTCTTTGCTCACCCTGAAGTAAACCTGATTCACAGTTAAGGTAATGTAAATGGCCTATGAAGGTAGGTCAGTGTACACTGTATGTGGCCTTTCAAACTGAAGGTACGAGAACGTAAATGGCTTGTGAAGTTGTGATGTAGTTTAATACTAGTTAACTCGCGACTTCCCTTTTAGCAAGTTTGCTCACCCTGCATTCCACTGAGACATATTTCCCTGTCTCAAGGGCTGTTAAAGTACATTAATGAGCATTTTGGAAAATTACCCACCTGTTCTTACGGTTTTTGTGCACTACCAATTAATAGAGTTGACAAGTGTGACAGAAGTCACAATTCATTATTTACTATTATTATTACCATATAACACAAGCACAGAGTTGGATTCATCAAGTCTTATTAATTGGCTGTGTTAAATTCGGCACACGCTACTTGAGCTACAAGAGCTAATTAATATCCATTTCTTACTACTCTGTCACTTCTTTGAGATAATTCTGGACCATTCTGGACCAGTTCAGTGTTTCAACCTGGTCTGTCAAACAAAGCCTGCCATTTATATATATAGCTACTTCCTTCAAACACACTGAAACCAGACTGATAACCAGACGCTGAACCAAAACTTAATATTTTAAATATTAAAGTCTATAGTAATGCTGAGTGAGATATTTTCATGAAGAATAGAACCATTTGAACAGAAGCCAACGCGTCATGAATAGACTAAAAGGCAGTAAAAGCAGACTATGTCAGCAATACAGTAGGAAGTAGTCTCCATTAAGACTTGGCTGAATTGTTTGGCGCACCTCAATTAAATGCCAAACCTTGGCATCAGACAGAGGCCACGAACTGATACTGAAGCCAAACTACACGTTTAACTTAACCGAATCTAAACAGAGCAAAGAAACTACAGTAGAACGTTTCAATAAGTCACCGAAACACTGCAATGCTTAAAGCTCATTAAATTTAAAAGTAAATTCGCGCTAATTGAAAGCCACGTGTAATTGAAAGCCACACCTTCTCTCAGAACAATTGACTCGAACCGCGCCAGCCTCCTTCCCGCCGGATCACATTCAACACAGACGACGCATTCCTAAGACTCAACTCTCACCGTCGCTCAATTGCGTCACTGCAGAGCCATCTGTTTAGCGTCACCTAGCAGTTGCAAGGGGATGTAATGTGCCGCAGTATGATAACTTCCGGCAACATCTTGTGAATTCTCGGAGTTATCAGCGTCAAGCCAGCTGCCAAAGAAACTGGGTTGTCATCAGTACCCCATAAAGTAAAACTTTATTTTGGAGAGTTTAATTATCTTAGAATCTGAATAAGATTTTTAGATCCATTACACCGGCTGCAAGTCAATGTCCAGTTGGTTATAAGCTAAGTTTAGGATTTAACTGCCTTACAAGGCTATGGCAGATCCAAAAGGTTTCCACCATAATCCCTAACTTCTTTCTTCTTTATTAATCGATTTCTGTAGGTTTCCACTTTCATACATTTTTGCGACATGTTGTCTTGATTTGTCTAGTTCTCCTCTTTTAATGCTCTGAAAGCAGATTAGTGGACTTTAGACTTTAGTAGTAGTTTCAGTTTTAACGACACTGTGTGATAACAAAGATCATTAGTGTCGTCTTCCTCCTTCATATCCTTTGGACTGTGCCTCGATGTACATGAATTTATATGACATTGTCGTAATAATTATTTATGCGATTGATATTGCTATATAAAAACAATACAACCGTAGTCGTAATATCGAGTCTACTATAGCGTCACAGGAACCAGCTTATTCACATACGCTCAGTCAAAACAATATCGATTGACAGTTAGGGTCATATCGGTTCCAGGTCGAGATCCAAAAGTCCAAGGCCGATCAGTCAAGATGGCTAAGGCGGATGGTGTTCCGGATGGCGGATGAAGTTGCGAGTCAGGTCAGAGAAGAGGAGGACTCAGGATAGGATTTGTGAAAGAGTACTGTTTTCAGTTTTGATTGAAAGACGTGACTGTGGAGAAATAGCAAGGGGCGGTAAAACTATGGTTTTGGGAAAACAACTATGGTTTTCAGAAGACAACTATGGTTTTCAGAAGACATATAATCTGCTATATAATAGAACTGATTAAAATGATGTATGTAAGCCTACTTTATTTATCTTTTTCTGTTCTATTTACTTCCATTCTTATAAATATTTATATTTTAATAGCGCAACATAATAGAAAAGAAGCGAGACAAGCGCATATTCAAAGGCAGTGAGAGATTCCGGAAAAGCTCTTGTTCTTTCTCCCTGTATATTCGTCGGCATTGGATAGGTACATTTTGGACTTTTTAAAATCCTTTTCAATCGTGTTCTTATTGGAATTTAAAACAATTTTGTTGGTAACAGTTCATCCTTTACATACCCCTCGAGATTCCTGGATTAAGATTTAGTTGGCACAGTAACGTGTTAACGGATATTTTCCTGTTTCATGCCACGGTCGGCATCTGGCCACGATGCACGAAAAATCATCCACACCTCGTAGTATTGTTGTGTAAAATCTTGCTTCTCATGGTATCGCATTTTGCAACAATTGAATTGGTTTATTTTACGCAAAAAGCACTCTTAAAACAAAACCCAGTATGGTATTCTATTTAATGTTTATGAACCTCTTTTCAAACACCTGCTGTACACTGTATAGGTAAGCCTTCCCAAAACTGATTTGGCCTGTAATATTGTCAAAACAAACTTTAATAAAGATACTGTTTTCGCCGCTTACGACAGCATACTTACTTTCATTTATAGTATTAATATACCGAAGTTTTGTGCTACTTGATCAATATAACACAATAAAAATAGCTGTTTACACTTAGAAAAGTAGAAAGCTGCATTATTGACATCTGTAATCCACTAGGTTTCTATTTAGAATTGCAGTTTATTTGTTAGAATGCTAAGAATATATTGATGTTACTGACTTCTTATAGAATTAAAAAATGGGTAAGGGAAACAATGCGATTCCAAATGGCCATTTCCACAAGGACTGGCAGACGCATGTGAAGACATGGTTCAACCAGCCGGCCCGTAAGGAGCGCCGAAGGACTGCCCGACGCAACAAGGCACTTGCGATCGCACCACGGCCAGCTGCAGGATGTCTGAGACCGCAAGTACGATGCCAGACGTTCAAGTACAACACTCGTCTGCGTGAAGGAAGAGGATTCAGTCTCGACGAGCTGAAGGTAATTTACCATTAAACACCTTTCTGTTTTAAATTATAAAGACCATGTTTTCTGGTTAAATTTATTGCACTGTCAGAGTCAAAATGCAGTTGCCTTTATTATTACAAACATTTTGAATGCTTGCAAGGTTACACGGCAATGCGAATCAACAACACGCTTCTGAGTAGATCTCTTGAAAGGGCGCTATATAAATCTCCAGAATGAATGAATGAATGAACATGTCTGAGATTCGAATCCATGTGCCTGGTTTGTGCAATTGAAAAACAATTCTGCTTCAGCCCATTAGAATAACAAAACTGAATAAGTTTATGATAAAAATAATAACTAGTAAATAGAATGGTATTATGCACAATGAATGCAGTTACAAACTTCAAATACCATTAAATATAAAAAACTGCTACCATTAAATATAAAAAACATCTACTAAATACATTATCTCCGGTCTATACCATATTGGTGCCCTAACTAACATTGCCACTATCCTAATTCTTCTTTAGTTAGAGCAGAGATAATATTTGCTATCTCCACCCATTTAATAAGTAACTGTCAGAGCTTAGACAATTTTTCCTATCTGTTACCTGTAACAAGTTGCGACCTGTCAGCTTGGTGTTGTGAATAAACGAAATTGATTGATTGATTGCAACAATTAAAATAATAAATAATTAAAGTATCCTTGTCAAAAGGTTCAAAATCTTTATATAATTTGTCACTACAGACTAACAATCTAATGAGCAACTCTTGAAATTGCTAGGATAATTTTTTTATTTATATGGCGAAGTGACAACTTGCTGATATTCGTATGTTCTTCGAACATGTTATGCATGCTACTTTGTTGAACTAAAGTAGCATCAACAAAATACAACTGACTATATTGTGTGTGCTTTGTTTTGCTTAGTTATAATCGTTGTTAGGTGGTCACTGTTGTATTTCCGTTGTATTTGTCTTCAGGCAGCAGGCATCAACAAGAAAGAGGCCCGCACAATTGGAATTTCCGTCGATGTTCGTCGTAGGAACAAGTCTGTGGAGTCACTCCAGTTGAATGTTCAGCGTCTGAAGGAATATCGCAACAAGTTGATCCTCTTCCCCAAGAAGCTGAGCAAACCAAACAAGGGTGATGCCACGGTGAGTTTCCAATGCACTAGAAAACGGTGAAATCAATCAATAAATCAATCAAAAGAAACATAGCGCCCCTTCAAGATATATACTCTGAGGCACTCTTGGCCCAACCATGGCTGAAAAGAATAGCTTTAAGAGATATATAAAAAGTATATGCCTAGAATTTGTTGTGGGTTGACTGCTCCTAAGTCATGTGTTGTTGCGTTTGCTCTGCAGTCAAAATTTTGGACCTGCAAAGCTTAAATATTCTATTAGAAAACGAATTGAACAACAGTATTTGATTTGATTCAAAAATGATGCCATGATTTGGAAAATGATTAGCCCTTTGACACGCTTTATTGTAAACTAATAGTAAAATATGTTACAGGTCCTAGACTCGAAGCAGATAAAAAAATTGACGCTTGCATCAAGATTACCTTGTTTTTTTCAGCAGTTTCATAGTAACATTGTTTGCAGTCTTCAATGTTTGAAAGTTGACTAGTTTGAGTTAATTTCTTAACCAACAATTTTCGTCTAGTTTCATTGTACATATCATTAGTTTTTGATAGAACACAAAAATCATGACAGAACTGTAATCAGCTACACAGAACAGAATGACTCCTTGTTTTCAAGAAGAGACCAACACACACACACAATATGTTTTCATTGTTATTGAATGGTCTTTGAATGATGTCTGTTTGTAGGAAGAAGAAATGAAGCTGGCGACGCAGCTGAAGGGCAAACTGCTGCCAAGAACCGCTTGGGTGAAGCCCGAGAAGGCACGCGCCATCACCGACGAGGAAAGGAAGGTGAAGGTCTTCGACCGATTGCGCCAGGCCCGTGCACACAAACGTCTGGCTGGCAAGAGAGCCAAGAAGGCTAAGGAAGCGGGTGGAGAGGTCGCTGAAAAGGCATAAACGTTGTTGCAGTCCTGACTAGTTTGATCGATCTGTGGAAATTTCACAGGGTTCAATCCAGAAATAAAGTGTTGTTAAACCAGAGAATATTTGTTTCATTGTGTTGCAAACGTGTATTTATATATGAAACTTTGATGCTGTTTTCATTTTAGTCGGCCAGGCAGAGGACCACTTTTACAGTTATCTTTACTGCATGAATGTGTTCGTGTAGTTTTGAACTGATCTTTCTTGAACTAAAATGCCTTTGGTGATTGCTTAACACTTTGAACGCGGGACCATGTATTACCAGGGTGCGGCAACGCTGGGCCAATGCGGTGCAGCCCGAGGCCCAGTAGACTGAGGTACGTGTTATCTCGTACGTGGTGTCTTGATCCACGAAGTGACGTACTAGTTAACTCGTTCAACGTGTTAAGAATGGAAGTGTTCCATTTGTCCAAAGGGGTTTTTAATGGCCTCTTAGAATTACACTAGGCTCTCCACAGGTGAGCTGTCCATTGTTTGGTATTCGTATGGGTACGTAACCAAGTTGAGAGGGTCAAATGATGTCCTGTAATCATGAAATGATGTCTGGTTTGCCCTATACAGTATGCAACATCCACAAAACCCTGGAACTATGTTTGAGCATTTTTGGAAACACGAGGTGCTAATTTATATTTTTTGAAGACTAGTTTCAATGCGAAACAATTTTCCATTTGCACTTTAATTTATCTGTTGCAATGGTATGCCCGTACAGTATTATGGCTTTTGTAGATGAATCTATCTGTCTTTCCAATGCATCGTCGGTGGGGAGTGAAATTTGTTAATAGTTTTGCCTGCTCCAGAATCACTATTTACTGCCAATTTGTCAAATTTATTGAGGACTGTTTCATCATTATGCTATTAATGATACTGGAATAGGGTTTCTTTTAAAAAACTTGTAAGAAAGTTCTTGTATCCCTACAAGGGGTCGTCCATAAAGGACATCAGCAGAAAATGACCTACTTTGGACCTTCCCTCCCCTTTGTCAGCATTTAGCCTAACCCCACCCAATTTGCGGACGCGAATGCCAAAACCAATGAAAAAATAAAATGCCAACATCCTGAATTACATAATTAATAAACTTGCCTTGTTCTGCAATAATAATAGTAATTGGTAGTTAGGGGCCGTCCATAAAGTACGTCACGCTCCAGGGGGGAGGGGGGGTTTAAGAAAGTGTGACAGTTTGTGACAGGGGGAGGGGGTCAGGCCATGTGTGACGTCACACATTTATTTTTTTATATTTTATTTATAATTTATTTTTTATTTTTTAGTAGAATTTCATAGCTTTAAAAATAATTTTCAAAAATTTTCTGAAACATTTTAATTAGTTTTATGTCAAAATAGCATGAAATGCATATCTCCTGAATGTGTTTTTCACGATTCCTCTCGCTAGGAGCGCTAGTAATAATGCTGTTGCGAAGCCTTCTTTATGTATTAGCCTTGCTTTCGGAAGTATTATTATTTCTATGTTGAAAGTGTGACGTACTTTAGGGGGGTCCGAGTTTTGTGACAGTTTGTGACAGGGGGGAGGGGGGGTAAAATGGTCAAAAATAGCGTGACGTACTTTATGGACGGCCCCTTACGTAACACATCAAGTCAGTCGATGGATTGTAGAGGGAGCTCGTCAGAATACGTTTTTTAGGCAGACGTCCGAACAATTCAAAGCCACCCTCCCCTTGTCCGCATTTGGATGACCTCTCCCTTCCCACTCGCTGCCGACATCCTTTATGGATGCTCCCTAAGTAGTAAGTACATGTAATTTAATTGACTGGCAGACGGAGCATTGACCTATCCTGTTGAGGTGTGGTGGCGAAGGCGGTGGAGGTTGGTGGCGACGGCGGTGAAAGTGGTGGCGACGGCGGTAGAGTTGGTGGCGACAGCAGTGGAGGTGTGGTGGCGACGACGGTAGAGGTTGTGGCGACGGCAGGGGAGGTGTGGTGGCGACGGCGGTGGAGGTGTGGTGGTGGCGAAGGCAGGGGAGGTGTGGTGGCGACGGCGGTGGAGGTTGGTGGCGATGGCGGTAGAGGTGGTGGCGACTGCAGGGGAGGTGTGGTGGCGACTGCAGGGGAGGTGTGGTGGCGACTGCAGTGGAGGTGTGGTGGCGAAGGCAGGGGAGGTGTGGTGGCGACGGCGGTGGAGGTTGGTGGCGATGGCGGTAGAGGTGGTGGCGACTGCAGGGGAGGTGTGGTGGCGACTGCAGGGGAGGTGTGGTGGCGACTGCAGTGGAGGTGTGGTGGCGAAGGCAGGGGAGGTGTGGTGGCGGTGGAGGTTGGTGGCGATGGCGGTAGAGGTGGTGGCGACGGCAGTGGAGGTGTGTTGGCGACGGCCGCGGTGGTATATGGTGCGTTTGGAGAACTTTAAGACATGTGGACGAGTACACTGACTTCACGAAGCTCTCGTGAATTGTGCTATCGGCTAATTGTGCGCCGTTGATCTTGATACGCTGATTACCTATTCGCTGGTTTCGGCTGAGCTTTTATAAGTAGCACTTCAAATTTTTTTCCAGTTCACGATTAAGATTTAATGTTTGCGGGAGACCTCAGAAAGGTTGGCAAGCATTTAGTATCGTGGTGCGTACATTTATGACCTACTTTTCCTCTGTCATTGTCAAGGTCGTTGTTTCCCGTTAAATATACACGGACTATATATTCATAGAGGTCACTCTTTGATATGGCGTGAATGAAAGTAAATAAGTAAGTAAGTAAGTAAGTAAGTAAGTATATCGTGAGTATAGGAGTTTGGTGTATAATGTCTTGTCGAGAGCATAGCAGATTTAATCTGGTACCGGCCCGCTATTCCGGGGGGCCGCTATTCCGGGGGGCCGCTATTCCGGACTAATGAAGACAACTATATAAGTATATAATTATGTACAATTGTACATTATATGTATATATATATGCATGTATATATATATGTTTGTATATGTATAAATGTTTATATATAACTATATGTAATATATACATATGTATGAAGCCTATCTATATGTATATATGTATGTATATACTATATGTATATAGATGTATGTGTGTATATGTACATGTATATATATATATATGTCAATACGTATCTAAATATACTTATGTAAATATATATATATGTGTGTATATTTATATGTAGATATACATATATATGTGTATATATGTATGTATAGGTATGTGTAAGTAAATAAATATTTAAGCATGAATATGTGTTTAAATACCTACATACCTGTATATATACATGAATATACATATACTTACATGTAAGTATATACATATTTATGTATGTACATATGTATAACTACAAACATACATGTACATACATAATACATATATGCTTACATATAACTATACAAACACATAGACACAAATACATATATATGTACACAAACATGTATACATGCACACACTTATGTATTTACCTAAGTACATATATATACGTATATACATGTACATATACACATACATCTATATACATATATACATACATACATACATACATATACAAATATAGATACTTACATATATGTATATACATATATATATATTCACACAGATATATATATATATATATTTTATATATACACATGCAATGCATGTACATATGTATTTACATAAATGCATGTGTGTATTTACATTATTATTTTTACATTTAATTAATTATATTTAATTATATATATATGTAATTATATATATGTATATTGTATTATATATTTTATGTATTTTATTATTTTATTTTAAAATAATTATTATTTTAATAAAATAATAAAATAATAGATTAATTATAGTTATTAATATATAATTATAATTATAATTAAAATATTAATTAATTATCATAATATTAATTAATTATTTATTATAATAACATAATTATTAAAATAATATATAATAATAATTAATATCATTAATAAATATATTAATTAGTTATTTATTATAATTATAATATATAATATCAAAATATTATATTATATTAATTAATATAATATATTAATATTATAAATATATAATATTATTTATTAATTATTAATATATAATATTAAATAATTAATATTATTATAATTACATAATTATATAATACATAATTATTAAATTATATATAAAATAATATATATACACATATAGATATATATTGTATATTATTTATTATTATATGTATTTGAATATATATTTATGTATATAATATATATAATTATAATTATATAATTAATATTAACACTAATATTATTAATTATATTAATATTAATCATATATAATAATTAATTTGATTATATTACTATAATATATATATATTATTAATTATAATTTGAATTATAATATATATATTATTTATATTAATATAATTAAACTATATTCATTTAATTATATATTATATAATTTATATACATAAATGTAATATATATATAATTATTATATAGTAAATATTATATAATAATATAATTATATAATTATATAATAATATATGCAATACATATACATATATATGTACATGTATATACATAGTAATTACGTATATATATAAATATATATACGTATATATATCCATATAAATACATATAATATATATACATAGCCTACGTATATATATCCATATATATACATATATGTACATGTATTGATATAAATACATATATACAAACATATATACATATACAAACATATATACATAATACAAACATATATATATATACATGCATATACATGCATGTATATATACATATATATGTACATACGTATACATATATTTACTATGTATATATATATATATGTACATATAAATGTATATGTTTATGTCTATTTATTTATGTATAGGAATATGTCTATATATATATTTATGTATTGGTAAGTGTATGTATATATGTATATATACATATATTCATGTATATATAGATACATATTTAAGTATATATGTATATAGGCCTATATATATATATATTTATTTATATATATATGTATATATCTATGTATATACATATATATATTTTATTATTTTATTATAAAATAATAATTATCAATACAAAATATAATATAATAAATTAATTATAATTATTAATATATAATTAAAAATAAACATATATCATTATAATATTATAATCATATTATAATATATTAATATTATATACATTAAGATATAAGATAATTATATATATATATATTATATATTTAGTATCGTAAATAATACATTTATGACCTACTTTTCCTCTGTCATTGTCAAGGTCGTTGTTTCCCGTTAAATATACACGGACTATATATTCATAGAGGTCACTCTTTGATATGGCGTGAATGAAAGTAAATAAAAAAAATATTTATATTTATAATACTAATATTATATCATATAATATTATAATTAAATATATCAATATTAAAGTTTTATCCAACATAGTTTCCTTCAATTATATATTGTTATTGAAATATGAAATAATAATAATTTTGAATATATACATATATATAATATATATTATATAAATAATATAGGATATCATATGATGAATATATATATATAAATAATAAATATTTAAATTGTAACAATTATTATAATATAATAATAATTACATTATATACACTATAATATTTATATTACATATTATATATTATTAATAATATATCATAATATATCATCATTAGAAGTAGAATTATTTATACATAACATTATAATTAATATAATTATAATTGTTAATTATAATTCTTTATTATAACTAAAATATTAATTAATTATAATATTTTTAATTAATTTTTAATTATTATGATTTATTATTAATAATATATAATATATAATGAGTCTAGGACAATTCTCCGCCATTTCCCCCCGAACATTTTCCCCCCGGCGTTTCAATAGGACAATTCCCACCGGATAATAACCCCCCTGCTTAATATATATATATATAATAATTATGATAAAATAATTACATATATTTCATATTATTATATAATTACTAGATGTTTGCCCGTCTTAAGACGGTTAAGTTAAGGGAGTTCGCACGCTCCACTTAAAATCGCATGATCAAGGGCCTGCAAGCCCATACAGGGCAATAGACTATGATGCAGCGTAATTAATCAATAACAATATAATTAATTATTATAAAATTATATAATATTAATAATATTAATATATACTTTTATATATTATTAATATTATTATATAAATACCTATGTATATGTGTATGTATTATATTATATATATATAATTTAATAATTATATATTATATAATAATTATATAATTATAATTATAATAAATAATTAATATATTTATTAGTGATATTAATTATTATTACATATTATTTATTATTTTAATAATTATATTACTATATTAATTAATAAATATTATTATAATTAATTATATTAGTTATAATTATTTATATTATAGTTTTAATTAATAACTATAATTAACAATTATAATTATATTAATAATAATATTATATATTAACAATTATTGTATCAATCATAATATTATATATTAATAATTATAATCATAATTATGATATATTATTATATGTTATTAATATTATACAATATTTAATATAAATATTAGCTATATATGAGATTTTAATTGATTTTAATGAAGATGGGGAATTATCTGGGGGAGGAATTGTCCTATTGAAACGCCCGGGGGAAATGTCAGAGGGAATTGTCCGGAACCCATATATAATAATAATTAATATCATTAATAAATATATTTATTATTTATTATATTTCTATGTATAATACATAATATTAATATATTATATTAATGAACATAATATAAATATGTAACATATATTAATTATTAATTCTTAATATATAATATTATATAATTGATATAATTAATATCATTATAATTATAACAAGTGTTCAAATACAATACAATACAATATATAATTATTATATAATATATAATTATAAAATTTTATATATTATATAATAAAATATATAATTAAATACATATACAATACATAGATGTATATATATAATTATATTAATAATATATATATTAATATAAATTAATATTAATATTATATAATTTTATAATAATTAATTATATTGTAATTGATTAATTATAACAATTATGTATTAATATTTATACATAATTATATTACATAAATTATATATTATATATTGTTTATTGTTATATGTATATGTGTATATAGTTATGTATATAATGTATATTTAATTATAATTATATTACATTATATATATATATATATAATTAATATTAATAATTATAATAAAATATAATAATTAATTTAAATTATAATATTATTATATATATTATTAATTATAAACTGAATTATAATATCTATATTATTTATATTAATTAGATTAATTTAATCACATTTTATATAATTTATATACATAAATATAATTATATAATAATATACAATGTATATAATTATTATATAATAATTATTATATATAAAAATATATACATATACGTATATATGTACATATATATACATAGTAAATATATATATATGTATGTATGTGCATATATACATATATATATATGCACATACATACATATATGTACATATAGATATAAATACATATATGTACAAACAGATATATACGTATACAAACATATATATACTTGAAAATGCATATATGTACATATACTGTACATTATGACATGACACTTTCGGACTATCGAACCCTCGTATACTATCGACCTGTTCCCCTACCGATGTTAGTTCCCTAAGTTGGGGTAACGAAGTTTCTTACCTTATACAACCTCACCTTATCTAGTTGTTTTACTTTAGATAGGCATAGCCTTTTCGTATTTGTATGTATGTATGTCTCAAAGTATGTGTAGGCCTATATGCAGGCCTATATAGCAGGGCGGTAGAAGAAGAAATGGGGAAGAATGATCTGCAGTCTCTGAGGTTGAAGAAAGAAGATACTATAGGCAGAAACAAATGGAGAAGAAGTATGAATGTGGCTGACCCATCCTCTGGATTAATTCAAGCCTGAAGTATTATGTGTACATGTATACGTATGTAATACTATGCATGAGTATATGTATATACACTATATATGTGTAGATGTATATAAGTACATCTGTACATATGTGTATAATATACCTGTATATGTAAATACAGGTATATGTAAATATATATTTATTTGCAAACATACAACATACATCAATGCACAAACATATATACAGACATACTAAGATACCAGTCTGTTTTTCTGAGTTTATTAGTGAAATCCCAAATTGCACCATGGATGTAAGAAATGTGCCAAGGAAAGGGTTAAGACATAGGCCTAGTTGTTGAAAGATTGGGCTATCACTTGTCCTCACCGATTCCTTCGTATATATATTTGGTGGTCCTGAAAAGGACCGTTTGGTGGTCCTGAAAAGGGACCGTTTTGGTGGTCCTGAAAAGGACCGTTTTGGTGGTCCTGAAAAGGACCGTTTTGGTGGTCCTGAAAAGGACCGTTTTGGTGGTCCTGAAAAGGACCGTTTGGTGGTCCTGAAAAGGACCGTTTTGGTGGTCCTGAAAAGGACCGTTTTGGTGGTCCTGAAAAGGACCGTTTTGGTGGTCCTGAAAAGGACCGTTTTGGTGGTCCTGAAAAGGACCGTTTTGGTGGTCCTGAAAAGGACCGTTTTCATCACCCCTATGTATGGCTTGTCTAGCAGGGGTAACGCTCAGCAATGTGGCGCAGAATGTTACAGTAAGCCAGATTGAATGTCGAGCCGAAACGTTCCTCCCACATAAACTCATCTAGGTAGCTTGGTACCATGTCCTTCGAAGTTCCGTTCATCTTTTTGAAGCCAGCTTTTGCTCTCTTCCAGTAGCTTTCTACGTTGTTTGTGTGGGCTCCTGTTACCGGATTGACGAAATTCCGACTGTGGTTAACTGTCATGTGCGTGTAGTTCATGGGTGAATTTGGTATATCTCGATACGCAGCCCACTCATCAGAAACGATCACCGACCCAGGGGCCACAACCCTTTCGATGATGGGCAGTAACGTTGCTGCGTCTCTTCTGGTCACATAAGTAATGTATCCGATCTTTTGTGCAACGTCATAGGCCCCAAACACCCAGCTGTCTCGGTTTCGGACATTTCGCCCTCGGCGGTACTTGGCCTTGACAAGCATCGACTCATCTATTTGCACCTCGTTGCCAGGGCCGCCGAGCTGAACCGGAGTCTGAAGCAATTTCCACGAGCAAATGTCTCGTAGATATTGGTAGTAATTTACCCCGGTTGCTGATGAAATGTCCAGGTGATGAACGGCCGTTTGGAGAGGCGTTTTCGTTGCCCAGTAAAATACTATGAACAAAAATTTCGCTGGCGAAATTTTTGCACCATCGAGGAAACTATCCTTTAGCACGGACTGTCTCCATTTGCACTTCATACATCTCCAAACGTACCCGCTGAGCTTCGCCGAATCCTTCTGAAGTCGGCATGCTTCTTGGCACGGTGCACATTGGACTTCACTATGCAGAACGTTGTGGCGTTGTAGATACTGTAGAGCGCTAAGTTTATCTCTACAGATATCGTGGAGCTCAAAGGCATTCATGTTGACAACGAGAAGATCTAGCTCACGAAAGAACGTTTAAGAATTTGCCTGCAATTTCTAGAACTTTCCCGCCAATTTTTGTTATTAGTCTAGACGCAATTTCTATTATTTCCCTCCAATTTCTACTATTTAATTTGCCTTGCATCGTATTTCTATGAAATTTTGCATGCAATTTTAATTATTACCTCCAATAATTGTTACTCAATAATTGTTACTCCATGTCTTAGCCTATTTTAATTACCCTATTTAAATCGGCCAATCATGGCGTACCAGCACCGTTTTCTTACGGCCAATGACAGCACGCCAAAAGATGTCATATTATTTCGGAAAATGTACGCACCACGATACTAAATGCTTGCCGAAAGGTTCACCTACTGGAGGCGCTTAATAAAGTTTGAATACAATACAGTACAACTAAAGATCTTAGAGTCCTAGACTGATACAACACTTTGCTTTACATGACATTTAAACAAGGTAAAGCACACTTTTCAAAAGCGTTTTCGTCGTACTAGGGATGATAATTCGCTCGTGCAGTATCGGCCTCGTGGAGTAGGGCTGCGGTCTCAAAGGCACAATGTCACTAGACAAGCCATGCAATAAAAAGAATTTTTTTAAATTACGTAATATACAGAGATAATTATAATCTATAGCAACGAAGTTTTGGGAAGAAATATGAATTTTACAACATTTTATATCTGGTGTGAAAAGTGAAACGGGCGACATCTGTTGCTAAGAAAGCAACCGGATATCATAATTTGACTTCTAGGTTAACATCCCGTCTAGAAAATACAAGGAGTTGTTTGGTGAATAACGAGGATTTTTGGTTTATTAACCGCATAAATTTTTTATTTTAAGGTTATGATAAATTTGCAAATTTAGTGAGTGAATTACTATTGTATCATGTGTGGTCTTCAATTCTTAACAGATAAATTTTAATATAGCGCATACGATAAAAGATTGTATTGGTTTCGCTATCAAAGCGTAAAAGGGCCAGTGCTTATAGTAGCTGATAGTTGGTCCAAATAATTAATGATTAATTAATTAATTAATGTACTTATGACTCGTATGTTGACATGAAGGAAGAACCGGTGCAGTCGTATTTAAGATTTGTGCGATGTGCAAACCAATAATGTAAATAATTGTTCAAGATGAAATTGCAATCTATGAAATTTATATAGCACCTCTTCCAGATAACGGCAAACTTATAGTATCGTGGGCTGAAGGATACAGTATCTTTGGGCATGCTGCGCGGACGCCGGACGGTACCAGGTTTTCTATTGACGACACTAACCATTACCCCAACCGACCCACACGACGTCTGACCCTAACCGACACTCACGACGCCAGTAAACTGACGGGCAAGCATTTAGTATCGGGGTGCGTGTATTTTCTCCCGTCATTTTAGGCGTCGTGAGAGTTGGTTAGGGTCAGGGTTAGAGTCGTGTTTAGAAAAACATCATACCTTCCGCACAGCATGCCAAAAGATACCGCCCGACGCCCGTAAACTTATGCATCCCGATACTAAATGCTTGCCAACTGACGCACTGTATCCTTCAGCCCCCGATTCTATAAGCTTGCCCAGATAACTACTCAGAGATGCGGCCTGAAACCAGAATCCCTGAAACGAATTTCGGCCGGATCCCCGAAATCAATGTTAAACACTAAACTGTGTTATCAAGAATACTAACAGGACCATTAACTCAATGAGGTATTAGACAAAAATTACAAATAAACATGTGAATTTATTAATAGTTTTCGGGAGTTCGGCTGCTTTCTATAAAACTGTTTTCTGGAAATTGGGCTTTTATGTATTTTCTGGGTTTTCGGGATTCAGGTTTTGCAGATTCAGGTTAACCCTCTACTCAGAGGCGCACCCCGACCCAGTAGTAATCCAATGTAGTAATCAATCCGAAATTGAGTATTACATTGCAATTGGTTGCTGATATTACTTAGTTACTTATTGTGTTATTTGATAACTAGACTGGGAGGGCATTGCTCAATTATCTCTGGTTGTCTAGTGGGGCCATATTGTTTATCGTTAGGCCAATTTTAGTGGCCAAATCCACCGTTTTGCCCCTCACTTTCCTAAAAATGACCGTATATACCAAGTCACATAAATTCAGATTTGTGGCCTTCTGCAGATTACTCATCTGGGCCATTTGATAAAAGTTCATAGTTTATGTGGACGAGAATGTGCCTCCTTCAGATTAGTTTTGTTTATTTTTAATAGTTACATGTTACAGTTTATTCCAAATTATTGATTTTGTACAAGTATTTATTGCAAAGTAATTATTTACCAGATCTCAAGTAACATGGAAAGTACTGATGATACAACGGACTGGCCGGATCGATGGAATCATTTGCGCAAGTTCCTGGAACGAACCAGTCCGTTTGCTCATCCAGAGTTTGAGCCAGGCCCTGAGGTAAGAGCTTTTATCATTAATTAACTTTTCTGATTTATCATAAATACCAGTATCTAGTGTTTGTACATTGATGCGTTTAATCTTCAGTAAAACTTGGTTATATTTAAGTTCAATGGACAATCATCAGTTTGATATATCCGAGTATCGAAACAGGCAGGATATTTGTTTCAAGCTCTAGCCGAAGTAGTCGTGAACTTTTACTACATATGGTGTAAATGTGTTTTTTTTATAATAGAACAAAAGCTAATTCACAAGCTGGTCACTCGCATTGAAGCCAGAACGTAAATGTAATTTCTTGCAAGCCGTGTAACATAAAAGTATATGTCAATTATTACCCGTTGAGGTTTCCATTTGTTATTTACTTATTTATTGTTATGGGGATGCTCGAATGTAGCGGTTAGCGTGATGGACTGTCAATCGGGAGGTTGGGGTTTAAATCCCTACCAGAAATTTGTGTCGAGATTTTCGCTCTACTTGCGCCCCAGCCAACTCGGTTATAATGCATACACTGACTGTACAAATGTCAGTGGAAAGATCAGACAGCGAGGGATAGGACTGGCCAACCGCCCTCATATGCCGAGGCTAAGAAAATGGAGTCGCTAACACTTTATACCCATGACTGCCTCAGGGCTAGCTTACGGAACTGCATTTCTTCTATTGATCTATCCCTGTGCTATCTGCCCACATGTCATGAGAGTAAACATTAGAACACTGGTGATTTGAAGGAAGAAGGTTGGTCTCATGGCTGTAGAATTACCCTGGGAATTTCCCACTTGAACAGCTGGCCCATCAGCATGTCTAAAAATGGCTGCTAATTATATTGTAAGGTAATATTCAATCTGATCTGTAAACTTATATAACACCAGTTTGTAATAAACAAGTATAAATTGATGGTCATTTATAAGCAATTTAACTACATTCCAAAATATGTAGTTTCTCGTCAGTAGTATTGTATTGGTCTGCAAAGGCTCATCAGTCACTCTAGGCTTGCCTAGCTTGCTTAGAGTAACACAGGGAGGAAATCCGATCGACGTATTCGATGATCGTAGATTCGGAACCGACCTGGGCTGATGAACCAAAGTCCTCCGTGCCCACCTTCATGTGGTGCAGACTGTTAGTACCCTCCCTTAATTGGGTAGGAGAACGAACGGGCACGGCAGGCAAAACCAGGGGAAGGCAATGGCAAACCACCCCTGTTACCATGCCAAGAAAACCTTTATGAATCAAGCTAATTCAAACAAAGTAGTAGTCGCAGATGGTGAGACTCCCAGGCCGGAGTGCGACTCAACAGCTACTGGGAAAGAGCGAAATGGAGAGTTGAAAGCAATTCAGTCTAATGAAGCAACAGGACAAAAGCCGAAAGGAGGTTCAGTGGCAGATCGTACTGGAAAGCAAAGACTCATCCTGAGCTGTAAAAATAAAATGAAAATAAGCACATGGAATGTCCGTAGTATGCAGAGTGGAAAGATGGATATCATTCAGAGAGAGATGGAACGACTTGATATATCAATCATGGGGTTAAGTGAAACAAGATGGAAAGGACAGGGCCATTTCAATTGGAATGGTTATAGGATTATAATGTCAGGTAAAAAAGAAAAAGGAAGAAGTGGGGTAGCAATTATGTGTGATAGAACAAGCGCAAATTCAATAATGGGTTATGATACAGTGAGTGACAGAATCTTGAGCGTAAGATTTCGAGGAAAGAAAGTTAATATAACAATTATACAAATATTTGCACCAACGTCAATGGCGATTGAGGAAGAGCACGAAAGCTTTTACAATGAATTACAAAGTGTAATTGATAAAACTCCTAAAGGAGATGTAATAATGGTCATTGGTGACTTTAATGCGAAGGTGGGAAAATATAATGGAGGAGGGGGAGACACGTTAGGAGGTCATGGGTTGGGAGAGCAAAATGATGCAGGAGAGAGATTAGTGGATTTTTGCGAAGGAAACAGCCTGAGAATAATGAATACATGGTTTGAACAGCCAAAAAGAAGGTTGTATACGTGGACGTCACCAGATGGAAAACACAGGAACCAGATTGATTACATACTGATAAATAAAAGATGGAATAGCACGATAAGAGATGTTAGAACAAAACCAGGCGCTGACTGTGGAACCGATCATGAACTACTAGTAGCAACAGTGCAAACGAAACTAAAAAAATTAAAAAAAGGAGAAAGATTGATCACATACGACTGCAAGGAAATATCACAGGAATACAGAGTAGAAATAAGGAATAGATTTGAAATATTGGAGAGGGACGATGCAGAAACAGAGGAGGTTGAGAACAATTTATGGGAAAAGACAAAGGAAGTGATCTTAGAAACTGCGGAGAAATATATTCCGAAGAAAAGAAAAACTAAAACAACTCCTTGGCTATCGAAAGAAGCTATTAACATAGCCATATGCAGAAGGGAAGCAAAAAGAGAAGGAGATAAAGATAAGATAAGAAAACTGAACAGCGCATTCCAAAAACAAGCGCGCATGGACAAAGAAAAACATCTAAATGAATTATGCAAGGAAATGGAGGAGGAGGGAAGAAAAGGAAGAACTAAAACTATGTTTTCAAAAGTGAGGGAAATAACGAGAAAAAACACACCAAAAATGGGGTCGCTGAAAGCAGGTGATGGACACATAATTGCGGATGAAGAAGGAATGAAGAAAAGATGGAAGGAATACACAGAAGAGTTGTACAACGAAGATAAAAGAGTAAAGGTAGAAAAAACAGAGTATGAAAATGAACCGGAAATCATGGAAGCAGAGGTAGAATGGGCTATTAAACAATTGAAAGATAATAAGGCCCCGGGTCAAGACGGGATACCAATAGAAATGGTAAAAGCTGGGGATGGCGTGATGACAAAGACAATAACAAAAATTTGTAATAACATATGGAAAACTGGAAAGTGGCCAGAAGATTGGAAAAGTTCAGTCTTTATCCCTTTATTTAAAAAAGGAGACGCAAAAGAGTGTGAAAATTACAGGACAATAGCAATGATATCACACATAAGCAAAATATTACTCAAAATAATACATAAAAAAATGGAGAGTACAATAGAGAGAGAGCTTCCTGATAGTCAAGCAGGATTTAGGAAATTTCGTGGAACACGTGATCATATTGCCAATATGAGGTGGATAATGGAGAGACAAAGGGAGTTTGGACAGAAAGTATACATATGCTTCATTGATTATAGCAAAGCGTTTGACTGCATTAATCATGAATTGATGTGGAAAACCTTGGGAGAAATGGGAATACCGAAACACTTGATACAACTTCTTAGGGGTTTGTACGAAGATCAGATAGCGGTGATAAGGACTGAATCAGTGTTATATTCGTTAACGGAAACGATAAGTCGAACTGAAAATAATCCATTCCGTTAACGATAAGTATAACGATAACTGAAAATATTCTAAGAACGAAAACTGAACGGAAACGGAAATAAATGATGCCGAACTGAATAAAAACTGTAACGATAATTAAAATCCGAACGGAAATTATACACATTTATGACTAAAAATAGAAATGAAGTAATTTACTTACTGACTTAAATTAGCGGTGAACCAGTCTTTCGTTGGACTATGTTATAGAAATGAAGTAATTTACTTACTGACTTAAATTAGCGGTGAACCAGTCTGATAGACCTTCAACTTCAAGTAACTACGTTGATTGAACTCGAAGTAAGATTATTTAAGAACTGTAACTGTAACTTGAACTAAAATTATTTGAGAACTGTAACTTGAACTGAAATTATTTAAGAACTCGAAGTTGAAGTTGAACTGAAATTATTTGAGAACTGAAACTGAACTGAAACTGAAATTACTCCCAGCCGAACTGAACTGAAACTGAAATAGAAATTATTTTGTGAAGTAAAATAACACTGGACTGAATATGGAGATACTGACAGATTCAGGATTAGGAAGGGAGTGCGGCAAGGATGCATTCTGTCTCCTTTCCTATTTAATATGTATGCTGAAAGGATAATGAGGCAGGCGGGAATGGATGAGGCTATGGAAGGAATAAAGATAGCGGGAAGAACAATAAACAATCTGAGATACGCTGACGATACAACACTATTGGCGGGTAAAAAAACCGATTTGGTAGAACTAATAAGAAGGCTCAAGAGTGAAAGTGAGAAAGCAGGACTCTACTTCAATATAAAGAAGACAAAGATCATGACAACAGAGGAGGAGGACAGTTTTGTAGTAGATGGAGAGGAAATAGAAACGGTAACTAGCTTCACGTTTTTGGGATCAGTAATAGAAAAAGAGGGAAAGTGTGATATGGAAATAAATCGTAGAGTAGCGATAGGAAAAACTGCAATGAATGGTCTGGAAAAAATATGGAAGGACAAACATGTGAGTATAGACACGAAAAAAAGATTGGTGAAGGCTCTGATCATACCAACAGTAACATACGGCAGTGAGACATGGACAATGACCAAGAAAATGAAAAAAAAAGATTAACGCATGCGAAATGTGGATATGGAGGAAGATGCAGAGAATATCATGGAAAGAGAAAAGGACCAACGATTGGGTGCGCATGAGTATCGGAATTGAGAATGAAGAGACACTACAACAAACAGTGCTAAGAGCAAAGTTGAGGTTCTTTGGTCATGTCATGCGATCAGATGGATTGGAAAAGGAAATGATGTTAGCATATGGAGAGGGAAGGAGAAAACAAGGACGACCAAGGAAAAAGTGGATGGACGAGATACATGAAACAACTGGAATGAATTTGGCAGAACTGAGAGATGCGACGGCGGACAGAAGGAAATGGAGAGGCTTGATCATGAAGGTCGCTAGAGTTCCAGGAACTGACAGCACAAGGTAAAGTATTGTGGCTTTTTTCAGAACCTGTTAAGAATGTTGTGTGGACATAATTATTGATATGTTTTATAGTTGTGATGTGCGATTATGTTGCATTTGCTTAATCAATTTCTCATTGATTGTTTTTACAGAATTTCAGTTTAATTCAAGATCTCTGTCATTTACTGATTATTGGAGCTGGTGGATTGGGCTGCGAATTACTCAAAGATCTGGTCAGTTTTAATTTAATGTCAGTTTTATTATTTATTTATCAATTTAAACTCTGTTACTTGTTATCGCACACATGAAGTGGATGCAGATCTGAATTAAAAGTTGTCTGCTTTCTGTACAGGTTCAAATAGATTTTTTTTATCTTGAAATTTCTTTATCTTAACTATCTTGAAAAAAACACTTCTCACTGTCTTACATGCTGTTGGCATTCTTAAAGTTTAATGAACTTGTAAGGATAGACTGTTTTGGTGTTGAATGGCTTGGTGGTTTTTTTATGCCATGACTTTTCACAATACAGTTGAGACAACCGAAGACTTTTGTTGGTAGAAAAGCATCATAGTTTTGTCGCTACTGAATGGCCACGGCTGTGAGCGGTCCTATTGATTTGATCATATTGAATATCTGTGATACTCATTACGACAACCACAAGAGTTATTTTTAACTGCTGTCTTGAACTGTTCCAACCGTTACATAGGTGGCCCTACCTAGTGGGACTATGGTCCCTTTTGGGCTCCTCCTTTTGGTACCCATTGAATGTTGTTTAGTTTAATCTGTTACGGTTTAATCTGTTCAATGTATATTTTGTGATTATGTTGTTACTCTGTCACGTTGAATGTTCTTTGGTGCCAATAAACACATTTGATTGATTGATTGATAAACACATTTGATATAAATATAAATTATCCATTACATTACATTACATATGATCAAATTACAAGTTGGGAGAGCTTCTAAAAAGGTGCTGTATGCTGATTTACTTATGCTTTTGCAGCTGTATTTTGTTTCAGTCTCGTTTACATAATGCATACAGTTGTATTTAATTTCAGTGTGAACCATTCTTCTAATTCTTTTGTTAAATTTTGGTTGCAGGCTTTGATGGGCTTTCGTAAAATCGATATCATTGATATGGATACAATTGATCTGTCCAACCTCAATCGACAGTTTCTTTTCAGGTGAGCCTTTAGAAGGGTTCACAGAACTGATAAATATGTTCATCAAATACTGTTTACATCCTTCAACGTTTCATTTTTTCATCACTATTGTCTAAACTGCTTCTGTGCTTTGTTATTTCTATCTAAAGCTATTGCTTCTATTGCTTTTGTATTTTGTATGGATTCAAAATGTTGTCTTTCCCTGCCCATGACTCCAGTAACATGTTGTGGATCAATTTATTTTGGAAAGGTAATATAATGTAATGCTACATATTTGCACGTATGTAAATATTGGTATATAAATATATAAATTTAAATATGTGAATTGTTACAAAACATGTATATAATGCTTTTAAAACTGTCAAAAGGCATGGATTGAAGTTATGGATAGACAATGACAAATGGAAAGATTCACTGGCTGGCTAATTGGCTGACTGACTGACTGGTTGTTGACTGCTGACTGACTGACTGACTGACTGAGAAAACAAATATTTCATATATGTAATTTTTAGAAAGCTTACTTTTTTTAAATCGGCTCTGAAGAGAGCGATGCTGAATTAAGTCTGGCACTTGTGAGTTTCTAAATGCAATCATTAATATTTGTCCAGGTACGTGAAGTCGATTTCTTTTCTTACAGGAAGAAGGACATTGGCCAGTCGAAGGCAGATGTAGCTGCAAAGTTCATCAACGACCGAGTCCCTGGCTGCTGTGTTACACCGTATCCTTTACGTTACAGGGTGGGGAGATGGTTAAATGGTAACATGCTGACACAAAGATCAGAGGGATGCAGGTTCGATACTCGCTAGTCCCATATGGTTGACTCAGCCTTCAACTCCCTTGGGGCAGCAGTAAAATGAGCAGTAGGACAGATGGGCGCCTTGCAGGCTGCCATAAGTTAAATTCGACTCCTGTTAAACGTGTTATCATCTGTTACTCTGAAACTCATCAAAAGCTTGTGTAGCTTTGATAACACAAACCACGTCACTCTAAGTTCCTTTTAAGATGCTGGACTTGTACTTGTTTATCCCACCGACTCAATCAAGCCGTCATTCACCTTTCTAAAGCAATGATTAAATACGCCAACGTCCAACTTCGGTTAGGTAACCGTGCACGATAAGTGCCTGAAATAAATAGGCTATGTAAGTCAGTGTTCTATATTTTCTGAATTTGTGAGTGTCTTTTAAACTTTGCTGTGAATTTCTTTAACTGAATTTCTGTGCAGACATTTTAAAAAGATACAAGACTTTGATGAAGATTTTTATTCAAGTGAGTGATCCAATTTGTTTAACACTTTTAACGTTAAGAGTGTTAACCCTTAAACCGCCACATACTTCATGGGGTTCATGCACCCCGGACGCCAAATACTTTCTTGTTGCAATATACTTACATATGTATATATATACATATATATGTATATATATGTGTAAGTATATATATATATGTATAATTGTATATATATTTAAGTATATACATATTTACATATGCATATATATACATGTATATGTATATATATGTATATATATACATATTCTGTATGTATATATATACATATATATGTAAGTATGTATATATATAGGTATATACATATTTACATATGTATATATATATACATATGTAAATATGTATATACTTATATATATATACATATATATATACCTACATATATATATGTATATATATACATATATATATATATACATATGTATATATATACATATATACTTACATATATATATATATATGTAAATATGTATATACTTATATATATATACATATATATACTTACACATATATATGTATATTTATATATACATATGCATATATATTAGGGTGCCAATGAAACGTACACGAAAAAATTAAGTTTTTATTTTCTGTGGTCTCACCCTCTAAAAATGTTCCTTTATATATGGAAGTTATTCAGGAAAAAAATTAACCAAATATTTAAATATTTAGAGGTGGCACAATGCTCCTGAAGGCTATGTAATGATAATGTGTCTTAATGCTAGTGAATTTCTGGCATATTGTTCTGCTCTGTCATTGAAAACTTGTTAACTATGTGGATTACTCAGAAGTTTTGATTATTTCCGTGCTTAATATCTATACTATATCAAATCTGTGTTTTATATTCAGTCTCGATGCTATGACATCCCTTAGTAAAAATTAAAATTAAAAGACCAAAATGTACTGTGAACCGAATAACTTTTGAATCCACTCGTTAGTGTTTTTGTTCTTATTTACTATTGGTTACTAAATAATGTTTAACAGAAAATCAATGCAAATTTGATTCTTTTATTATTAGCATTGATTACATTATTTCAAATATTTGTAGGTGAGTGATACTATGAGACTGCTATCATCTTCTTCTAGTTGTCAATCTATGACAAAACTATAGGCCTAAACTCGGTTCCATTGTATGCAGAAAATATTATTGTTATGTGTGTATTACTATATATGTAACAGGTCTCTTGTCTGGTAATGGCTTAGTCCAGTTGGCAGACATTAAAAAATATACATCGTGCATGGCTTATAGAAGGTCTGTCTGAGGCCATTGCCAGTTCTAAACTGCCTTCCAGTCGACAAGAAGTGTTAAGTCGTTTTCTGATCTGCATACAGTGCAGA
The DNA here is from genome assembly GCA_020284085.1 of Aporrectodea caliginosa. NCBI lineage: Eukaryota > Metazoa > Annelida > Clitellata > Crassiclitellata > Lumbricidae > Aporrectodea > Aporrectodea caliginosa. The sequence continues at coordinate 129,406 of JACEVL010001280.1, read as the reverse complement.
ACAAAACAGTTCAGGAGAGTGTTGCCGCCACTGCAAAGGAGATCAGTCAGTTTTGGGATAAATCACGTATTCCGACACGACAGCAATACCATATAATCTTCAAAATTAAGCAACAACACCACAAGTGGCAAGGTCTGAAGAAAGCTTCTTCCCGAAGAAAAGAAACGCAGCAGCACAAAGAAGATGAATTCACATCTGTTCTCGACGACTTATTTGATGTCGCGCATGCAGATGCTTTGCATTCGATAAAAAATAAAGGAAGACCGGGAATTTTAACTAGCACAGAGGGAGAAAGGAAGACATAGGAGTCTGGGACCAGATGACTTGAAGTTGGCGAAGGTCGAAGAGCGACGTTGTAAGAGAAAACAGCTAACCGAACACAAAAGGAAAAGAGTAGGCCTACAAGAGCGTAAGGTATCGCTAGGTTAGAGTTCTGTTGAAATTCCAGATAGCAATACAGACAGCAATGGGAGCAGTACAACTGAAGGTGAAGATAGTGATGTGAAAAATCCTGTGGTAAAGAAAACAAATGAAAACAACAAAGCCAATAAATATCATTAATCCCAGTGCAGGGTAAAAAGCTGAAGGTGGTAAACGACACAGGCGAACGGGGCGTCGCACTAATACAGACATTCAATTCCGCTGTTAGAAAGCAGGAGGAGCAGAAGCAATATCTGCTTCAGGTGGTTGAAAGCCATCACCAGCAGTTTCCAGAACCCCCTAAAAATTACTCGTTCAAAAACTGTGCAGCCAGTAACATTTATTAAACAATGAAACAACGAGGAGCAATGCATGTGTACATAGCGGCTTATTTAATACCATATTGCAGAGTTTTAAAACTTTACAGGACCTGGTCTTGTGCCACCAGTAAATGTTATGTGATTGCTACAAAACTTTATGTATTTCAGCTTAATGGCTAAAGGAACAAAACTAAGGGGTGAGACCTAAAAAATTGCAAACTTTGTTTTTCATTGGCACCCTAATATATATACATATATATATATACATATATATACATATGTAAATATATATATACATATATAAATATGTATATACTTATATATATATATACATATATGTATATATTTTTGGATATATATATATATTTGCATATGTATATATGTTTGTATATAGGCCTATGTATTTATATCTATAGGCGGCACCGGCGTTCAAAAGATATGTGTGACCGGCTATAGGCGGTTCCGGCGTTCTGCTAAATTTACATGGGAACCGCACGGGTGCGGTTCCGGCGGTTTAAGGGTTAAGATCAAGTGTATAATGAATGTCTATCCATGGATAGACATAATGACATTTATAGATACAGGTATGTACTATGTAGAACTGAACAGAATATTCGATTCGCTTAATAGGCTCATTCATATTTGGTATAATAGTTTTTTTTGGCTGAATGCGAATAATAAAAGCCTTTCACATGAGAATCTGTAATGTCTAGTTTTCTGAAAGCAAACTTGCATAACTTTGAGTAAGAAGGACAATTACTATCTTATGTAATGTCATGTAAAGAAATTCAGAATTGAAGAAAATATGAAGCTCAACTACTGTATAAAATGTGAGATATATTCAATTTGTTTAGATACATGTACTTTTGTCTAGCTTTTACTTATGCCTCACGATGTACAATTCTTTGTATTCAGCTGAATAGTAAATAGCTATTCGGTGCAGCTCTAATATGTAAATATAGCTGGAGAACAAATGTAGCTGGATATGTATATTTGCACATGACCTCTTGAAAGTGCCACTTAATTTTATTGTTAGTGAAAGCAGTTGTTTGTGATTTGGCTTTGTGTGGAACTTGTGGTCTTAACAGCGTGTGCTGTGATTATTGTTTGTAGAATTTCACATAGTTGTCTGTGGTTTGGATTCGATAGTAGCCAGACGCTGGATCAATGGACTGCTGGTTTGTCCCTCGATTTTCGAGTACAGTCTAAACTAAGGAGTTAAAGGTTCTTTGATGAAGTAAAAAATGGATTAAATGTTTAAGTGAGAATGCATATGCGTTATAATTTTAGAGTAAATAGTTTATGAGTTTGAAGGAAAAATAGCTCAACCATTGAAGCAAGTTTAAGCTAACATTTTGAAGGAATGAAATAGTTTAATATTTAACTTGGTGAATTATTTAATCAATCAGCCAGCCATGTAAACTTTGTCGATGTAAAAGCGCAACCCTTTCTGACATAAAAGCCATTTAAAAAGTTCCATCACATGCATTTGTAACATATCGGTATAGTTGTACACGTATATATGTGTAACAGTTCAGCTGTGTAACAATTCAGTTGTCTAACAATATGTGACTTAGTTACAGATAAATTGGTACCTTCAAAGGTTCTGGAGCAAGACTATCTGTTTGATAGCTGTGCTCCAGTGCATAGTAAAAGTTGCTAAATATATTTTTTAATACAGACATCTTTGTTAGATATTTTTAAATGATGATAAATCTCTGACTGTTTGGTTCTGATAATTCTGTGATTCGTATGCAGGTGAGCCTACTGACCTACGGAGAAGATGGAACCCTAGACAGGTCTAGCATCATTCCACTCATCGACGGAGGAACTGAAGGATTCAAGGGAAATGCAAGGGTCATTTTTCCGGGAGTGACAGCGTGTATTGAATGCACGCTGGATCTTTACCCGCCTCAGGTCAGTTCCACTGTTTTCAGTCTTTTAATATTTCTTCTATTGCAGCAATTTTTACTTGTTTTGGTTCAAGCCATTTATTATATCGAGTGGTCAGCATACTGGATTTTCAACCGAGAAGTTGGGGGTTCAAATCCCCACCAGGGCAGGAATTTATTTCCAGATTTCCTCTTTTCTGCACCCATAGCCAACTCCGCTATAATGAATATGCTGCCAGTGGGAAGATGAGACGGCGAGGGAGAGGGTTGGCCACCCGCCCTCATATGCCAGGGGTAAGAAAATAAAGTCGCTAATATTGATACCCATGGCTGCCTTAGTTTAATGCTTTAACAATGAGAGTTTACTAAAAGTGACTGTGAAGCCAATGCAGTTAAGTCACTATAGTGTTAAGGGACTGCTCTCTGCTTCTACTTCATATCCATCTATCTATCAATAATTATATGTATTATTGTATCTATGTATGTATATGTGTGTGTATGTACTAGAGAGTGACGCAGGGAGACAATCTCGTCCCCATCCCCGCCCCGCAAAAAGTAAGTCTTCCCCACTCCATCCCCGCATGTTTTTCCCTATCCCTGCCCCATCCTGCACGTTTCTCCCCATCCCACAGGACAATATCACATTCCCCGCAAAAAGTTTTCATCAATTCAAATTTAAAAAAAAAACAATTTCTAGCCTACAAAGCTATTTGTATTGCTGATGGCATTAATAAAGCATATGCAAAAACAGATTATCTTATTGACAGTTTGCAGTAACCAAGTCCTGACTATTTCTGTCTAGTAAGGTTCAGGAAATAAAAATATCTCCTTCTCAAATTCTCAGCCCGCTAGTTAACGTTTGCAAATTACAAACCGTTAGACTTTTCAGCAACGTAGACACGCTGATAAAATGGCCCAATATAATTTTTAGTTGAACTACAATGACCTTTTAAACAAATTCAGTTGGTTTTTTGTTTTGACAGTTAATTTTAAAACAATTCCATAAATAGGAAGTACAATGGATATGAGCCTGTAGCATCGAAAAGTCAATGGAACTGGAATTTTAAGTTGAGTAAGTAGGTAGCTGTAACCAAAGAAGTAAGTTACTGTATACTATGTACTGAAGTCTATGCACTGTATAAACTATAGAACTATAATAGTTACCATTACCGCAATTTTATCGCCGGCTCATTTCCCATTACCGCAGTATTACCGCAACAGTAAACCCATTACTGCAGTAAAACCGCAATTGTTGTCCCCATTACCGCGGTTGCATTCCATGCCTCTGCCCCAGGGAATGGAATCAACTTCCACACACTCTTCATAGCTCAAATTCACTTCCTTTCTTCAAAGAGCGGCTCAAAACTCACTATTTCTCCTTGGCTTTCAAAGTACTTGGATATCTTTAATGCATCTTCTCCTGACAGTTGGATATCCATGTGCTTGAAAGCCAAGGCTCCTCAGATTCACATGTTGGTGTGACCGTGCGCACGTTACAAATTTAATTACTACTACTATACTAATAATAATGTTTCTGTGCAGATAAATTTTCCTCTGTGTACGATTGCACACACCCCTCGTCTACCGGAGCATTGCGTTGAATACGTGCGTCTCTTACTGTGGCCGAAAGAAAATCCATTTGGCGGTAGGAAAGCATTGATTTCTTGTAACTGCAAACAGTAATGCTCATTGAATTTTATTAGTGGGAAATAAGGCACTTTGAATTCTGCAGGCAGACAGGATAGCAGAAGGAAGGCAGATCGGTAGGGTTGGCAAGTTGGCAGACAGGCAACTGGTCAGACGTTGTAGACTTTGGCAGGACATTCATTTATATATATATATATATATATATATATATATATATATATATAATGTGTGTGTGTATATATATATATATATATATATATATATGTATGTATGTATGTATATAATTTATTATTTATTAAGAGAATACAGATTACAACAGTTAAATGATTTTATTATAAAGTGTGCATATGTGTGTAAAGTTCATTCTGATAGAAGGTGTTGACTGAATCTCTGTTTATGTGAGGATCAACAAAGTGGACAGTTCTACTGTATCTTAAAGATGCACCATTTCTACGTAAGATAAGCCATGTTTCAATGCCATTGAGAAGAAGTTTATGAGATGAGCTGTGTAATTATCTAGATAAATACAGAAATTCATACAACTGTGTCTAGCAAAAGGTGTTCAATAGAGTTGGTATGATTGTCGATGATTCGTGCAACAATCAACAAAAGACCTTTGTTGTGTCTCGAGCGGCATATGTGTTGTTTAGCCACGCGTGTTGTTGAGCTGCGTATGTGTTGCTGCCTTTGTAGAAAACGTGGCGATCGATGGTGACGATCCAAAACACATTCACTGGATCCACAAGAAATCGCTCGAACGATCGAGTGAATATAATATCGTTGGAGTCACGTATCGTCTGACGCAGGGTACGTGAATAATCTAATAAACTCTGATCTGCTTTGGTTGAGTAACGCTAGTATATGTTTGAAAAGTGGTCACACTTAGTCAGAGAGGTGGATGTTGATGGTGATAACAGCAAAAGAAGACAAATTGCTTGAACACTCTAACGACGAGAGTGTACTAATAGTGACTGGGAAGCCAATGCTGCTCGTTGTTAAAGTGTTATGTTTGTATTCTTGGTATTCTTGCATGGGATGATAAATGTTTGAACTATTTTGCTTTTGGTTTGAGGGCTGATTTTCCTGTCAACAGTTGACGGGTGACATGTATGTTCTAAGTTGTCGTTGGGAACATAAAAATGAAAATAGCAAATGAGTAAAATTGAAATATTGTTGAAATACGAGCAATTTTGTTCTTAAATAGTCGACTTCTTAAATATGCCTCAAGTGAGTAAATGTTGTTACAGTTTATTGATACATAATCATTGCTATTGTTACTGTTATTGTTTATTTTACTGCTATTGTTATTGTTACTGCTAATGTCATTGTTGCAGGTGTTGTCAAGAGAATCATTCCTGCTGTTGCATCGACCAATGCAGTAATCGCAGGTTGGTAGTTAATGCTTCTTCATTTATAAACTTATTTTATATATTGGAATATGTGTTAGTCGATTGGTTAAAGCACTGGACTGTCAATCAAGAGGTCGAGGGTTCAAACACTCACCAGGGCTGAAATGTGTTTACAGATTTTGGATCCACCTGTGCCTCTAGCCAACTAGACTTTAGTGAGTATACTGACCGTCAGTAGTAAGATGAGACGACGAGGGAGAGAACTAGCTACCCACTCCCATATGCAGAGGCTAAGAAAACGAAGTTGCTGACACTTTATACATGTGGCTGCTTTTCATACTTAATTGAGATGTGTTTCTTGCAGATTTTCATTAATTTTAAACAAGTAAAATTTTCATTTGCTGAGATTATTTGAACTGGTAAGTAAATATTGAAATGTGTAATATTGAAATATTGTCTTTTCAGCTACCTGTGCCACAGAAGTATTTAAAATCGCAACCAGGTAAGATTTCCATTATACCGGTTCTTTGAAACCTTCATTTCAGACTTGTTTTAAAAACATTTTATATTCATAAGTCAAGTTTAAATTCACAGTTATGAATGAGTAAAATTCTTCTGTTCTACTTGAAGTTAATACATAAGAACAAAATTTCAGATATGACTGAAATAAATATAAATTGATTAAAATTTTAATTATGATTGAATTAAACGTGAAAAGATTGTCTATGATTGAAATCCTTGATGATAGGTTAAAACTTCGCTATTTAATTAACGAATGTGTATATGCAGTTTTTGAAAATATTATTTTTTTCTTCTTGTTACGTTTTAGTTGTTGCCTCCCGCTGAACAACTACATGAATTTCAATGATGTTGATGGTATCTACACTCACATGTTTGAAGCGGAGAAAAAGGTTAACGTTACGTTCAAACAATTCTTTCTTGATCTCAGACTTTTCATTTCATATTTTGCAACTATTATGTGGCTATCCGTGATGGGCCAGACTGAAAGGACTTTGAAAGTAAATGTCTAAAATTTTTAAATTCTGAAATGTGATAATGTCTCATTTATGTGGAAGGGTGAGCAGTATTAATTAGAATGAGTTGTTTATTGAGCCTGACTGACTGTTTGGATAAACTCAAATATCCTTACAGCATACTTTTTACACCAAAGAATTGTTCTAATTGGGTTTTTTATAACTTGAATTCTGATAAATGCAGTCAAGGTTTGGTTCCCAAATTTTATTCTGTTGTAGAAAGTGACTTCATTAATAATAATATTTAGTCTTGTTACAAGTCATTCTTGCTATGGATGTCAAAGACAGCATTATGAGGAGTTTCTAGTGTATAATATAAATTCTGGTATAATGCAGCTGGATACATGGACCCCAAGTTTAATTCGGCTTTATTACATGACCTCGTCATACTACAACCTTGTTATAATGTGGGACTTGACATGGCTCCCTAGGACTGCATTACAAGGTTACGTTGTACAGCTTAAATTTTTTTCTGTTGACAGTCTGCATGCATCTGTTGAAACATAATAGATGGGTGTATGCATATCCATTTGTCTTGTTGGATTATATGTTATGCGATCTGTTTTTAATTGTGTCTCTGCAGGATAACTGCAGTGTGTGTAGTCAGATTCCACAAAATCTCAGATTCAAGGAGACGGACACTTTGCAGGACGTCGTAACCTACCTGATGGAAAGTCCCACCTAGTGAGTTTGTTTTTCACATATAATTTATTCTTATTTACTTGTAAGACCAGGACATAGGGTAAAAGTGAAGCGCTGATGTCCCACAGTGGAATGTATACAGTTTTACTCCGTGCTGCTCCTCGGCCCATGATACCAGGGTCGACAAATCCCAAGGTCTTGGACACAGGGCCAAGTGTGCTGCAAGATTTGCTGTTTACACCCCAGCTTATGCCGGTACAAAATTGCACTACATGGGAACAGAGACAAGCGTTTGCAAACAACACTCATTGTCATTACAATGAATTCAATCTCACCAAATACAAACTTGTAATTTTGAGGTTACGAACTCGACAAGACAAGTTGTGAGTAATGTTCTTTGTCTATGTAGATGCTTTGTATTGATTTTGCTTTGTTTGCAGCCAGTTGAAGTCGCCTGGAATTGTGACGATGATTGGTGGAAAGAACAAGACCCTGTACATGTCAACAGTTAAGTCCATTGAAGTTGCCACAAAACCGAACCTCAAGAAGACACTGAAGGGTCAGTCAACCGGTCTTCCTCCTGTTAAATAAGTGCTAATTTTAAACATTTGAAAGTCGTTTTCAACTCATGAAATGGTGCCATTTCTTTAAAATTGTTACTATGTAGGGGTGGGGCCTTGAACAGGTTCTCTCACAATTGCTCATTGCCATCGATTGATGCTTGGTCATTAGATAGTGAGGCTAATAAATGCATAATAATAGCAATAATACCGTATGTTATAATTCTTGTACAATAGCAATATGCAAACCGACAACCAGATTTTGTTCTTCTGAGATTCATCAGTTTAACAACATCTTGTGGCATAAAAGGCCAGTGATGTCTGTACAGTATTTACTTTAGCAATAGGTATCTTTGGACAGGCCCTCTGACTTGAAAAAGCACTTGTTAATAATCTGGTTCCCTGCACTTAGGTTTTAGGAGTGCTTTAGAAAGTTCAAAGATTCCGATTAAAAACTGATTCCGTTTCCTGCATTTCTTCTTTGTAGAACTGAACTTAATGAATGGCCAGGAGATCTATGTTGCCGACCCAACGTCACCCACCAACCTGCTGTTCAAGCTGTACACGGCATCTGACATGGACACAAACCAACCCAACAACAGCACTGTTAACGCAGCAAACAGCTCAGTCTAGCCACAGTCCAGCTGTCTGTTATTTAGCCAGAATACTTACAAAGGTTTTTTAATTAAATGTTTGTTCACGTGCATTGTTTACTTGTGGCAGTTGTTTTAACGGTGGGAAATTTTCAGATGATCTAGAGTTGGCATCCAGCTGGACCTGTAGAGAGTAGACTCTTTAAGCTGCAGGCTTTCAACTTGAATGGGTTAGCAGTAACATGCTGACGTTTCTGTTATCTATGGACTTATAGTTGATCTGCTGTGCGAGAATGCTGTACATCTTTTTTGTTCCGTATCTGAAATATTGCCATCATTATAATGAAACCTCATGTTGTGATGCTTTACTTGATAACCGCTTTGAGAATGCATGTTAACAAGGGTGGTCTTTCTGTAGTCTTTTACCGTATTTCAAGGCCGTCTTTAAATATGGTAAAAGACCGTCTTCATACTGGTGCATAAAAGTTTGGTTTTCTCTGATCTAAACACAATTGACCTCAGAAAGAGATTCACGGAACATCATTGTTATGCAAGAAACCACACAGAAGCTCAATTTACAGCCATTATAAGTATAACTTAACTTAACTTGAAGCGATTGATGCTTCATGCTTCATAATAACTGTGCTATGGAAGTTGACTTTAGACTCTACTCATCATTGCAGGCAGATACCAAAGATGCTGCAGGTACAATATATTGCAGCCTGTGCTGTTTTATATTAAAAATTGATTACAAGTTATAGCTACGAAACAAAAGAATTCAATTCACATTTGGACAGAAAACTAGTCAGTAACTACCAAAACTACCTAAGAAACCAAAAACAGACTGGATACAGGGCCGGATTAAGACTTCCAGTGGCCCTAAGCCAAGAGCCGGGTTAAGACATACGGGGCCCGAAGCCAAGGAGGCCTAACCCCAAAGCAAAGCCCATTACCAAAGTTCGGGTATCTGAACACAAAGATCTAAACGCATATGATAAGCTACGTTTTTTCTAATGAAATATATGCTAAATAATAACATGCATTGCACATGTACCGTTATCTAATCAGTTTGTATTAAAGCATTTATAATAATCATTTAAAACTTATTTTATTAATTTAGATTGCACAACCTGCACAGAACTCCGTATCTTACCATTACTAGCGCTGAAAAACGTTTCAGTGTAAAGCGCTAAATTATTTAAAATTATACAAAATTAGGAATTTGCAATAGCAATTTGATTTAATTTCTCCAGATTTTGGGGCCCTCAAAAACGTGGATCTTGGGGAGCCTAAGCCATGGCTTATTTGATTTGGCTTATGCTTTAATCCGGCACTGGATGGAGACTATTATCTGTAACTCCTCGGCTGTTATTTGCGGCATACTCTCAAGTATACTGATGTCATCTGCACTAGAATGGAATGTCTTCACGATTTTACACAAGCATCAACGTAGCAAATATGCACATGTTGATATCGGGTGAGCGCAAACATTCAAAATGTATCAGGCTGTTAGTACGTGAATAATACGGTAATTGACACCTAACAATCTCTCAAGCGGAGCTGAAACTCTGGCTTCCTTTATGTTACAATGAATGTGAGAAGGCTACTGGATAGTACGGGTACTCTGGAACAAGTAGCACAGTCATGCTAAGCAACTGCATGTCACAACACCACTGGAACAAGTGGTAGAAGTTTCAAGTGATGGGAACCTGGCCACCACTACTTTCATGGTCTCATTTTGATATTGCTTCAAACTTCATCAACAGGCTTGTTCCACCAGGGTCTCTAAAATCCACCGGATCTGGTATGGCACTGACGAGTATTAGTACCCGATGCAATGAACACAAACCCTACAAAAGCCCATCAGCCAACTTCTGTGGGCATTTCAAATCACATATTTATTGTACTTGAAGCCCTGAACATGTCAAACGTCTTGCACTGCCAAATGCAAATTCTCGGTTCTAATCTGAACACTTCTATTGCGCTAATATCAAACTCTATAACGCATAGATCAGTGGTTGCTTCTGAGCAAAGTTACACTCTGAAATAAGACAAGTGATGGTGGATAAACATTAAACAATCCGACAAGGACGAGTTCTAAACGTCCTCTGCTGGTGCCACGTCAGAAGCACTCCTAAATTAAGTAGATGTGTTGAAGTGGTGCACTTTATAAACTCTATTGCATTACATAGAAGAGAAGAGCAGTCCCTTGAGCTATCCTGAGAGGCAGCCATGGGTATGAAGTGTTAGCGACTTCATTTTCTTAGCCTCGGCATACAGTGGTGGATGGCCACTCCTCGCCGTCCCATCTCCCCACCCAAAGTGTAAGGTCAGTGTACTCATTATGGCTGAGTTGGCTAGAGGGGTGCATGTGGAGCAGAAATCTCTAACCAAATGTCTAATCCTGCAGGGATTTGAACCCCTGACTGATAGTCCAGCATGCTGACCGCTACACTATCGAGCACACATAATTTACGCCAAATGTGGCAATTTCAAAACCTATATCAACATTCTCCAATCCCATAATACGTATGTATCAACATTGCAAGTCACAAGGAATACAGTGAACAAGGCAAACATAGCAATCAAGACTGCAGCTTCGCTTGGCTAAAATTTTCTAGTTTACACCTAACCAAGTCCTCAAATTGCATTTACGATAAACAATGCTGTTGTAATGCCTGCAAAATTACCAGATTGGTACCAGATGTGATGCCAGGCTCATAATAAGAAATTAATTTTGTTTTCATCCTAGAGATATTTATTTCAATGCTTATGGATAATTTCACCTCGGATAGAAACAGCAATAATACTAATAACGCTAGTCACATGCCCAGCACCTCTGAGAGTGTTTCTGAAGAGCTGCTGTGTCAATGTTACTTTACAATTACAATGATACCATGTGTACTTGCCAATCCGATCGTGCAGGCAGTACTAGTATAACTACTATTTCTAATAAATCACTAGACATACCTACTCTATTTTGTATAACAGCGGCAGTGCTGTGTAGCATTCACGTTGAAAAGTACACTGCTATATTGTGTTATGGAACAAACATGCTCGAGTTTCTTGAGCTTTAATCGACAATCGTACAGTTAGGTCCAATGACATACCACAAAACACTTGAAGGAAACTCTTACTTGATTTCTCCTTACACCATTGACAAACTTAGTTACAGTGCAGCACGTTCTAGTTTCATCATCAACACCCAAAATGTCTGCTTCCTGCCACAATCAGTAGCTTAACTGTGAGCTCCCAAATGCATGGGGACCAGATATGAAAAACAAGGTGTCAGCTCCAAGCCTGATACACAGCACAAACTGACCCCATTTCTGGGTCATTTCGGTAATCTGTGGTGGGGCATAAAATTTGAAGTTACTCCCAAGTAACCATATGATCAGAAACAACTCTAATCATTTACTCAAAGCCTCAGATTCACATTTTGGTGTGACTGTGTGCGCATTATAAATTTAATCAAAAATAATAATAATACTCTTATTGATAATACTAAACACAAAGGTCACCATAGTTGAGTTTCTCATGCAAAAACAAAACGGCTCAGTATCTCTGCATGTATTGTCAAGAACAGCATTGACACCAATACAATCTGGTGGACACTACATTAGAACAGTTCTTTCCAACAACTAAGATATATTATTGAACCAATTTTCTATTTAATATGCAGCCATCACAATAGCTGACAGCAATTCTTGCGCAACAACTGGCAAAACAGTTGAAGAAATTAAACTCCGCTGCGATCAAATGACGCAAGCGTTTCCACGACGACATCAAACATTTTGCTAACTAAGAATTTCTAACCTTCAATTAGTTGTCAACAACAAGGAATTAAAGAAAGTTTTCATTTAATAAATTATTACCACAAATTAAAGCAATTACGGGATATAATTTATGCAGCGTAAGCCTATAACTGGCGTGCGTTTACCTTTCAATCAAGAAAACAGGCAACTGGAAAACTATGGTCCCAAAACACCACCAACTAGTTAGATAACCTTTCAATTTAGTTAACCAGTACTGTAATCAATGGCTAATTATCGGGCTCGTTAGTGACTCCAACAGCAACATCATGTGCAGGACATGCAAAGACCATTTGAAATCATTCGAATATATAGGCTACAAACGGAATCATGCAGGTCGCCAAGAAGCCCATATGGGAACTTTGTCAAATTAGCTTAATATGTATTGCACATGATGTAGCTGCTGGGGGAACAGTACTTAAGAAATCATTCGTTGGTAGCGGGATCTTTTAAACGACAAAACGCAGTGCCAGAGGGACAAATACAAGATTTTCAGCCGATCACAAGACTCACCCTTTTAAGCCTGTCTGTCAGCCATGTCTCAGCACCCTTGAAAGGTTTATAACGGTGCTATATAAATAATCAGAAAAAACATACACTCAGCAACAATGGGAAACCGTCCGAGTTGCTAGACCCAGGAACAAATTTCACGTTTCACATAGAGCATCAGGTCCTGATGCCAGTCATTTGGCGGCGATGGGTACAAATAAATTATAGCCACGGTACTCAGATTCACATTACATATACTGGAATTCAACAGTGTTATCTGTCTTGGTCTTAACTAAACCCAACTGTATGGTAACAACCAGTTCACGGCCATTTCTAGTCATATTTAGCCATTTCAGAGTTGTCTGCAGAGCAATAATTTCAAAGTCTGGCCTAGGCCAGCTAGCATTGTCATAAAAATATCAACATGGTACACAGGAAAAACGGAGACCAATGTTTCGATCATTAAAGAAATGTGCAGGATGCCAAGGTTATGGCTGTTTCTTGTTCTCCACTTACTGGTGATTCTAGCTTCCACTCACGACTGATCTTAAGCCCCAGTTCAAATCAATTCTGATTTTTATTATTCTAATCAAGAAAAACGGATGGATTCTAAAATAGACAACAAACAGGGTTTTTCCACAGGACACCAGGATTTCAGTATGAAAGGAGCTATTAAACCACAAATGCTATTTCTCACCCACAAAGAAAGATCAAAAGGACCCACCACCACACCACAACAGAAATTCCGAATTAAAGACTCTACCTTAGAAATGTATAATACTGAATTCGGGGTAATTACCACTTAGAAGTCAACACAGCAACGGGTCATTCAAATGGCGCTGCTTGTGCTATGTTGGAATTCTCAAATCCTCATCCTAAAACTCCTCAAATTTAGCTTACAATTTTCAGGCCCAAGTATTGAATTGGTAGATACGCTGAATTTGGGTTAAGTGATCATTACCCTACAAGTTAATACTTCTGGCTGCTCGTCATAACTGCATCAGCTTGTAAGATTGTCACAGACACTGGTTGGACGTTAGTTATCACTGTTGTATGATGAACCACCGTTTCTGACTGGTTGCGTGAATGTCGTGAAAAGTGTTGCACGATATTGGAAATGTACCTCACGATTATAAACTTACAAATTTGGACAAAATAAAGAAAATACGTTTAAATCCGTTTTTAAATTCGTACAAGTACTTTCACCTACAGAAGAGTGGCTATGCTGTAAAAGTCCAGCATGGAAATCATTTACTACTATACGCTTTTCTCAACAGCAGACTTCAGAAGCATCACATCAGAACCACAACGTAAGTCAAATATTCAAAGAATTGCACTGCTGTGGCCCAGTGCCAGAAGAATAAGTGTAAAAAGTTTCAATTACTACAATTTATCTATTGACGAACAGCGAGTCCTTCGCGAACAGAATACAGAGAAATGCATTTTGTGTCCAAGTTATTCCGACCATTTGTCAATGAATCTATCAGTCGACACATCAACAAATCACGATAAGGTAGCGTCTCGACAACATCTAAACAAACGCCCGGCGGGTCGCCGTAGTAACGATCGATCCACAGCAGCAGAAAAGCTGAAGCGGGTCGTTCCACGGACGCCGGAAATTCTCGAGAAATACGTCTACAACATCCAACGGCCACAACACACTTCTCGACAACGGATAAACGATCGTCGACGCAAACGAATACACACACGATAATTGTTTAAAATCCGAGAAAAGAAAGCCGAACTTTTTGTATCGTTCCGTCCTAGGCGACAATAGAAACTCTACACTACGCAAGGGGGGGGCCGTGCCCGAACAAAGAAAGCCGCATCGAGGCGGGTCGGTTAGTGATTCAGATGACGGTCGGCATTGCCACTCACGACAGAGAGAGAGAAGTCCTGCGAGCGAGTTATAATCGAGACTAGACGAGACCAGTTGCGCTTGCTTCGTTCTAATTATCTTTCAAGTCGAACTCGTTCTTTTTCCCGGGGACGCTGCTCCTGCCCGCCGACGAAGCCGCCGCTGCCGCAGCCGACATGTCGTAGGTGGGCATCATGCCTGGAGGTGCCATGTAGCCCGGATGTAATCCCATGTGGGAGGCCGGCATCGGCGTCGGATAGTGCATGGGAATGTAGCCTCGGTTCAGCGACGAACTGCTTCCCTGCGAAGAAGCGTTTGAAGAATGGTGCGGTGGAACAGGAGGCAGCGGCGGATAGTAACCCCCTTGCGACATGTTGTACGGGTACGGCGCGTACGGATAGCCGCCCATGCCCGACGAATACGCCATGCTCGGGCTCTGGCGGTAGCCGGATGTGCTGGCCCGCGCGCTTTCGAGCGACTTAACGCCACGCCGGCCCAGCCCGATGTCGTCCGAATCGCTTCCCAAGAGCAGCGACGAGAAGCTGCGATCGTCCGAGCCAAGGTCGTCAAAGTTCATCTCGCTTCCAAAGTCCGTGCTATCAGTCTGCGTGCTAAACGCGTCCGAAAACGATTCCATACCCATCCGACCCATTGGTCCCATCGGCTGCATCCACGGCGGTGGCATGCTGGGCATCCACGAGTACGGACTCGGCATTCCGTACGGTGGCATGGTTGGAGGTAAGTACGGTGGCGCCATCGCCATAGGATGCCTGGGAGGGATGTTCTGCGATGGGCGATGTTCGACCGGCGTGAACGACTTTGAAGACGACTGTCGCGAGATCTGCGACTCGTTCGGGTTGTGAACCATCGCTGGAGAACTTCTCGTCGAGTTGTTAAGAAAGCCGTGATAGAAGCTGTCGGGCGCGTTCGACTCCAGCCCGGATTGACCCGGGTGCGCGTTCAGATCGTCCGAATCGGACAGCAGTTCGTCAAAGTCGGGCGCCCGGTCCCACATTGCCTCGTGGTCAGATCTGTCTTCGGTCGTTGGTAATCCCGCCGGTGGCATAACGCTCCCAGCGGTTTTGTTTGCCATCGGTTGCAAAGCCTGGGTGGCGCCGAAGCTCCCGATGTTCGGGGCGACGCCGGCCACGGGGTTCATCGTTTCCATGGCACCTGTGATGGCGCTAGGGGCAACCTTGGCGCCCGAGTTGCCGTTGCTGCCGGCGCTCGAGGTAGTCGCAGTGCTGGCCCTGGTGCTGACGATGCTAGAGACGATGCTAGCCTTGGTGCTGGTGCCACTTGGCATGACTGCTGGAAGAATTGGGACCCTCGGAGGCTGTTGCTGCTGTTGCGGATGCTGCTGCAATGGTCTGACAGGAGCATCTGCAACTGGCACAACTGATGGTTTTGTCTCAGACGTAGACTTTGGTGCTGTCACGGTTGGTGAGGGTATCGGCTGAGTCGACGAAGTCGACACCGTTGTCGCAGTCGCAGACTCGGAGGTTTCTGTGCTCGTTACGGAGGCAGGTGCTCCTGTTGATGTGGTCATCGACTTCACAGTCGACTGAGTATTCGTAGCTGTCGAGCCTGAACAAAAATCACATTTCTGTTAGGACAGATATCCATACCCAAAAGAAACCTGACTAAGTGATAATTCTATTAACTCATTATGCAAATCAGTGAACATATAAACACAGGTTGTTAGTTTCAGGTATGTAACGCACCAGATGACCTAAGGCTGCTGCCACAAACCTTCCATGACAGCTAACTCTACTTGCATATGTAAGGAAAAGATAGGGCAGGGTAACGCATATTACGGTATGGTAGGGTAAGGTGGCATAAGGTACCCGGGTTTGCAAATAATAAAAGCACCCACCTGTAATTGTAGATACAAAGCTGACAGTCGTAGAAGTCGTGACGCGCGTCGCAGTCGAGGTGGCTGTCTTTCGAGCTGGTAGCGACGCAGTCGAAATCGTAGAAGTGGTATTCGATGCCGAAGTGGCAGTAGTTGCAGCGGCAGTTGTGGTGGTGGTGGTTGCTCCAGGTTTAGGTGTCGTTCGAACCGCAAAGATTTTTCCGTGGCTCGTGCGGATGTAGACGCCTTTAGGGGTTCGTATGATGAGGACTTTCTCTCCAGCCGGGATTTTGCTTGGAGTTGAATCCGATGATGTATTAGTTGGTGGAATTATTATGTCTAGAAAGGAACAAAGAAATCAAATTGTAAACAAACATTTATATAGGGCCGCTCAAAGTGCAAAACAAATCAGAAGCACTCACAGTGCTAGCCTATATGGCATTATACATCAACAGATAAGAAGAGCAGTTCCTTAAGCCAAAGTCCTGAGGCAGCCATTGGTATGGAGTGTCAGCAACTTCATTTTCTTAGCCTTGGCATATGAGTATGGGTGGCCAGTCCTCTCCCTCACTGTCTCATCTTCCCACCAACAGTGCATGGTCATAATAGGCGAGTTGGCTGGGGTGGGAAATTTCGACACAAATTACTGCCCCGGCATGGATTTGAACCCCACACTTCTCAACTGACAGTCCAGCACGCTGACCACTACACTATCAAGCACCTCAACTAAGAGCTAGATTAGACAATTATATTGGTTAGCAAAACAATGCAAAGTAAAACTAGAAGGGTCACCAGTGTAATTTAGGCAAAGCAATCCATCAAAATGACGGAGGTCGATCAACATGACCAGTGACAAGCGCAGAGCAATCACAATTCATACTCATACGCCAAGCTGTCTACAAAATTTTGTAGACACTGTTCACGAAGCAGATATTCTGAAAAATTGCACTACATAAATTTTTCTGATACAAAACATCGGATACATTACATCACCTGAATCTGAAACTCGTTTTGAGACACCCACATTCCTCTAAAAAAAGGTACACCTATACGACGAGGTTGGTAAATGTCGTCTTACCTGTAGTAGTCTGCACTTGTTGAACGGAAACACCTGGCTTCATTCCAGCCGTTCCGAAATTCTGTCCCATTAGACGATTTGGGAAAGTCGCTCCACCGGACGACCTCATCGGAATCGGAGTGGACATCATCGGCCGAACGCTTGCGACTGGACGTCCACCAGCTCCATACCTAATTAAATATTTGAAATCATAATCGCTGATTTTGATTTCTATAGAGCCGCTTTAAGATTCACATAAGCCAACTGGGGATGGGAAGACGTTGGTTGGGTTTTGATAATAATATTTGTCTATTAATTCAAACTGACAATACACACCACGTGGGTGGTGCACCTCTGCCGTAGGCACTTCAACTCCATAAAATGCAGTGTCTTTGTGAGGTAAGGTGCTCTGTTAAGTGTCAAGATGCGTGTTAACACTTTAACAACGAGCTGCATTGGTTTCCCAGTCGCTTTTAGTAAATTTTCATTGTTTAAGTGCTAATGTTTGATACAAAGGAGAAAGGCAAGAAGTATTGCTTTTCAGCCACTGTGAGACAGCAGACTGACTCTCTGAGCACGTTAGACTCCAGAAGTTGCTCATTAGTAATTATTAGTAAGGGTACTCGCACGGTGGCTGATCGGTTAGAGCGCTCAGCCAGTAATGCGAAGAGTACGGGTTTGAGTCTCGTCCGAGGCAGTTACTGTGTAGGGGCCTTAAGCAAGTCCTTCACGCACAATTGCTCTGCGACATCGATGCTCTTCTGAACTTTGGAAGGAGGGCAATATCAGATAGAGTTGTATTGTATAATGATGCTGCAACTGACCTCATCACTGGCATTCCATCGGCATTCTTCTGATACAGAGACGAGTAAGATGGGCGTGGGTATCCAAATGTACTCAGCTTCTTCTCCATCTCGTATCCTTGCTTTGCCAGACGCTTCTCGCGCTTCGTCAGCTTTTGATCCTTTCGATCGAGAAGAAGCGACTCATGAGTAAACGGCTCCTGTAAAAGAGAGTCAGCATATAGAAGCAGCTACGGATGATGCCTCCAAACTACACTCAATATCCCATGCTTGACTACAACACAAAATTTTACTCAGCCAAGGAAAGCAATGTCTTTATAACAGCACTACTAGGTACAGCAACAGAGAAAGTAAGAGAGAAAATTAGACACAAAGCATAGTAGGGGTCCTTGATAGGGTAGTGGTAAGCATGCTGGACTGTTAATCGAGAGGTCGGGATTCAATTCCCCACCAGGATATTTGGTTCGTGATTTCTGTTCTGCCTGTGCCCCTGCCAAGTCAGCTATAACGAGTACATAGACCATACACTGTCGGTTGGAAGATAACACAGTGGCGGAGGACTGGCCACCTGCCCTCACATGCAGAGGCTTTTATGCATGGCTAACTTAAGGGACTGCTCTTTTTCATCTTCATAGCTAGGTAGAAAAGGTAAAAAAAACAGCATACTTTTGTTATCCAGCTGTTATATCTTCTGACAATTTTCTTCAGCAGTTCATCGGAACACTTGTCATCGTAATCTTCTATGCTTATACTCGGCAAATCAGTGTCCTGCAAACAAACAGTCATCCATACAGACACTTCCTCTTTGAAACACTCTGCATATAACATGGTCTATTCTTTTCACCTAAGCAAACACTATTAATACATAGCCAGTTTAGTAATGGCACAACAAGATTGGTTTTACTTGTGGTACAATTACTGATAGATAGCTGTTTTGATTATAAAAAATTCAGTGACCACTGCATCAGGTAGATTTCAAAGCTAATACAGATGGATTTCACAAAAAACTTATAAACACAACTTTCAATTGTGGCAAAACTATTTATTCATTTTAGAATTTCACTGACTGTTCACAGACAGCACAATTCGAAATTATCACTGATAATTATATTCATTTATTGAGAAAGACAACTCTGATTGGCACACAGCAATCAGGTACAATGTCATAGAGTTTAGAGAAATAACAGGCGTTTTTTCACAGAGGACCTTTGGACCAGAAGGACACAGGTGTTTTGTCACACAATAAACAAAACTTTTTAGAGTTCTGTGCAAAAACTATCACACGATATTTTATACAATAAGCACAAACTCGCACACGTTCCGGGAAACGACAGATATTTCACACAACAAAAACTGCGAAGGTCTAAAACATGTCGCTTATAAATGCAATATGGCCACGAGACAAACTAACCTCGTATCGCATCAGTATGTCCACCTGTTTACGCGACATCAAGTTCTGTGGATTAAGTTCATCGACGACGCGATCGGATATTCCCTGTTTGTTGATCTGGCGATCATAGATGTTTTTCTCCATTGTGTTGTCCGTAACCAGACGATAGACGTAGCAGCATTTCGTCTGTCCGTAACGGTAGACGCGACAGACAGCTTGGCAGTCGTGACACGGGTTCCAAGACGCGTCGAAGATAACCACACGGCTCGCACCGACCAAGTTTATACCAAGACATCCAGCTCTGTCGGTGAAAAAGATGTTACATGTTTTAGTTAATGCTTAGGAACCATGATGAACTGGTAAAACAGAAAAGTGAAAGCTCCAGATGAACAAGTCCAATATCATCAAAATATGAAGACAATCATTATTATTTATTATTATTATGCATTTATTAAGCACACGTATCTAACTAAATGTGTCAATCGACAGCGCCGAGCATCTGCGAATGAAGGACTTGCTCAAGGTCCGTACACAGTAGCTGCTTTGGACAAGGATCGAACTCGTACTCTCAATGTTAAAGGCCAAGCGCTCTAACCAATTGGCCAGCCCCAAATTATACAAATGACAGAGACAAATGAGGTCTAACTCCTTGCCGACGGTTGTCACTCAAAGTCTGCACAGTAGGTTCTCAATCCACAACATTAGATTACAGAACAAGGTGCTACCAAATAGACCAGTCATCTGCACACACTAACAACACACTAAAACTAATTAATATATACATAAATAATGAAATTACCTTGTGGAGAGCAAGAATAAATGGATCTTATTGTTGTTATCATCGTTAAATTGATTAATGAGTTTCTCTCGGTCAATGCCAGACGTACTTCCATCAAGACCTAAGAACAACATTACTCCAAACAATTAACAAATTAAACTATCACAAAACAATTTCAAACACTGTCAAAAAAAGAAAATACTGAACAAAACTGAGTCATCAATCAGTACAGTGCATTCGCAATCAAGCAGCACTCTTCAAGTACCAGTCTAAAAAATGCATCCCATAAACCAAAACTACTACTGTTAATAGCAGTAAGGTAAGGTATGTTAACACTTTAACGACGAACTGCATTGATTTCCCAGTCGCTTTTAGTACACTCTCGTCGTTGAAGTGTTAATAGCAGTAAAATAAGGCAGAGCTTTTTAAGCACTTGCTAATCAGTCAAACAGCCATGTGTGCAGCACTTTCATGAGGCACTTAAAAGGTGTTATATTTCGATAAATACTAATACCAACAACAAAGATTAGATAAAGATTTAGAATATGAAGATACTTAACAATAGCTTATTTGACCTGGAGAGACCATTTTATACACATAGACATATATTGTAACGTATTGCATTTTGCTAGTGCGATTATGCAATAAACGAATAAACAGTACAATACAAACGTACGGAAATAATTCTTGTTCCTCATCCACACTTCTCCGTTTCCCGGAATCTGGCGCTTGCCAAGGTATTCCTCAATCAGACCTAACGTAAACAGACTCTGGCTGAAAGAGAAAAGTAAAATCCAACATCAATATTAAACAACACAATGCAAAGCAATATATGCCTGATACATAGAAGACAAAGAAGAAGAGCAGTCCCTTAAGCCAGCCCTGGATATAAAGCATTAGTTGCTTCATTTCTTAGCCTTGGCATATGAGGGCGGGTGGCCAGTCTTCTCCCTCACTGTTTCATCTTCTCAACGACAGAGTATGGTCAGCGTACTCATAATAGCCGAGTTGGCACATGGAGCATAAATAAAAAAAAATTCTGCTTTGGCAGGGATATGAACCTCCAAACTCTCGATTTACAGTCCAGCATGCTAACCACTACACTCACTATCAAGCACCTGATACTTAGACAGTGCTTTATTCTAGTGGCCAGTATGATGGACTGTCAACCCAGCAGTCAGAGGTTCAAATACCAGCCTGGAGAGAAAAAGATATATCAAGCCATCAGATCATTGTCTGAAGCTGAACTAAATTTGGATCAATATTCCCACCGAGTTATACCAGACAGAGCTAGTGGTAAAGAGAGCTCTAGAGAAACTTCAAAGTATTAACCAATTTTACTGTATTACCATGCATAACAAAATGTGTCGTTTTTCCAGCAAAACTATACACCAGTGATTTAATAACAGTTTTAAAACTAACAGAAGTAATCAAGCAGAAACCTCAGGAAGTGAATTACGACTCTGTGAAAAGACAACATAGAAAAACTCAAAATCACCTGCAAAGTCAAGGGATTCAGCCAAGCGGCAGAAAAAACACAAAAGCAAGGCTTACCTGAAGACGAGTATTTTGTCGCCAATGGCAACCGCCTCTTCGATGATGTCCAGAAGAATGACCATCTTGCCGCTATGCTCTGCTATACCAGCCACATAGTCCTTCATCAGATTCGTAGCCTAAAACAAAGTAAAGAAAACACAAGACGTAAAATTTATACGCATGATATTCTTAAACCTTCTCGTAACATGCCTTCGCAGCAATGACAGAACATTCCGACTTCCAAATACAGTTTGCATTATGGTTTTCCCATCGAAATGCATGTTCTGACTGCAATGATTTCTCCAAACACCTCAGTCTGCTAACCAAAGACTTCAATCTTGACAGACAGGACTGGGCGTACACACATGCAATTATCTTCAACGAGTGCCAAATAAGTTACGCAATAACACTAATTCACATCATCCATTTGTAAGTTCTGTTTTGCCAGGGAAGAATAGAGAGCATTTCTTAAACCTTCTCGCAACATGCCTTAGCAGCAATGATAGAACATTCTGATGCTATATAAATTAAGTATTATAACAGGCAGCAATAATGCAGAGCTACACTCACCCAGTCGTAGCTGATCACTTGAGACTCCTTTCTATCGGCAACAGGTGGAGCCACCACTGCAGTAGCAGTAGAAGAGGCATCATCAGTAGTGGCTGAGGCCACAGATGCTGGGGTGGAAGTTGGGGTTCCGGGTGCTACCAATGCCGTAGTAGCCGGCACTGCTGAAGCGCCAGGTCCTGGCTGTCCCTGGCCATTAGACTGACTCATGGGCTGGTTGGGAGTGGCCTGTGCAACTGGGGTAGGAGGTTGGATTGGGTTGGAAGCATTGTTTGGCTTCTGTTTACCCTTCCCCTTCTTGCTCTGAGGGGTTGGTGTGGCAGGTGGGACATCGGTCGCACCCTTGGCATCTTCAATGTCAAGGTCGTTGTCGTCCTTCCGTTGCTCCACGATTTGATATAAAATATCCGGATGATTCCATATCTAACAACACAAAGGGTAACAAATGCAACAGGTCAGCAAGGTCAAAATAATAATATTACTATATATGCCTGTATAATAATATGTGAGCGAGTCCTGGAAAAGAATGGTTTTTAACTGAGATCTGAAGGCCAACAGACTCTGTATATATTAGGCAGAACTGCGCCTCTTCAGCCATTGGCCCCCAGTCTAGAACAGGCTCCCCTTGGCGCTACGTTTGCTCCCCAGGGTCCACTCCGATACGTCCTATTCTAACCTCAAAACTGTCCTTTTTAGCCATGCTGGGGTCGGGAGCATTTTGGTGTAGTAGCCCTGCAGGGGTGCTATATAAATCTCTGTAATGAATTAATGAATTTGCCAGCAGACAGTTTCAGATTCTGTGGTGAAATGTTCAGTTACAATCTCACCAAGTTTGGACCAGTCATTAGAATGAGATTTAGGCAAGTTTGAGAACAAATGCACACCTTGCAGCAAACCGAGAATGCTTTAATTGGATTGTTACTGTTGCTCCAGCTGGTCAATCCTGAATCCTTGATTGAAGACATGAACTCATTATAGAGTTGCCGCTGTATCGGAGACATCCGAATGAACAGTACGTACTCCTCCTTCACGGGAAGAGCAGTCTGCAGAACCGCATGACCACGTCTATGACAACATACAACAAAATTTAGACTCATTGCAACAATCCTAGCAGGGTACATTAATGTAATAAACGATGATGAAGCAGTTTCAAACTTCATTTACATCCACTGCTCTAAACTTAGTAGGCCGCAGTTCTGTCACAAAATTATAAAAGTTTCAAACGTCATTTTACACCCACTGCTTCAAACTTAACAGGGTACAGTTCTGCCAAAGTTATGATACAATTGCAGCTTTCAAACTTATTAACACCTACCATATTTTATTGTTAGGATGTTTTTTAACTGCGTTAATAAGATGTCTGTAAACAAAAGTGTTATTAGCAACTGGTTAATAAAGACTTTATTTATACTTATTTAATTACTTCCTTTCCACACTCGTCAGGAATCAGTTGTAAAAAAATTATGATATGCTAGTAGCTATCAAGCGGTGAAAACTCACATATGCACACTTAGCAGAGTACAGTTCTGTCAGAGTGTACCTCCCTACTTTGAATATCACAACACTGACCGTTGTACGAAGCCTTCCAGCAGACTGTGCAGAACGTGGGCTCGAAAGCGCATCAGTTTGACGTCAGATGGTGTACTATCCACGCACTGTCCGTTCATGATTGGCCGCTCAAACATGTTACAGAACTCCGTCTTTGTGCCCAGGTAGTTGGGTCGGACGAAATCCACCATACACCAGTACTCGAGCAGATTGTTCTGCAGCGGATAACCGGTCAGGACGACGCGTCGCCTAGCAACAGAAAGGAACGGGTAATTAGACATACAGAAAAATACGCAATTCAAGACGATGAAGAGCAGTCCCATCACACTTTACTGCACAAAAAGTGACTTGTAAACCAATAATTGTTAAAGTGTTAAGCTAGTCTGAGAGGCAGTCATGAATATGAATTGTTAGCAACTTCATTTGCCTAAGCTTTGGTATACGAGGGCAGGTGGCCGTCCTATATATATTCGTTTAATGTGAATCAGGTTGACAGGCCGCAAGCGGTTACAAGGTAAAGTGAAAAGAGATTAGTAATTAAAATTCTATAGGTTATTGTTTGTTCCTCTCCCACGCCATCTCATCATTCTACCGACACTGTACGGCCGGTGTACTTGTAATAGCCTGGTTGCCTAGGGGCCGATGTAGCAGAAATCTCAAAGCAAATTTTGGTCCTGGTGAGGATTAAAACCAACAACCTCTCAGATTGTGCAGCCCCACATTACAAACTTAAAAGTTTAATGTAAAACACTGTGAAATCTAAGTAGTCAACACAACTATTTTATTTTAGGCAGATATTTCCAACAAATAATTCTCCACTTTTCAGTGTTCTGTGCAGTTCAATATCTAGACCTAACACCTTTCTGGTTTTCTTGTATGTAAACAATAAAACAAATAAAAGAACTGAATAATTAATTGAGAAAGAATTGAATAATTAATGAAGAAAGAATTGAATAATTAGCTAAGAAAGAATTGAATAATTAATTAAGAAAGAACTGAATAATTAATTAAGAACTGAATAATTAATTAAGAACTGAATAATTAATTAAGAAAGAACTGAATAATTAATTAAGAAAGAATTTAATAATTAATTAATAAAAAGTAAGGAATTTAGCCCCGATGTAAGATACATAACATTACTCACAGATGCTCACACTTATAAACCCATTTGTAGAATGTAATTATATGAAAATTATTACTTGGTTCTGATGTTCTTTAATACTTGAGAAATGCTGGCATGGCTGTTCTTAATACGATGGCCTTCATCACAGATGACGAGATCTGGACCGGGTCTCATCAGAGCTTCATGCAGCCCTGGAAAATCATAGACTTACATTTATACACCACACAATAAGAACACCAGATCACTCACGCCATGCTTCTAGGAAATTACTTTCTTACACTTCTTACATTTCTAGAAAAAAGGCCTTATGAAGTAAACACAGTTTTCATTAACTTGTTAGATTACAAAAAAATTATGTTTATCACGAAGGCATCAAAATGTTTTTAACAGTTTGATCATGTACAATGAGGTTCAAGAATAACGAGATCAGGTTAGATTCTATAATGTATCTAATTAGTTAAAACTCCAAATAAGGATACCATACTTTACCATAAGTACCAGAACAAGGCCATAGAATAATTTGATTAGATAACCAGGGCATACCAGATACCGTAGCCAATACAATTTATTAAACTCCAAATATGGACAAACCTTTGACAAGCTCTTTGTTGCATTCCTCCTCTTCGACGTCGATGACCAGAGGCTCGGCTGTAACTTTCTTTGCCGATCGCTTGGGTTTGGCCACGATGCCTTTTGTCTTAATCAGTAGACGATACATTTCGTAGCCAAGCAACAGCACACCTCCTGTCTTGTGCCAATCAGCTGAAACAACCAACAACAATCAGCACATCACTTCCATTACAGTCATTGTTTACATCAACTTTAAAGGACTGAAGACGAATTTTGCTACATGATGATTAAAACAAATATACTATAAGATTGACAGTATGGTTGATGAAACTAGGGTGACTCTGTAAGTTCCTTTGGGTTTGCCTATTGGTGCCACTGTACACAAATGTCTAAATTGTGTTTGTCTGTGTTACCTAGCTGAACAACTAGCAGAGCTGCAAATACCAGACTGCTTGTACAATTGGATAATTGCCTAACTTGGAGATCGGGGTCATGAAACCAAATACAATGGCTTAATTTCTGCCATTGTTTACATCACTGCTAGTATTGTTCAGGGTTCTGGTTTAGGCCCAGCCAACTTTATTACAACAATTTCAAAGCTTAAAGCGGCCCACCCCGGAAATAGGCTTATCAAATATGCAGACGATACCTATCTGTTGGTACCCTCTTTAAACACTGCCACAGTGGCAAATGAACTTGATCATGTATCCCAATGGGCCGAAACATGTAACCTTAAACTAAATAAGAAAAAGACCTTTGAGATGGTGATCAGACGGCCGAGGGGGCGTGCATGGAATGACACTGTTCCGGATGTCACCCCTGGATTGACTAGGGTGTCGAGCCTGAATATCCTAGGGGTTACATTTACAGAAGTTCTCAGTTTTGAGCCTCATATCACTCGAATATGCTGTAAGGCAAAACAATCAATGTATGCCCTGCGCATTCTTATTGCACATGGCCTCAAGGGTCTGCAGCTTTATGATGTAGTACGTGCAACAACTGTGGCTCGTTTACTTTATGCTGCCCCGGCCTGGTGGGGGTTTGCGGGACAACAGGATAGATGCCGACTTCAATCAGTCATAAGCAAGCTAATCCGCCTCCGGTATCTTCCTGAAGACTACCCAAAATTTGAGCGACTTTGTCTTGAAGCTGACACCCGTCTTTTCTCTGCGGTCCTGATGAACCAGGGCCACGTACTGCATAGTTTACTTCCACCAAAAAGCCCCAACAATATACCCTGCGACCGCGATCGCACGACCATTGTGTACCTCTTGCAGATAATTTACAGCGAAAGACGTTTATTGTTAGAATGTTGTACTCGTATTAACATTAACTGTTGATTGTTGTTAAGATGTATGTACACCAGAGTGAGGATATGCAATTGGTTTTATTAAAGAATATACTTACTTACTTACTTAGTATCAGGGTTGGGTTAATGCCGGCAACAACCTATTATTGCCAGGACGGTGGCAATAACCGGTTATAACCGGTTATTGCCAGTTATTGCCGGTTATTGCCAGTTGTGGCCCATTTTTTCCAAAGTAAAGACAAAACAAATGAAAATCATAGTTCACTGCACAAACTGCATTGTTATAATAAATGCTTTTTGTGAGAAATTAAAACTACTGTAGTAAATCTATATTGCTCCATAGTATAAATACAGTTAAAGTTAACTATATGAGATTAAGAGAAAAAAATTCTGACCTACAGTTCAACTACTCCAAAATAAACTGCCATTTGCACTGCAATAGTAATATTCAGGTCAACAGGGACATTGCCTTTTCAATAATTATACTTACTTGGTAGTATATAATTTATGAGTAGTGTATAGAAGCCAATGGTTTGGCAAAATTTCTAATTCATAATTACACCCTTCGATATTGACTGTACTTATATAAAACTTGTAAATGACTTTTATTAGGAAGAAATTATACTGGTTATTGGAATCAGGTGATTTTATTAGGAAAAACTTGACTGATTTAAATCATGATGTATTTAAATCTGAGAAGAACTGTGAAGATTCCATATTTTATTACCACAATAATTAATAGTTTCTATTTTTGCCAGGAGGTTGTTGCCATTTTTGCCAAGAGGTTGTTGCCATTGTTGCCAAGAGGTTGTTGCCGGGACGGTTATAGCCATGGCAATAACCGGTTATAACCGGTGGCTGGCAACAACTTGCCAACCCTGCTTAGTATTATGGTGATCAATAAAGTATTGATTGATTGATAGTCGTTATGACAGATGCAACTGTCCAGAGATGGTCCAGAGACTCTTAACATCATGCCATCTCTCAGCTATGAACAGGAATCTGTTGGTTAGGCTACATGCATGTGTGGGCACGCCATTGGTAACTCTCCCAGTTTTCGGCGCATTGTCTGGCTTGCTTATGTCATTTCTGTATTAAATTACACTCAACATCATACAAACTGGTGCAGGAAGCATTTCAGTGACATACTTATAAGGTGCTACAGTAAACATCCAAATACAAACATAAATAACTGTAACATTAACATGGTAAATGAAAAGACAACAAACTACACTGACCCAAACAAATCAAGTCCAACTGTACATGAAAAGAAAACTATCAAAATTCTGGAACAGCTGCTTCAGTGGAACACTCCATCCTACATACAGACATATCCAATTCTATAAACAGGAATCCTTACCAACGACTTTGGCCCTTGCAGTCGTTAACTTCATGTTATCGTTGATGACGTAGAGCTTGAAATCACGGGGCCACAGAATCTCGGGATCGATCGAAGCCCTACTTTCCTCGTCGACGGTTGGCAACCACATGTTGAACTCGTTGATCCAATTCTGCAGCGTGTTGACTGGTACGATGATCAGTACCGACTGTGCGCCCGTGTGACGCAGAAAGATGTCGATAAAAGCGATAACCTGGATGGTTTTTCCAAGGCCCATGCTGTGCGCCAGGATGCAGCCGAAGCCGTTGCTCGTTTTGTAACGGTCCAGCGACTCCACAACGTTATCGTAGAGAAAGCGAATTCCACCAATCTAAAGCAAACATTTTTTAATGTTAAAACTTCAACACTTAAAGCAACAGCGTCATTGCATTTTCTTGTCTTCTGTAAATGCATTTCATATCATCATTCACTCATTTTGGGGATTTTTATATAGCGCCCTTCAAGACAATATACTTAGGAGCGCTCCTGACGCAACCCCGGCTAAATAATGCAGTCTTAAGGTTAGAATAGAATATGGCGGAATGGCCTCTGGGCACAAAGTGCAACACTCCATGTCGCAGGGTCTGGAATGGACGTCATCATCATCAACACCATCCGTTATGGTATTCTTGTAGTCGCTATCACCATCAGTAGTTCCTGGCATCAAACATTTAGTAATGATGGGTATGAAATTCATTCTCTTCAGGCTTTTGCCAAGCCCAAGTTTTGTCTCTGTTATTCATTCATTCATTCTGGAAATTTATATAGCGTCCCTTCAAGAAATCTACTCAGAGGCGCTCCCAGCCCAGCCACGGCAAAAGTAAAAAGACTTGAGTGATATTTATAAAACCTAGTTTGACTGATCAAAGGTAGCAAGCGCAGCTCCGATGGCAGGTCATTCCAGATGGAGGGGCCTGCAACCGAGAAAGCTCGGCGCTGCCTAGCAGTCAATGCTAGTTATGCTGTTAATGCTTAATGCGGTCTATCCACCTAGTATTGGCTGTGCCTTACTCTGCTCTCCCTAGGGATTTGAATGACGACTACAGTTCATAGACGTGTAACAAACTAAATGAGCAGAATCCTTCAATTGTGCATTTGGGTGTATAGCAGCTCCCCAATGGCGACTGTTTTTAGTATTCTGAGCACTGATTGCTCAGTGATTTTCATATAAAACCATTTATTGCAGAGTTTTTTGTGATGTACCTAAAAGACCCTACATTCAGTGACTCGATAAATTAACCGACAACCTTATGCCAAAAGATGTCAAACACTCTCTAGCTAATTCCCTTACGTTACCTAACCGTGTCACAGATCTATCAATAGCGAGCCATAAACATGTTTATGACAAGCATCAACCTGATGTGGCTTGACGACGCTGGCCAGCTGCGGAGCCAGGAAGATGTCCGTTTCTTCTGTAGGATGGCCGACGTTAACCAGGACACATCCCTGGGCATCTGGCCGATTCAGAGCATCATTGACGTGACTCCCACTGTTTTCCAGGTCCTCCTCATCATCCTCCTCCTCTTCCTCTTCACTCATCATGATTAAGTCGTTTTCTTCCTCTTCATCTGAACTTGAGATTTCAACGACATCTACAGCAAAACATAACGGTGGGAATACTATTAATGGAGCGGGGAGATGGCTGAAAGGTAACACACTGGCACGAAGATCAGAAGGACATGGGTTCAATACCTGCTAGCTCTATAAGGATGACTCAGCTTTCCATTCCCTAGGGGTGATGGTAAAATGAGCAGTAGGACAGATAAGCGACTTGTAGGCTGCAATACAGTTAAATTTACCTATTTTTTATATAAAAAAACAAAAACCTATAACTTAACCAGAAATTACACCAGCCACTACAAAGATTTGTGTATTAACACTTCTTAACTTCAGAACTGTTCTTAAAAAGATATGGATGCTTAATAAAAGTTTAGAAAATCCAATAAGAAAGCTCATAAGATAACAGTTCGACTAGCAATCTATTTTACCTTTCCGTGATATTTCTTACCAGTTGGTTTTTGGGGCCTGGAGACCATCGTGCCGTGACTTCGCATGAGATCGCCAACACCAGATGGGGATTCAGCTCTTTCTGTAAGCAAAATGCACAACCCATATTCCGACTTTAAATATTTCTATAGCCTTCAGCTATATTTCTCTAAAAATTTTACGCTGGAAGTTGATGGGTCATCACACAACAAATTATGCAACACGCTTCAGAACATGTAAATTGCCCTGATCTTAGTCTGAGGAGAGGTGCCTTTGACAACTAAAATTAGTACCCAAATGTTTTATTCTCAACCAGTAGCTTAGGTGATTGCTATCCCTTCATGGGCAGCTGCTCACAGACTACAGCCCTTGCAGCTACTGGTTGACAAAACTATTCCCAATCCCAGACTCATCAAGCCTACATCGCTAACACAAATATATTGTTATTCTTGGTTATAGTAACTGATAAATATGTCAGCAACAGATATGCAATGATTTACCTTCAAGCAGAGACTTGAGTGCTGAATTCTTCAGCTTCTCCATGTTGCTGTTGTTCAGCATCTCCTTTTCTCTCTGGGCTCGCAGTTCCAGCGCCTGCTGCCGCAGTTTCTCTTGAATCTCCAGCAGACGCTGTTTCCGCTCCATCTCCTCCTTCTGGGCTGCTTTCGTCTCCTCATCCAAATTATCATCCAAGATTTTTCTAAGAAATGCAAACAGATTTGAACAATCAGTGGTATATCCTCCATAGTCCGTGTCCTGAACTAGACAGTGACGCAGGAGACAATCTCGTCGCCATCCCTGCGCTGCAACAAGTAAGTCTTCCCCATCCCCGCAGGCTTTCTCCCCATCCCCACAGGACTACATCATATTCCCTGCCAAAAGTTTTCATCAAATAAACTTAAAAAAACAATTTTTGGCTAACAAAGCTATTTGTATTGCTGATTGAATTAATAAAACACACACAAAAAACAGATTATCTTATAAAAAGCTTGCACTCACAAATTCCTGACTATTTTTGAGTTAGTTAACAACTGCAGGAAATAAAAAAATCTCCATCTCATGTTCTCAACATCAACCTGGACTAAATATGAGATTGCACTTGTAGCTCTAAGAATGACTAGTGAGTAGTGACTACATCGTTAAAAATTAATTTGTCAACAAGACAAGCTGAAAAGGGCCAAATGTCACTATTAGTTGAACTACAATTACTTTCTAAACAAATCTGGTCACTTTTTTGTTTTAACAGTTTACATATATCGCACTTTTCCTTGTCGCTTAAAATGTTTTATACGCCATCTTAAAACCAATTGTTCAACAAAATAAGCTGGAAACAAGAAGTCGAAATGATGTAAGTCAGGAAGTGAATGGAACCGGAAATTTAAGTAAGTAGCTGTAAGAAAGTTACTGTATACTATATACATGTATATATGTGACCTGCTCTGGCAAAAGGAGGCGGAAGTCGCCAGTGATAAACTGATGAAATTAGCTAAAACACAAATCAGGTGTAAATTTTAGACTTATAATTTTTTGGCATATATCAATAAATAGGATCTTATATTATACGAAAAAAATATTATTTTAATAATATTTCACCTATTTCATGACAAATTTAAACATAAACTTCGCGATCTATCTAGGGTTTGTATTAAGAGAATAAACTTTACATGCGTTTTTCTCGAAATTGTGCTTTCGAGTAGAAAAACATTATAAAATTCGTATCTCCAGAACCAATCAAGGTAGAATAATAATTTTTTCAACATTTTAAACAGAAATTATTACTTATCAATTTTAGCACAAAATATACTAAACTAATTTTTGGGACAAAAGCCTCCTTTTGCCAGAGCAAGTCACATATAGCCTATACAGTGTATAGATTATACACTATAGAGCTATAATAGTTACCAGTACCGCAGTTTTTTTGCCGGCTCCATTACTACAGTATAACCGCGACAGCAATCCCATTGTGGTAAAACCAAATTGCTGTCACTCCGTTATTTAACATGGTTATACCGCGAGAAAAATTACCGTGTCACTATCCTGAACGCCATACATCTCGATATATAAACTGTGTCCCAGATCACAACCATCTGCCCTTCCCTCTATTAATATCGTGTTGAGCGCTTCTGTGAGACTCTTAAGTGGCGCTATATAAATGTCTTGTTACATTACATTACATTCCCAACAAAAACAATAGGAACTTTTATCTCTCAACATGCTGTCTAAAAATATCTAATAACTAAATAGGGTCAACAAATGACACAGGTATGATTCTACTTCCTTAACCTGGTTACGAGTATAGTTTAGAAGACCGCTGCTTCAAATGACATGCCTCATTCACTACTTAGTTATCTTTAACCTTTAATCAACGAGTGGAATGTTTGTCACCTAGGGTCTGACGACGAGCGATTTTTTTTACCGTATAATGAATATAAAGCAAACAATTTTGAACTTGTGATATCTTAGTCAGTTCTTGACCTACAGACATAATGTAAACATCATTCTTTATAATAATATTCGTTTATTGGTATGAAACATGTAGACACTCCGCAATCTGATACATGTGGTAATAGGAAAGTTTAGAAGGAGTGTTGTGTTTTTAGTCATACAATGTCTGATTACATCACCAAGAGAGCTTCTATATAGGATTCCAGGAAACTTGGAAGGAAAAGATGTGCACAAACAAATAGTGGCATTAACACCAGGAAAGTGGGAGATCTGGCCCTTTGTCTGAAAGGTTGGACAAACATGGCCTACAGATTTGACATCCAGAGGGCAGTTGACACGAAAAACAACTAAAACGAGATCAGAACACCATGAGATCATCTCCATTCTCCAACAGTTCCTCATACCAATGACAGAGATGCCACATAAAAGCAACACCAATAATGGCTTTACTTCACCCTACTGGAAAAGAACAGGCAAACGAGACACATGAAATAATTTTCGAAATCAGGATAGACTGCAGTTACCGAATATTTTTTCTTTCAAAAGTTGATCGCCTTGCAGCAGCTCCAAAATCGTTTTTAGCCTTCTTAGACCTTAAGCCAGATCTGTCCTTTCTCTTTCGTTTCTTTTTCGGCTTCTCTACACCTTCTCCTTCTTGTGGGGTGGCCTCGGGATCGACCTTTGCCTTCTTTCTCCTTGGTTTCTTTCGACCTAGAACAGTAAAACACTGCTTCTTAGATATAAGTTCACAAGAGTATGTCTGTTTAATCCTTTAACAATGAGCCGCATTGGTTTCCCATACAGTTTAGTACATGCTTGTAATTAAAGGGTTAATAGGCTACCTCTGAGATAATTAATTCTGCCACGGTCTCTACTCTGACAGTGTCAGACCCAAGTTTGGAAAAAGGAGGAGGGTGACGCTAGTCATCTATGTTATGGCACAGCACCGTTAAACAGTAACTAACCAATATGAGATAATATACAGAACTCAAGCTACTTCATTCTTCTTAGCCTCAGCATATGACGGCGGATGACGAGCCCCCTCCCTTGCTATCTGTTCTACCCATTGATGGTATACAGTCAGTGTACTTATTATACCTGAGTTAGCCAAGGGGTGAAACTGGAGTCGAAATCTCTGCAAATTTCTGACCTACCAATAATAACAGTTCATCAGGCCAACCACTACACTCGTGCACTCCATAACATAGCAAATAATCTTTATAATCAGGAAGTCTGCATGCGCCAGTCATACACGGCTACATGCCAAATGCTACTAGCAAAACTGGACTATGACAGTTTGCCAATTAAGATAACTATTCTACTCAGCAGATTCATTGTGTAAGGTTGGGAGCGACTCTCATGAGTCTCTCTTGAAGTGGCAAGGGGTGAAACTTTGCAATTCATGGGCATATTTATGGCGTGGTTTTACGCGTTCAAACACCCCAAATAAATGTATTACTGCTATTAAAAACTAAAAATGTAGAAAAATACGAACATTTCCAGTGGAAAAACCCTCGAAAACTTAAACCCCTTTGAAATTTTTTCCTGGTTACGCCCCTGTTACAATTAAAATTCTATTTAAACTATCAGAAGGCAGAAACAGTATAGAAACTCACGCTCTTTAGCAACTGGAACGCTTTGTGTTGGATCATCTTCGGTTGGCTGCAACTCTGGCTGCTGCAATGAACTTGTCTCGCTGCCAAATTCAAATTCGTCCATCCCGGTTACCTCTGTTTTAATGTTCACAGTTTCTTTGTCTTCAGGTTCTTCTGGAATCGGTTCCTCCGTTCCCACTGCCTCCTCCTCTTCCGGCTCTTCTTCCTCCTCCTCCTCTTCCTCAGAATCGTCTTCCTCATCATCACATTCCTCTTCCTCCTCCTCTTCCTTGTAGTCCGCATCATTCTGTTCCCTCAGTGCCTCACCATCATCGTAGTCTTCAACGTCGCTTTCCTCGTTCGAAGACGTCTCTCCGTTTAGAAACCTTCCGTCAGTTTCCTTTCGACTACTATGTCGCCGCGTTACCGAGTCATGAGAATCTGACGTCATCCCGCTGCAACCCGCAAAGCTTAGTCCCTCGCGAATGCTGAAATCTGAATTTGATCTAACAGATGAGTGTAAGTCGTCTATATCCATGCTGGTTAAACTGTGTTCAGGTACAGTTCGATTACACGATGCTTCCGTCTCGCTTGCGGTGCCGGTTAGTTCAGCGTTTGAGATCTTCGTAGCTGGCAGTGAATGCCCAAGAAAACTATCCGCAAATTCGGTCATAAGCGAATCCGAAATTCTCGGCTCGTCTGAACTACTGTTCTGCGAGGTAAATGTGTTTGAATCGTTTGTTGAAAGCGACCCGCTTGCCTGACGCGACATGCCCGCTTCCCCGCTACTTGACGGAAAATTCTCGTCGGTAGATGTGCCCGCAAAACACGCATTACTGCCCGCATTGCTCAGCTGTCTGTTCTCCAAACTACTGTAACTTAAATTATCTGTTACAGCCTCATCCAAATCCATGCCATCAAAAGCAGAAATTCCTCCAAATGCATTTTCGTCCGAATCATCACCACACAAGTAAAGTGAAGACAGCGGTTTAGCATCCATTGCCTAAATAACATTAAACACACACACACATATATTCGTAATCTTCCACTTTAAATTTCTCTATGAATATGGATAACATTCTTCTAAATAATTTTCATAAAGGGTTACTAACATTGGATAACCAAATTCTGCGCTTAACCACCCACACTACGTGCTACCTTATACCAACCCTAGAAACTCAGCTAAGGGTCAGGGAGTGCAGTGCTATCCAGATCTTAGCAATTTCTATTTTGACTCCCAGACGATTTCGTTTCGACAGGATATGAGAGGAGCCACTGCCCTGACACTCCCCTAAATTAATCTACACGTTGAGCATTCTGAACTTTGCCCTACGGTTCCGCCTAACGAGCAGCTTCCGCCTAATATCCTTTATAATTCAAGCCGACGATTACTGGCCGCCATTAAAGCCAGTCCTCGCCGTATTTAGCTGCACCTGCATCGGAAACGAAAATAACAATTGCCAAATTAAACATTCGTTTCGACATTTTCAGCCACGACGCCCAACTGTTTACCAATGAAAACAAAAACCGTCCAATTCTCCGTTTAATTACCTTAAATTAATCTCTTAGTTCTCGCCCAGGATTTCAATTAGCATTTCTTTTGTATTTTTATTCGGCCATTTGTAATAACCTCATAGGTACTCGATATACAGTGACGTCATGTCCGGTCAGAGCCGCAGTAAGTTCTCTAAAATATTATTACTATTGCCACAGTTTGAACGTACAAATGAATCCTAAGTGAGTTTATTACAACAGAGATTAATTTTTAAAGTGGTGCAGACATTTTTAATTTAACAAAACATTTGACAAAGTACAAATATTTATAAAACTAACTAGCCCAACTCAAAGCCTCCTCAAGCCCAAGTACTTTGTATGCACAAATTAATGGTATAGCGCCAATTTTCTTACATCATAAATATTTATAGCGCGGTTTAACTCGTCATGTTTGGCACGAAAGCGATAAATATATAATTTATCCTAGAATTACTGTATGACCTGTGATAATAGACCTATTATTATTATATTATTATAGCCTATGGACCTTGCGCGCGTTACAAATTTTTTTAAATAATAATAATAATGGATAATAACAATAATAATAATATCTTTTCTTTAATAAGCGCCTGACAAACGCACTGCACTGTACATTTACATGTTATGCAATTGAAATCTTAACTACTAACAGAACAGACAGCTTGCAATACAACGGCGCTAATAGCAGCCTACAAAGCATATCCGCCCCAACGGGGGCTCGAACTCGGTACCTCTCGGTCTCTGTGCCAGATGTTATCCAATGCGCCACGGGCAAGAAACGTGCGAAACTGCCAGTTTGGCAAGTTGCTCAGTATCTGAATTCAAATTTTTGTATTTTGTACAAGAAAACTATACAGTTCTGAATTTGAAATTGAATATTAATATATCACTTTAAAAAAAATTAAGCTCAGTTTCAAACTCATTTAAGATTCATGCACTAGCAACGTAAGTTATAATGCCTACACGTGAATAATCCCTTATCCAAAGTTAATAGTCTATAAGCCTACTGAAATTGTTTTAATATGTTTTATTTTGATCTTCTCATTTGTTCTTAGCAGTGTGATCAAACCGCGAACATTCGACATTAAGCTAAGATGTCTAGATGACTGTAATATAATGATCGTAGGCCTATTAAAGTCCCAAATTTCTAAAGAGCTACTTGAAAGCCAATGCAGAGCACAGCTTAGGCCCTACTCACGAGCGCTACGTCAAGTCAGAGGGATTATCCGGAGGGTATTGTTGCGAAAAACGGCCGAAGGTTCTGCCGGTGAGGCTAACCCAGCACGTGAGAGGGGGTTTCCCTTCGTTTCTCTGGCGCCAACTAGAATGGCGGCGCTTGAAACCCGTTCTTTCTTGGACTGTCCGCGCTGGTCCGGCCCCCGTGGTCTGTCACAGGACTTGACGACACCGTAGACAGCGCTTATTTAATAGTAACGTAGACAATACCGAATACAATCTTAACAGCAGCTGCTCGATTATTGCATCAACACATCAGCTACCAGCCTACCACCATAACCAAGCATAGGCGTAGCTACATTGAGCCTGAGTCACGAAGAGGCAGTTGCCTCCTCTTGCTTTTTTATATTCTGGAACTTCTATTGACCAATGACCCCAATGACCAGGATTTTGCCATAGGTCTGTGAAGTTGCCTCCTCTTGAATTTAAGTCTCGCTACGTCCCTGTAACCAAGTGGACCATCCCCACAACCAACCACAGTCAACACTCAACAGCTAGCAAGCACTCCTGATATTATGACGCCGTCGAATCCTTGGACGTTGACGAGCAGACTCTTAGAGTCTTAGACTGTCCTCTAGTGGGGATACATCGACTTCCGGTATTCCGGGTTCATAAAATGTCATAACCTAGCCTTTCCTCTGATGCAGGCCATTGCAGCGAAACTCCCACTCCTCCAAGTAGGCTAATCGGCAATTCTGACGTGCACGACGGAGAACCCCAGTCATTGTACCGGCTTCCAGAGTGTAGCTTATCTTACTGCCATCGGGAATAATTGAGGCGCCGAGTGCTCTTGGCGAGGCGGTGCTATTGTAGGCTTGTTACAGTATGGGTCTCTAGAATTGCCCACGGTATCACCTTCGTGTAGAGAACCCTCTACTCGTTCTACGGAATCGACGCGTTCCGTTAACACAGAGAAATTATCAGACTGGTCTGCTTGGTAGTCAGCCATCATGGACAACACTCTGCCAGATTCGAACTGTCTACGGGAGATAATATATTCATCTGCTGGCGTATTTTGTCAGTTACTTTCCGGTTCAAAATAGTCTAGTCAAGACCATATCCACAGCAGAGGGAGGGTCAGAACTATGTATGCATATAAGTAAATAAGTAAGTAAGTAAGTAAAGTAAGCGCGTAAGTAAGTAAGTAAGCAAGTAAGCGCGCGCGTAAGTAAGTAAGTAGTAAGTAAGTATAAGTAAGTAAGTAAGTATTATGTATGTATATAATGTACGTATGTATGCATACCTGCATGCATGCATGTATGACATTGTATGTACATATGTATACATGCATGTATGTATATTATGTCTATGCTCGTGTTTATGTGTGTGAGTAGGCCCTATAGCAACAATGGTGGTGCCTGTGTCCAGCGCTTCCATAGCTAATGCGGAAGACCACAATCAAGACAATCATTCAAACTCATTGTTTCCTCATTTCTTCAATTTATTGCATTCTTCAGTGACACAGATATTTCCAGCGTTACATTTCCACTTCGACCGCTCGCAAATTCTTATTCGACTTATTTGAGAATGCCGGTCTGGAACGGAATACGCTGTGTCAAACCTGTACAATTTTTTAACATTGACTATATATGTTACCACATTTAACTTCATCTTTACACTCCTTAAAATCGTCAGAACGAATTAATTCTGGCGACACCTAGCGTTGAAAGATGTTCAAAGGTCCGTTGTTATCATTTCAATTCATTGAGCAAAATACAGATCTAAACAATAGGCCTAGGGACAACAAGACTGGTTAGGCCTAGAAGTCTACTTTCCGTAATTATTATAATATGTACAATGAACAAATTACGAGCCACGCACAATACTTGAAATACTAGAAACACCGGTTTAGGGCAGTCAGTTCTCGGACCCAGTTAAAAGTAGGCTATAACGAGTTGTACGCCACAGTGTAGCCTTATTAGCAATGAGATACGGTTCTTAGTTACTGTATAGGCTAATCATTAGACTAATCATATGTCGACAAGAAAAATATTTAAATAGATGCTGTTCGAACCCTAATCGCTAGATAGCGCTGCCCGCACGCGCCATGGGTGGTCCGTTGTCGCGCGTGTGCCGCCCCCAAAGGAAGAGTCTGGGAATCGATAACGGGAAATACCGAGAAGTCTGCCATCCAGTTTCTAGCTGGGCTGGGAATGAAAGGAACAAAACATTCGACGTTTCGGACTGACTGATAGATCGCCTTCTCGTTATAGTTCTTTCCGTATCTAAATAAATACAAGCATAACATTATTTTAGAGGTCTACAAAATAGTATTATCTGGTGAGATCTTTAGCCGCTTCTTTTAAATTTAATCTTCTTACCACTGTTTGTCCATCTATCTGCTCTGTTTGGCTTTCTGGAATGAAACGACTATGCAGTACTTCGCCAAAATTCTGATTAATCTTAGATCTGCATTTACAAAACATTATTTCATAATTATAGCCTGTCACAGAAGAGGTTTGCGCTACAAAAGCGTTAGCGCACATTTCTTCGATTAGTTGTCATTTCGACTTCATTGCGTCGTCATGGTAACGATCGTTCTATATAATACAACAATGGCGTTCAACGTAAATTGGATTTAATGGCCGTTAAAACGCAAATCTTTGTGTTTCTAATTAGGTTTATTTGTTAATTTTACAAAATGATATATATTTAAGACATTAGGCCTACATCATTTGCTAATTCACTTTAAATGAGTAAGCAAAACAGTTATCGGTTTTTAATAAAATAGGCGACCGTAAAACGAACGATCGTCTGCGCGGTCGCATTGACAGAGCGGGAAGATTCTCGAAGGCTCGGGGTAGCTGGAGTCGCCTAAAATTAATACAACTAGTGTAAGTAATAGTTACCTTTTTGTGGTTTTTGTCTTTGTAATCTGGAATACCGTCGTTATCGTCATCGTCGTCAAGGTGGTCTGGAATTCCATCATTATCGTCATCGTTATCTAGGTGATCTGGTATTCCGTCTCCATCATCATCTTCATTATCTGGGTCTTGACTGTCCGGTATTCCATCTCCATCGTCGTCATTATCTTGATCATCTGGAATGCCATCGTTGTCATCATCATTATCTTCGGAATCTGGAATGCCATCTCCATCGGCATCGTCGTGATCAGGATCTTGATCGTCTGGAATTCCATCCCCATCGTCATCGTTATCTTGATCATCTGGTATTCCATCATTATCGTCATCGTTATCTAAATAATCTGGTATTCCGTCTCCATCATCATCTTCATTATCTGGATCTTGACTGTCCGGTATTCCATCTCCATCATCGTCGTTATCTTGATCATCTGGAACACCATCGTTGTCATCATCATTATCTTCGGAATCCGGAATTCCATCTCCATCGGCATCGTCGTGATCAGGATCTTGGTCATCTGGAATTCCGTCTCCATCGTCATCGTTATCTTGATCATCTGGTATTCCATCATTATCGTCATCGTTATCTAAGTAATCTGGTATTCCGTCTCCATCATCATCTTCATTATCTGGATCTTGACTGTCTGGTATTCCATCTCCATCATCGTCATTATCTTGATCATCTGCAACACCATCGTTGTCATCATCATTATCTTCGGAATCCGGAATGCCATCTCCATCGGCATCGTCGTGATCAGGATCTTGATCATCTGGAATTCCGTCTCCATCGTCATCGTTATCTTGATCATCTGGTATTCCATCATTATCGTCATCGTTATCTAAGTAATCTGGTATTCCATCTCCATCATCATCTTCATTATCTGGATCTTGACTGTCTGGTATTCCATCTCCATCGTCGTCATTATCTTGATCATCTGGAATGCCATCATTGTCATCATCATTATCTTCGGAATCCGGAATCCCATCTCCATCGGCATCGTCGTGATCAGGATCTTGATCATCTGGAATTCCGTCTCCATCGTCATCGTTATCTTGGTCATCTGGAATTCCGTCATTATCGTCATCGTTATCTAAGTAATCTGGTATTCCGTCTCCATCATCATCTTCATTATCTGGATCTTGACTGTCCGGTATTCCATCTCCATCATCGTCATTATCTTGATCATCTGGAACACCATCGTTGTCATCATCATTATCTTCGGAATCCGGAATGCCATCTCCATCGGCATCGTCGTGATCAGGATCTTGATCATCTGGAATTCCGTCTCCATCGTCATCGTTATCTTGATCATCTGGTATTCCATCATTATCGTCATCGTTATCTAAGTAATCTGGTATTCCATCTCCATCATCATCTTCATTATCTGGATCTTGACTGTCCGGTATTCCATCTCCATCATCGTCATTATCTTGATCATCTGGAACACCATCGTTGTCATCATCATTATCTTCGGAATCTGGAATGCCATCTCCATCGGCGTCGTCGTGATCAGGATCTTGATCATCTGGAATTCCGTCTCCATCGTCATCGTTATCTTGATCATCTGGTATTCCATCATTATCGTCATCGTTATCTAAGTAATCTGGTATACCATCTCCATCATCATCTTCATTATCTGGATCTTGACTGTCCGGTATTCCATCTCCATCATCGTCATTATCTTGATCATCTGGAACACCATCGTTGTCATCATCATTATCTTCGGAATCTGGAATGCCATCTCCATCGGCATCGTCGTGATCAGGATCTTGGTCATCTGGAATTCCGTCTCCATCGTCATCGTTATCTTGATCATCTGGTATTCCATCATTATCGTCATCGTTATCTAAGTAATCTGGTATTCCGTCTCCATCATCATCTTCATTATCTGGATCTTGACTGTCTGGTATTCCATCTCCATCGTCGTCATTATCTTGATCATCTGGAATGCCATCATTGTCATCATCATTATCTTCGGAATCTGGAATGCCATCTCCATCGGCATCGTCGTGATCAGGATCTTGATCATCTGGAATTCCGTCTCCATCGTCATCGTTATCTTGATCATCTGGTATTCCATCATTATCGTCATCGTTATCTAAGTAATCTGGTATACCATCTCCATCATCATCTTCATTATCTGGATCTTGACTGTCCGGTATTCCATCTCCATCATCGTCATTATCTTGATCATCTGGAACACCATCGTTGTCATCATCATCATTATCTTCGGAATCTGGAATGCCATCTCCATCGGCATCGTCGTGATCAGAATCTTGATCATCTGGAATTCCGTCTCCATCGTCATCGTTATCTTTGTCATCTGGTATTCCATCATTATCATCATCGTTATCTAAGTAATCTGGTATTCCATCTCCATCATCATCTTTGTTATCTGGATCTTGACTGTCCGGTATTCCGTCTCCATCATCGTCATTATCTTGATCATCTGGAATACCGTCGTTATCGTCATCATCATCTAAATAGTCTGGAATGCCATCTCCATCATCATCGTCGTCATCATCATTATCGTAATAGTCCGGGATACCATCGCCGTCCGAATCCATGCTATCAGGGTCTTGGTCATCCGGAATTCCATCTCCATCGTCGTCGGTATCTTTCTCATCTGCAATCCCATCGTTATCGTCATCCGGGTCGAGATAATTCGGAATTCCGTCACCGTCAGAGTCCTCTTCGTTATCCGGATCCTGGTTATCCGGGATTCCATCGCCATCATCGTCGCTGTCGTAACGATCTGGAATACCGTCGTTATCGTCGTCATGGTCGAGGACATCTGGAATTCCGTCTCCGTCCGTATCGAGGTAGTCCTTATCTCGGTCGTCTGGGATACCGTCTCCATCATCGTCGTCATCTGTTTCATCCGGTATTCCATCGTTATCGTCGTCCGGATCCAGGTAATCGATTATACCGTCGTTATCTGTATCCCGGTTCTGATGATCGAGGTAGTCCGGTATACCGTCGCCGTCATCATCGCTATCGAGGGCATCCGGAATTCCATCA
Source organism: Aporrectodea caliginosa (assembly GCA_020284085.1). Taxonomy (NCBI): domain Eukaryota; kingdom Metazoa; phylum Annelida; class Clitellata; order Crassiclitellata; family Lumbricidae; genus Aporrectodea; species Aporrectodea caliginosa. The sequence continues at coordinate 86,198 of JACEVL010001280.1, read as the reverse complement.
TTATCATCATCGTTATCGCGATGATCCGGAACACCATCTCCGTCGGTGTCTCTTCGATCAGGATCGAGGTGATCGGGTATCCTATCGTTATCGGCATCTTCGTCCAGGAAATCCGGAATTCCGTCGTTATCGTCGTCGACGTCTATGATGTCAGGAATGCCATCCTTATCAGTATCTTTGTGATCGGGATCCAGATAATCGGGAAGACCATCTCCATCGTCATCCGTGTCCTTGGTGTCTGGAATCTTGTCGTTATCGTCGTCAGGGTCAAGGGCATCCGGGATTCCGTCGCTGTCGCTGTCCCTCTCGTCGACGTCGATGACGTCCGGAATATCGTCTCCATCGTCGTCGGCATCCAGGTAATCCGGGATTCCGTCGAGATCCGTGTCCTGCTTGCTGTCCGGTATACCGTCGTTGTTATCGTCAGCATCTGAAACGGAAATCGATCACTGGGAACTTAATTAGATGTTTTTGTGCCGTACCTGATTGCCATTGGAACCCTTCTCTTCCCTCCCGATGTACTTCGCTGTTTGTGGGACACCGTATCCGATTGGTTAGAGCGCTCGTCCTGTAACGCGAAGAGTTCGGGTTCGAGCCTCCTCCTCTGAGACGGTTACTGTATAACTTTGAGCCAGTTCTTCACTCACAGCTGCTCAGCTCCATCGATTGACACTTTGTCATTAGAGTTAACTAGATGATACTCTTGATCGAAGCTGTTCGAAATGTCAATCATTCGACTCATTTATAAATTATTAGCTACGAGCCTACGATGGTTCGTGGGTAGGTCAAACCATTGCCTTGTATCTAGAAGGCAATGGTCAAACCCACATGACTTACAGCAGTTTATGCTTACGAATAGGGCAATAATTATAGGCATTAGAGTACATCTAAATAAATAAATCATTACTATGTCGTTGCCTTCCGTGGCATTTTTGCTCAGCGGGACTTGACTTATAGCCTTTCCAGACGAGATTTTACATGTCTCCGGACATTGTTGTAAGAACCTGAGTGATTATAGCTACCTCGGGTATTTTTTTAATTTATAGATAAATAAATATCAATTCCGTTGCTTTCTTATCGGACTTGCCTTTGTAATCTGGCTTCCCATCGTTATCATCATCCGGATCGATATAATCCGGAATTCCATCCCTATCCGTATCGACCGTGAGATCCACCTGGCGCATCTGGGCTTCGAAGAGGTCGACGATGCCATCTCCATCGTCATCCGAATCATCCCTGTCTCCTATTCCGTCGTTATCATCATCGTCATCCGCTGAATCCGGAAGTCCGTCGTCGTCTGCGTCCGTCTGATCCGGATCCCATTCGTCGGGAATGCCGTCTCCGTCGTCATCCCGATCGGTGGCATCCGGAATTCCGTCGTTATCGTCATCCGGGTCGAAGTTATCCAAGACTCCATCTCCGTCTGTGTCTCTTCAATCAGTAGTACAATCATGGATTGATTGGTCGATTGAACCGAATTGGCGAGCAACGATTGATTGAAATGAAATTAGCCAGTTATTAGTCTACACTTTACTGAATGATTAGCAGACCAATCATATATAAACCAGCCAGTTGATTAGGCCAATAATAAGCCCAAATTTTTTAGCTGATCAGTTTCGGGCCAATCTACTGGCTGACTATACGATAAATTGGTCACTTTACTAGCTGACCAATTGATTAACTGACCTAGAAATGAGCTGATCCCGTATTAGCCCTCCAACTTAATTTGGCAGCGAGTTGCAAGAATTATTCAGAAATTTCTAGACTAGAGACTTAATTTATTGACGACGTTGGAATACTAATAGTATTCTAGAATTACAATAGTGAACTGCAGTATGCTTCAACGAGACCATCGATTGATGCCTGCAGCATAATAATATCGGCGCTTTAGAAGTCATTAGATGACCATAGGCTATAGACCACAGGTTAGTATTACATTAATATATTACGCAGTGTAACGCATTTGTATGTCATTACACTGTATCAGTGGTTCCCAACCTTTTTCAGAGCAAGGCAGTTGAAGGGACCTTACTAAAAGTCATTCAATCAACGGCACCTGGCCTTAATTTCATTTATTTTCTTCCAATTAGTTCCTTATCTCAGCGCTCGTGAATAAGCTGCTGCTCTGCGCTTGACTTTAGAGTAGCGCTTTAGAAATGCCGAGTTTACGATTACCATGCGGAGCAACTTTCCTTGTATTTACTATTTCTACACGACTTTAAGTATAAGAAAATAGTTATATGCGTATGTCAGTAGTGATAGTTTAATCAGTATAGTTTTCCACATATTTTGATCCATTCTGACACCCAGCCGCGGCACTCCTAAAGCAGGTTCAAGGCACCACTGGGTGCCGCGATACCCATGCAGGTTGGGAAACACTGCATCATATGTTAATGTAAATGACTACCTGTTGTCTGGATCGAGTATATCTGGAATTCCATCGCCGTCATCATCGTTGTCCTTGACGTCTGGAACACCATCGTTGTCGTCGTCATCATCGACGTAGTCGGGAATTCCGTCTGCGTCCGAATCCTTAAAATCGAAATCTAGAAAGTCCTGAACGCCGTCGCCATCCTTATCGGAATCCTGGTGGTCCGGAATGCCATCGTCATCGTCGTCATCGTCAAGAAAATCCGGCGTCCCATCGTCATCCGAGTCCCTCGTGTCCGGATCCGCACCATCCAGAATGCCATCACCATCGTCGTCCTCATCCAGGTGATCCGGAGTGCCGTCGTTGTCGTCGTCCTCGTCCAAGATATCCGGTGTTCCGTCCCGATCCGTGTCTCGAAAGTCCGGATCCTTGTCGTCTGGGATTCCGTCCCCGTCGTCATCCAGATCCTTGCCGTCGGGAATTCCGTCGTTATCGTCGTCCTTGTCCACCTCGTCCGGCGTTCCATCTCCGTCCGAGTCTCGTCCTTCGAGGACGTCCGCGAGACCGTCACCGTCGGCGTCCGCATCCAGGTAGTCGGTGATTCCGTCGCGGTCCTTGTCCTGCTTCAGGTCCGGAATGCCGTCTCCGTTGTCGTCGAAGTCCTTGAAGTCCGGGTTGTTATCGTTATCGTCGTCCGAGTCGAGGAAGTCCGGGACTCCGTCTCCGTCTGTATCCGACAGCAGGTTTATACCCTTCAGCGTCCTTTCGAGAGAATCCGGAATTCCGTCACCATCATCATCCAGGTCCTTGGAATCTGAAAACAGTTTAATTAATCAATTAATTAAATAATTTAAGTAATTCGTTCTTTCGTTCGTTTCTTCGTTCGTTCGTTCGTTCATTCATTCATTCAGGTACATCTTCCCCTACAGAATATCTGTAGGGGAAGACTGAGTTTCTTTTTAATATTGCAATGCAAGGAGAAACACGAATGGCGACAGGGAGATTATTCAGTAAATGCTCCAGGCAAAAGATTATGCATATATTTAAACATAAACTCTGAGGTCTGTTTAATTACAATCTGTTCGATATTACAGATGTTCAATTTTTGTAACTTGGCCTCAGAAGTTACCCGAGATAATTCTGGCCGCTCTTTTTTGTAATAAAGTTAACCTAACCAATCGAGAAGGGTAATTAAAGGCCCACACTACGTTACAATAAGAAAGAGATAAGGGTGGACTAAAGAGTAATATAAGCTAAGTCTAATTCTAGTCGGTAGATGGTGGGTAGTAGGCCTACGGGCCAAGATACCTACACTTTTCGCCACTTTCTTAGAAATATTTTCTATATGAACCTTCCAAGTTAAAAATTGATCTACATATACTCCCAGGAATTTGACCGATGTTACTTGGGGTAAAAGTTTGTAATCCATAAAAACGGTTCCTTTTACTTCAGGAATAGACTTTCGATGTGAACAAAATAATATGTAGGCCTAATTAGTTTTATTGAGGTTCAAAGATAACTTGTTCACTCGAAACCAATCGACCACATGCATGCTTAAGTTCCTGATTCATTGTTTGAAAAAGTATGTCGTACGATTTGTGAGAAGCAAAGATGTTTGTGTTATCGGCAAAGAGTACAAAGCGCAATATCGGGGAAGCACAGACGGAGACGGAGTCCCGGACTTCCTCGACTAGGACGACGATAACGATAACAGCCCGGACTTCAAGGACTTCGACGACAACGGAGACGGTAAGTGAAGTATGTAGAATGTTCATTTTATTACTGTAGTCAAATAGTCGAGAATACACAACCTTTTTTTCAAGAAATTTTGAGAAAAACGGTACGGTAAAATGGAAGTCGGTCTGTAATTAGTTAGTTCCTCCTCTTTACCCTGTTTAATATATATTGATATAACTTTGTCTATTTTCAGAGCAGAGGGAACTATACATGAAGATAAAGAGCAGTCAATAATAAAAGACAAGGGAGCAGCAATAAGGTCGAACACAGGACCCTTAACAGTTGGATCAATCGAATCGCGCACTCTGTGAAATCTTTAGAGTATGATTTATAGATATTAACTCAGCAGGAGAGGTTAGTATTCAAGAATTAATTTATATATGGCCTCTTCAACATATTTAGGGCATAGGCTACTCAAAAGCACTCTGAATGAATAATGACTCCATTAAACTAGGATTGTTTTTAGTAATAGTGACAGTTTACTTTGTGTATGTGTAACGGTAGTAGTAGAGTTTTATAGCGCCACTTCCCAAACGTAGAACATCTTGTAATTTTTTGATACGAAGTTGTGTTAATAAATTGCTATTTATGGCGTATGCAGTTCTAGTATTAGCCTGCCTTTATTTTGGTTATAGCTTCTAACACAAGTTAAGAGAAATACTGGCATCTGCAGCAGTATTACTATTTCGATAATAAAATGCCAGTAGTAGCCTACTAAGACTCGTCACATTAAAAAAATTAATTAATTATAGCACACTGATGGAATTTAAGTGAGTAAGTAAGTATATTCTTTATTTATGCAACTGCATAACCGTACTTTGGTTTACATGAAATTATATAATATAAATCATTCTTGTTAAAAACGTTTTCCTCATTAAATTATCCACCTGTGGGACAATTCGGTCATGCAGTCTGGGACGCAGGGAATAGGGGATTGTCTTTACAGGAGGGAGGAGCGGGTTCAGAATATAGCCTGTGTCTGCCAAGTAACAAGTTTCGTCTATATGTCAGCTTGATCTAGCGAAAAACGAAAATCTCTCTGTCTCTCTCTCTCTGTCTCTGTCTGTCTCTGTCTCTGTCTGTCTCTCTGTCTCTGTCTGTCTGTCTGTCTCTCTCTCTATATATATATATATATATATATATATATATATATATATATATATAAACCTCAGTGTGTATTGCATATGCTCAGCTACAGACGATTCCTGACGAATATATATGCATCAGGTGCAAAGGCGCTAAATAACGCTGGTCTCGTGTTGGCTGTAGAGGCATAGGCATATTATACAGTATACAATCAATATATATATATATAGGCTTACTGTATTGTATACCGTATGTATATATTGTGGTTAATCGTCAGTGCATAGTGCTTCACATTATATATATGTAAAAATTATATACACAAATATATATGTATATAATTATATACATGTATATGTATATATATCGTTGCAAAAAGAGATTAATTGCAGATATATGTGGATAGACATGAATTAGTCCCAAATAGCGGTCGACGAGGTAACACCGTAAGGTGCATAGATCGTCTAAACAGATTGACATGGGAACACGGGCATCCATCAACGCCTAGAACTATATCCGCAGTAGCAGTTGCAGCAACTTATTTATACTGCAGGAGGCGAGCAGCTGGGCATCCCACATATATACACGATAAGCGGATAAGGACCAAAGGCAAGGTCGAGCCACACAACGGGTCTTTTTGTTAGACGTATATCTAATCTACAAGCAAGATGGCAGACGAACAACAAAGGGAATCGTATAAGGGGCCTAATCTCGAGATTTCTACAGCGTCCAAAGAAAGATAAGGCGCGGGAAACAGCTTATTCATGGCTGGTTCATAAGCAGTTGCCAGGTCAAAATCCATGCTCCAGGCAAGTAGACATTTGGTAAGCTTGTAAAGCTTCGGGAAATTGTCAACTTGCGAAATACAACAGACAGGCAACGTGTCTGCATGCCTTTTAACTCTGTGCCCGAAATCCAAATAACAGCAATTCCGCCATTGCCTGTACTCTGGTGGTGCCAGTCCCAAGCCTGGATAAAGGAGGAGGACGACGCTAATAATCTTTGTTATGAGTCTTATGTCATAGTGTCGTTAAACAGTAGGCTAACTAACCAAACCAACCTAATCACGGCGCTTCGTGAGAACATGATTCTCTGTCAGACCGCGTAACATGTAAAGAAAGTTTGTTCGATTGCATTTCAGCTAAAAGATCCCTAAACCCTGGTAGGCCTGGTAGATTATTCAGGAGGCTGAGGACAGGCTATTGACAGGCTCTTTAGAAGCGGGCACTTTAATTACATCACGATACATGTAAGATTAAGCGAACTCATCCAATCGCACCCTAACCTACCCCACCCTTTTGCAGACAAAGGAATGAGTGTTTGTTTAGGGTATTACGGATTTAACAATTACGCCTAAAGGCTTCACGGAATCACAGCACACAAAGCACACAAATCCTAACATAAGTAAACGTATCCCACACTATATTTTCAGATCCTAACATCTTGTTAGGCGTATAGCTACGGTGGAGGGATTAGTAAAATACTCGTCAAAAGCGTAACTAGTATTTTCAAATGACATTTTAAATACTTCACAAGTATTTGAAATGCAATCTTAAATACTTTAAAAAACCTTTACCCATCATGCACCTCGATGGGATTCCGCTTGCATGGGATTTCAGCGGATAAGACAACATCTACTCCACTGATAGTTTATTAGCTAGTCCAGTAATAATAGTGTAGCCTACTGTTTATGCGAAATATTCGCATGGACATCCATTGAGTAAAAACAAGGATCAACTGTATAGTCGTCGTCATCATGTCATCATAACCAATGTCAGCCTACTTCTAAGAACTCGTTGTATAAGATGCTTCGAGAAAACAATACGCAGGTGTGCAGATCAGGTATGCATGGAGAGACACACGCGGTGTAGTGTGAACTTTACCTTAAATACTATATTCAATTCAATTTTCAATTCAATATAGAGTTGTAATATTTAGTGTATATGTAGCACGGACAGGCCCGGGAAAATTTAGACAAGTTGAAATGTATAGGATAATGTTAGACACATATGTCTAGACTCTAGACAATGTCTAGACGTGCTTAGATTTAAAGATAAGAAGTGTGAGATAAATACGTAATCTGTCTAGCAGATTCCAGGTCTTCGGTGCGTGATGACATTTGAGATTTGTAGCTGTAGGCTATATAACAAGAAAGCCCGTACACTGCATGTGATAAATGACGTGACTGTAAAGAAGAAATTAAATAAGAATCGACAGAAAGTTACATTATGGATTTATGTATCGATGGGGCTAGGGTATACCTGAGTGTAGAAACTACCAGTAGCGTTTTAGATCGAATTACTTGGCGTAGAGATATATTGGAGTTACGATAGTAGCCATCATAATCAATAACATCAACAACATCATCAACGTCAACAACTACAACATTGCAATCATCATCGACGTCGTCGTTATCATCATCGAGAAGTACACAAACAACGACGACTGACTGACTGACTAATGGACTGACTGACTGCTGACTGACTGACTGACTGACCGACCGACCGACCGACTGACTGACTGACCAACTGATGACTGACTGACTGACCGACTGACTGACTGACTTACTGATTGACTGACTGACCACTGACTGACTGACTGACTGACTGACTGACTGACAGCTGACTGACTGACTGACAGCTGACTGAATGACCGACTGATTGACTGACTGACAAGTGACTGACCAACTGACTGACCGACTGACTGACCGACTGACTGACTGACTGACTGACTGACCGACCGACCGACCGACCGACCGACCGACCGACTGACTGACTGACCAACTGATGACTGACTGACTGACTGACTTACTGATTGACTGACTGACCACTGACTGACTGACTGACTGACTGACTGACAGCTGACTGACTGACAGCTGACTGAATGACCGACTGATTGACTGACTGACAAGTGACTGACCAACTGACTGACCGACCGACTGCCTGACTGACTGACCGACTGACCGACCGATCTACTGACTAACTAACAACTGACTGACTGACCAACTGACTGACCGACCGACTGCCTGACTGACTGACCGACTGACTGACTGACTGACTGACGGACTGACTGACCGAACATATGACTGACTGACCGGGGATTCCGTCATTGTCATCATCTGGATCGGTAACATCCGGCATTCCGTCTCCGTCGGTGTCCTTCGGCTCCTTGGCGTCGGCAATCCCATCTCCGTCGTCATCGTCGTCGAGATAATCCGGAATGCCGTCTCCGTCTAAATCCTGATGGGCGTCCAGAATCCCGTCGCCGTTCCTGTCCGGATCCCTGTCGTCCGGAATCCCATCGGCGTCGTCGTCCCCATCCAGGTAGTCTGGAATCCCATCCCCATCCGAGTCCAGCCGGCGGTCGATCCCCCGGAACGACTTCTCCAGATGATCGGGAATCCCGTCCCCGTCCGAATCCCGGGCTCCTGTCGCTGCTGTGGCAGCGTGGGCGAAAGACGACAGCAGCAGCAGGAGGCTGAGGAGACTGAGAGCGACGGTGATGCGGAACGGTGAAGATGCTGGTGATGACGAGACAACGGCGGGCTTTGATGTCATGGTGCTTCGACCTGTGAAGCAGAGCCGAGAATGAGCTGCTTATCCTCCTCTGGCGGCGTTCCACTCCGGCTGACATGACACAGCAGCAGCCACAGCATCTTCGTAGATTATAAAAACACAGGTGTCCTTGGTAGTCAGTCCTGTTTCAGCAACCGTCGGCCATCCATCTCTCACATCCTCCCTCAACGGCGGCGTCGGCAGCGGCGGCTCATCCCGTTAGATTGCGCCGCTGCTCAGGTGGGTTCCTGCTTGGTATTAATACCACAGACAGGATCCTCTTACAGGTGTACAGTCGGGCCCGAGGCCTACGGATATAGAGTCTCTTATATGAGTGTAGCGGAAGCATCCCTTTGGCTGGGTCCAATTGATGCTTTATGCGGACAGACGAAGACTCCTATACCCGAAATGTTTTACCGACCATACCACTAAAATACCCACTACAACCACCACGACATTATATCACACTGGTAAATGGTTTTAACCGAACCGCCTTGGCGACTGGCGAGTACAATTAATTAATTAGGTAGTTACGTCGCGTAAGTCAGTGTAAAGCAGAGGTGCAGAAAAAAATTGTTTTTTTCAAAATGAAGCTTTTTTTGTTTTTTTTTGTTTTTTGTTTTAAAGATTTTCCTATTTCGGATCCTAAAACTCATTAAAATGGCATAAATAGGCCCATACTGTTCAACTTAATCAGATGCATAAATGAAATTAATTAATTAATTTTTTAGGCCTACAGTAGAACCGTAGAATGTCATGTAACGAAATTGACGAAGACGATACAAGAATTGCCAAGAGAGTTGAAGAGACGCCATTTTTGACATTTATAATTTCTAAATTTGTGAAAACCCAAAACAAATTTTTCCGATTTTTGTTTTGTGTGTGTTTTTTTAAAACAAAAAAAACAAAAACAAAAAACCAAACCTTTAACAGCCGTGGTGTAAAGTAACAATATGCATTAATGATGTCTATAGGCGTGTTGAAACTCTATCTCTTCATCAAAGGCGTAGCCAGGAAACAATTTGGGGGGGGGGTCCATGAACAAAGTGGGTCAATAAAGGTCAGTCTTTCTTCCAGTGCAAAATCCACGCTATATAACCAACTAATCGTTTGCCGTGTGACAGGTAAAGTATATCCAGCGGATCTAATCAGGTGTTGGGCTTCAAATGGTCTGTGCATAAATTCCACGTCTACCGTTAACGTCACAGGTAGACGTATGACGTTACATGTATCTACCTGTGATGTTACAGGTATTCAAACAGGTAAAATCATGTATAACATCAGAATGGTCTGAACGAGTTATTCTTAAGGTGTTATTGCATTCCTCTGGAGGTATTCACACATAAAGTGGGTCTAACTGTATGAATAAAGTTTATGGACCGGGCGCATTGTCTAGAAGTGTGAGCTAGTTAGCAAGCGCCTGCACTACAAGCAGCGAATGTAGACTTAATGTATGTAGGCCTACTACAATGGAAGAAGAGAGAAGAAGAAGAGTAGTCCCTTAAGCTAGGCCCGAGGAAACCATGTGTATGAAGTGTCAGCGACTTCATTTTCTTAGCCTCGGCATATGAGGGTGGGTGGCCAGTCCTCTCCCTCGCCGTCTCATCTTCCCACCGACAGCGTACGGTCAGTGTACTCATTATAGCTGAGTTGGCTCGGGGGGCAAGTGGAGTAGAAATTTCGAATCAAATTTCTACCCTGGCGGAGATTTGAACCCCGACCTCTCGATTGATAGTCCAGCACGCTAACCACTATACTCTCCAGCACCCCCCTCCCCACCCCATACAAAGGAAAGCACCTGTAAATACACAATTCGAATTGTACAGGTGCCCGGTGGCGAATAGGTGTGAGCGTATGCGCTTATATTATTAAGTGTGAAATGCAATTCATTGTGAATAAATTCGTGAAATTCCTTGGTCCGGAAGCGCCATTTACGACGGCCAATGTCCGTTGAATTTGTCAGAATTGAGTTGGCCGAGCGGTTAATCGTCTAGCCTTTCCCACCTCACTGTTCTGGGTTCGACGGCGGCATCAGACGTTTAACGACGTTGATCGCATCTGTGGTCTGTGGCCTTCGTTCTAGACAGGAGTGGCACTCTATATCTAATCCACATTTAACTAATCGAATCATTGGACAAGGGTCACGTTTACCACCGATACACGGTCACCTGTAGTCTGGCTGTCTGTGTGTCTATCTCTATGTCTGGCTGTGTGCGTGTCTTCTTTTGTATGTCTGTATGGCTGTCTATCTGTCTGTCGGTCTGTATGTCTGGCTGTGTGCATGTCTTTCTGTCTGAATGTCTGCATGCCTGTTCGCCAATATATCTTTTCAGTGTCCATTCGCAGGTATACAGACAACGCCACCGGGATGCACAATGGACCGTAGACAGACAGAGACAGCGACAGACAGACATACACAAGAACAAAAGAGATTTAGACAGACATACAGACATAGACAAACATACGGACATAGACAGACATACACTCCACCGTCCGTCCTTCTTTCTGTCCGTATGTCCTTCCATTTCTCCTTCTATTCGTCCATCCGTTCCGCGATCCGTCTGCCTCATTCTCTTTCTATTCGCCAGTCACTCCGTGAGTCCGTCCGTTTTTCAGTCCATTTGTCCCTGTACCTCTCCGTTTATCTTTCTGTCTTTCCTTCCTTCCTTCCGTCCACCCATCGCTCCTTCATTCCGTTCATCCGTACTTCATTCCATCCATCTATCCATCCTTCCTTCCTTCCTTCCTTCCTTCCTTCCTTCCTTCCTTCCTTCCTTCCTTCCTTCCTTCCTTCCTTCCTTCCTTCCTTCCGTCCTTCCTTCCGTCCTTCCTTCCTTCCTTCCTTCCTTCCTTCCTTCCTTCCTTCCTTTCTTCCTTCCTTCCTTCCTTCCTTCCTTCCTTCCTTCCTTCCTTCCTTCCTTCCTTCCTTCCTTCCTTCCTTCCTTCCTTCCTTCCTTCCTTCCTTCCTTCCTTCCTTCCTTCCTTCCTTCCTTCCTTCCTTCCTTCCTCCCTCCTCCCTCCCTTCCTTCCCTTCCTTCCTTCCTTCCTTCCTTCCTTCCTTCCTTCCTTCCTTCCTTCCTCCTCCCTCCCTCCCTCCCTCCCTCCCTTCCTTCCTTCCCTTTCTTTCTTCCTCCATTTCGTTCATCCGTCCTTCATTCCATCCGTCCGTCCATCCTTCAATCCCGGTGTCGTAAATGCCAGAAGCCGCGACAGATGTGTCGGGGGTAAGCCATTCTTTCATGTCAGCCTGAAGGGGTTGCGACGTCTTACCCAACGAGCGCTGGCCGATTCCCACCAAACGCCCCCCGGTCAAAATGACAGCTTACGCAACCTCATCTCCCTCCCATCCGTCGCGTCACACAATATACCCTACCCCGCCTTCCATCCAATCCTTAGCCCTCCCAGTCACCTATAGGACCTACAGAAGGTTCCTATGCAACAATCACTGTGTCCCTTCCACTGGACACCCAGGCGGAGCCAACTCTTTAGGAGAAAGAAAGGGAAGATGGACGATTAACAAAAGAGTCGATGGGGTAAAACAGTGACAGTTGAATAAGCCTGTGTTCTATTACAGGTGGAGTTGGGGTTGTAAGCAGAAATGGGGTGAATCTGGTGTGACAGGGGGATAATCCGATCGAAAATCCCGTTCAGTTTGCCACTGGCGATGTCCTGAGAAAGAAAAGATGGTCTGACCTGGAAAGAGTGAGGATGGCGGAAGATGAGGTTCTGGTCTGATTTCAGAAAGATATCCCAGCCTTGGAATCGCAGAAATAAGTGAACAACACCATTTTAGAAGTTCTTAAAGCGGTTTACAAATTGATACACATACAGTCATACACACATACTTACGTATTTACATACATGAGTGAGTGAGTCCTCAGTTTAACGGCAGCTTATGACAACATAGGCCGTTGCCGCCGACAAAGATTAGTTTTGGCATATTACAGCTCATTATTTACATACATATATATACATGCATACATACATAAATAATCAATAACCACATGCAAAGACATATGCAATTCGTAACATTGTACCGCATGTAGCCCAGGAAACATTTTCGAAACTTCTTAAGTCGCATCTGTTTAGACCTGTTGGGTAGCCACGTTTAGCGCCTTCTTGAGTTTCTTGTAAGACGCTATATAAATGGCCACATACATGTGCATACATAGATACATACCTACGCGAACATATGCACCGAGTCTCATCAGCAAGCTACCACTGAGGCATACACAAAGACACAGCAGCTAGGAGAACAGGTATACAGACATACAGACACGCACACAGCCAGACATGCAGACGGACAGACAGACAGCCAGAATACAGGTGCGTACTTTCCCACGTATAACGACATCCATCGCCCTCAAGAGATAAACCCTTTCTGAAGATCCACTGCCAAAGAACCTCAACTTCCAGCCCTCCATTCAAATCCTCTCAGCAGTGGGTCCAGCAGGAGAAAGTCCCCGTTAACAAGGTCCTATTATAGAACCACTCCCTCTCCCCTGACAGGGGGGGGCAGAGCACAAGACCATTGTGACCCGTTACCCTGCGATTGGTCGCCGTATAGGAAGACCCCAGGTACGACCATCAAGGGGCCGAGGTTACGAAAGATGCCGTCATAGATTTAGACTTCGAAAGAAACAGGGAAAGGATAGGTGACGATGATTAACCTATAACTGCCTAGTGTTACTTAATACTGGCGTAACGCTCTCTATTGTACCATAGAGATCTAATTAAGGATGGTACCAGGGAATCATCGATTTTGACCTAATCAGTGGATGAACGCTTGATGACGCTGTTGTTGGTATGGGAGGATAGGTAGGACCTTGTTGGTTTTATATTTACTAAACACCATGATGTACTGGCTGAATAGGAATTTATTTTATCTGTCAGATTAATTGCTTAAGTGCTTTAAAAGAAACTAGCATTGTAATTCGAGGAACGGACTTATTCCCTGCCTGATTGAATGAATAACTGCCCGTCTGTCTGTCTGTCTGTCTGTCGTCTGTCTGTCTGTCTGTCTGTCTGTCTGTCTGTCTGTGTCCTGATTGACTCCTCTGCATCGGCCGTTGAAGGCAAGATGTGGATAATAATAATAATAATAATAATAATAATAATAATAATAATAATAATAATAATAATAATAATAATAATAATAATAATAATAATAATAATAATAATAATAATAATAATAATAATAATAATAATAATAATAATAATAATAATAATAATAATAATAATAGCCTTTTGCCCGAGCCCGAGGAGTTCTAACCGTTCCAGACTTTTATCATTTTAATTAATATTGAAGTCCCTGAGGGATCATGTTTACCTCGGGGCAAAAAAAAAAAAAATAATAATAATAATAATAAAAATAAAATAATAATGACAATCGTTTATTAATTCAAACTGACATGTATGCAGTAAGAAAACATGATATAGGCCTAGTAGTAACAGAAGACAACAAGTTTAACAGGAGTTGTTGAATTTGAGTGCACCCTTTTCGGGAAAGCTGCTATTCATTGACGCAGTTCACTTCGACTTTTGAACTCGGCTAAATGCAAATGTATAAAACAATTTATATAGCGCCCTTACAGAGCATCATATCGGCCTATTAAGTGAGAAGAAACCGCAAGACCTGGAAACTCTGGTCCATAATTCGGACCCCGCCCTCCCTGATCGCCGCGTGAAACCCAACCGTGGACATTAGACCCCGCATATCCGTCAACCCCTATAATCAACAATTCGGAATCATTCGGTCGTAGGGCCGCAGCCGGGCGCAGAGGGACCGGGATTCGACACCGGGTTCGGTTATCAGCAGTTGCGTAAGACCGTCTCTGACTGGGTCGCCTCAATGGAAACCAGACAAAACTGGCAGACCCTGACGTTTGAGGGACTGGGGTTGGGGTTGGTGGAGGGTCGGTGGGGTTGTTTGCCCCTGGCTCGTGTATGAAAGGGGTTGGGGTGGGTGAGGGTTGGATGAAGGACAGGTGGGGAATGCATTGGAGACGAGTGAATCGCATTTCAGACCACTCGATTGTCAAGCAAACTGAGAATGTAAACTACGGGGTAACAGGTAGTATCCAATTACACATTTTGCCCTCGAATATAATATAGACTATGTATATATCGAATATATGCATAAATATATAAATGTGTATATATGTATGCATACGGCCTATGTATGTACACAATTTAGTTATGTATGTATGGATTATAATCGGTCTATCCATTGATAATATATAAAGGCCTATGCATAATTTATATTGGGGTGCATGTGTTGAACATATATATATATACGTAGGCTATAAGATGTTGAATGATATATATATATATATATATATATATATATATATATATGTACATATATATATATACACTCTGCCACCTTAATGCGCATGTAAGAGGCAGTGCATTGTATATATGTGTGTACATATGTATAGTCGACGCCGAGTACTGGTCATCTGGCTGGGCCGGCCATAGGGGCGCGCCTAACAAAGAGCGCCGGACACGATGACCACTGCATAATTGAAGACAAGGTTGTGTAACGTCTTAACCCTCCCTCCTCCCTGCTGCTAGGCACTGTCCCGTCATCGGCTGCGGGCCCCCGCCTGTCCCGCCACCGTGAACAAAGTGGGTTAATAAAGGTGTACGTCAGAAGTCAGGCTTTCTTCCAAATAGCTATGACAGAGACATTGAACGCTCGCCCGATAGATAGCAGTTGAAAGTTGTTCTCTCGTGTTTTTCGATTGGGAAGGAATTTATCGAGTGGATTAGCGGTTGAAGTTCCAGTGGCTTGTTCTGGAGTCGCAGGTGAGTTGGAGACAAAGGATTGAGGATGTATTGTGTCATCGCTGCTGTGCCTAGAACACTTGGTGATATAACTTATTGGCTTGTTTGATCGGAGGTTGACGCAATACCAACGCAATACCAATCATCTTACACAATCGACGATTGTGGGAAATGATTCCAGGGATCACAGCTTCGTTTAGACTGAGATGACTCCATGGTTTCAGTGAGACAATATCGTCAGGTTACACAATTGGGGAGTTAGTGACTTTACAACCTGAAGCATCGTCGTGGTTATATACCACACTCCTCCGTCTCCTTAAACGCCGCCATTGCCCGTTAGTACTCTGGTAGTCACAGTCCCAAGCCTAGAGAAAGGAGTAGGGTGACGCCAATCAACTTTGCTATCACACAGTGTCGCCAAACTGAAACTATTCTGCCTCCTTCTCTCTCTGATCTCCTAGCAACCAGACTTGGACCCCCCCACTTAGTATCTCCGAACAACCCCGCTTGCACGAAGCAGCGCTCGTAAATAAGCTGGTGCCCTACGATTAGCTTTTAAGTAGCGTTTCAGTACATTACGAGATTACGATTACGAACTTACTCCATATTGATGACCTCTGTAATGCCCAGCTCATCATTACTTAGAAGTTACCTAGACGTTACCTAGCTTACTAACATTCACTGATTTGTGTACTAATAACCACTAAGCACTTAAATACTCGTTGGCAATAAACTGACTGTTGCAATCAGTGACTGAATTTATATGATCATCAAAAGGAGAAAAGGATATGCATTCAATAAAAATGAGCTTTAATTATTTAACGAATGCAATTTGAGCAGTAATTAGCCTACATCTGTGAGGACGAATGTTGATAGCTGGGTGTAATAAACGAGTGATTACCATATCACGCCTTACCTTACATCATCTAGAAAAGTATGATTGATACAAATACTTTGCGATCTGATAGTTTGACAAGAGATCTCTTTCCCTCTCGGAGGCACTAACATCGTAGCCTACATGTACACGGTTACGCACAAATCGAAAACACCATCGTGTCGTTTTAACGAGTGTATGACATTATCCCCCCTGGACATAATCCCCCGGAACATTGTCCCCCCGTGGTGAGTTCACTTGGCTTAGGAGGGAGTCACACGCATTTCGCAACGCTGAAAAACTGCTTTTTGTGAATGCCGCGCATTTTGATAGGCCGACTTCAAAAGCTCTGCTGTGGGTTATCTACAGAGTCGAAGTACTAAATCTGCGTCTCTCTGTCTCTGTCTTTCTCGCTGTCTGTCTGTGTCTGTCTGTCTCTCTCTTTCTCTACATCACTCTTTTATACTCTTTCTCATCTCTGTTTCCTTTCTCTTTCCCTCACGGAGGCACTAACAGCGTAGCCTACATGTACACGGTTACGCACAAATCGAAAACACCATCGTGTCGTTTTAACGAGTGTAGGACATTATCCCCCCTGGACATAATCCCCCGGACATTGTCCCCGGACATTGTCCCCTGGACATTGTCCCCAGGGTAGGACATAATCCCCCAGTCTAAGATATAATCGTATAATATTCTTGCGGAAATGCAGGAAAATGATGAAAATAATTGTTGGCCTAAATGGAAGTTTGATTTATAAGATGTATAAGTGTTTCCGTAAATAGAAGCTGCATTGATTAAATTAAGTTTTTATTTAATTGAACCAAAGACTTGTTAGTGTCAATCGGTTCTTCAGTTATTAAGTGAAGACTTGTTAGTGTCATATAAATTTTAAGTTAAAACGTGTTTATGTATGTTAGTTGCTAACAAAAGTGTCTCATAGCTGAAAAATTGCCAACAATTCTAAAATCGGATGCTATGTCCAAAACGACATTAACAAGTCTTTCAGTTAAGAAATGAACGACATTAACTCGTCTAAATGACACTAACTAGTCTTCACTTTATAACTGATTCACCGACTGACACTAACAAGTCTTAACTTTCGTACTGCTTTTGAACTGAGTGACATTAACAAGTCTTAAGTTTAGGCCTACACCTGAATGAAATAGCCAACAAAAACGGCAATTAAGGTTTATCAATGACATGCAGACTATAGGCTATTTACACAGAGGGGGGGATTTTGTCCGGGGGGATAATGTCCTACGAAAAATCGGGGGGACAATGTCCGGGGGGACAATGTCCGGGGAGATATGTCGGGGGGATTATGTCCAGGGGGGATAATGTCCGTTCCCCCGTTTTAGCATGTCGGTCCCGTTCGAAACCAGAGTCGTAGGAATGGAGAGCCAACGCATTTACCCCTTGACCACGGCGCCACTTGTCTTTCTGAGCTTAATGGGATCATTCACATTTAAGACGACACCATCTGACGTCTTTGCACAATGACACAATGCGATCAATTTCGATTTTACGCAACCCTCTCGAATCCTGGTCACTGATGCGAATGGTCGTCGCACTAACCGCTCGGCCAGCTTACTGCTTCAGACAAAGTGGACCTGAGTATGAGATCTGGCTGCTCAAGCGTAACCGGTTGGGTGAATCAGATGAAGTTCGGCTGTATCTCTTCTGTTCCATTCGGCCCTTTCTCTCCCTCGATGCAGAGGGGAATTAATTGATCCTTCGCTGGAACTTTCACGAAGTCATGTTCAAGTGTGCGTTTGTTGTGACATTATGCGTAACCTGGTTGTCTTCACTGCTACTGTCTCTGAGATGGGCAGTTGAAGAACAGACAGGCAGGCAGGCAGGCAGGCAGACAGGCAGGCAGGCAGACAGGCAGGCAGGCAGATAGAGAGACAGACACAGACAGACACAAACAGATGGATAGATAGACAGACAGACAGAGGAGAATAGAGAGAGGAGACAGAGAAATAGGAGTGATGAAATGGAAACGCCTGAGGTCCAGTTGATTCGTTAGCAATAATACTGACTTGGGTTGGAAGAAGCACCTCTGAATTGGTGAGTGGCGCTTCATGAATGTTCGATTGCGATGAAGAGAAAGCTACAGGGCAGGGACGAAGAGTAGGAAAGAGAGATAAAGAAAGCAAGCGAGGCAGGCCGTAGGATAGTTGGACAGGCGGGAGGAGGAGGCAGAGAGAGCGAGAGAGAAAGAGACCGACAGACCGACAGACAGACAGACAGACAGACAGACAGACAGACACAGACAGACAGACAGACAGACAGACAGACAGACAGACAGACAGACACAGAGAGAGACACACACAGAGAGAGACACACACAGAGAGACAGAGACAGACAGACAGACAGAGATCCAGCACTGATTAGTGTGAGATTGACATTGCTACACTGTCTCTAGCATAAGAGCTTTTTCAAGTTTCCTTCCATTCGCAATCGCTCTCTCCTTCATCGTCTTGTTTGGCGTCGTCTGCATGTACTCTATTACCTATAGGAATTCAACCTGGACTTTATACATCTCTGTACAACCCCTCTGACAAGACGCAGCGCTCGTAAATAAGCTGGAGTCCTGCTCTTAGCTTCTGAGTAGCGCTAGATAAATTTCGAGACTATGATTGCAAACCTGGATCGTGATTATGGATTGATGAATTCAGTAAGCTAGTTCAGCATTATATTTCCCGCAAGGCATGACGGGAAAGGTGATAGTTCACAGTTCATAAACAAGAGTCAAGCATGGCGGATAGGTTCGACGAATCGTTCAGAGTGGATGACTTTAAATCTTTAATTGATGGAAGGTAGATGATTTGAAGCAATTTTTAACAGAAAGAGACCACAAGACAACTTCATCGAGTTACACATGAACTCGTGGCTGTTGCATTTGCGTAAAAGTAGATCATAGCAACATCGCTACCGGCACCGTTCGGTTTGTTTATGAACGGTGGCCTATGACCCTGAAGTAAAAGTAAGCCGGCTGCGCATGCGCATTGCTAATGCTGAACTAGCTTATTGCAGCTATGATATCGATTGATGCCTTGGGCATCATGATAACGGCGCTATATAAGTCAGTAGATTAGATTAGATTAGATTAGATTAGATTAGATATGATTTCATTTGATAACTGCAAACGCAATGATACAATGTACATTGTACAACAGTGAATAATAATTTTTTAAGTAATCGATTGTAAATTAAAACAACTGAATGTTTTGCTTTTTCCAGAAAGACTTCGAACTACTCTCTAGTGGAGAAGTGAGAGTAGGAGGAGAAGGAGAAAGAGTAGAAGTTGGAGGAATAAGAGGGGAGGAATAGGAAAAAAAAAAAAATAGGAGGTCAAGGAGGAGAAGGGATAGGAGTTGGAAGAGGAAGAGGAATAATAGAAGGAGGAGGAAGAGGAGAAGGAGGGGGAGGAAGAGGAAGAGGAAGACGCGCAGAAGAAGGAAGAGGAGTAGAACGATAAAGAGAAAGAGGAGGAAGAAGAGGAGGAGGAATAGGAGAAGAAGGAAGAGGAGGCGAAGGAGGAGGAGGAGTAGACTCCTCAAGGGAAAGTTGTATCTTTCGAGGCTGCACCCGCTGACACGGTAGCGATGATGCACAAGGCCCCTGGTCCTTTCGGTTCTCTAGGCTTCGTCTCCTATGACCGCAACACCATCGACCCCTCACCGTCCTGCTCTGGCTTCATGTCCTACCAGGGCGTTGCTCCGGGGGGAGTCGACCCCTCCTGCTCTACCCACCCCTACTACGCCCCAACCCTCTCGACGACACCCTACCTCGGGTCCTTCGGCTTCCGATCGGTGCCGCAGCAGAACCACTACCTCCCCGATAGCCAACCCTTCGTCGACTACCGCTACTACTCCAACCAGCCGTCGACACTGGCTCCCACGTACGAAAACACCCGATACAACCACATGGCCCACATGCTCGACACGACCCCGCAGCCTTTCCGATCGCACCACCAGGGGCCGACGTCTTCATCCTTCCCCGCCGATCATCACTCCATCCCCCGACCGGGACCCACCACCACCACCACGGGCCCATCAACGACCGCCTTCTCCTCGCATCTCATCGTTCCTTCCTATTCGCCAGATGGCGTCGAGTTACCCGCCAGAGGAATTACGTCATCGCCGACGCGTCGCCATAGCAACGTTCTTCGCTCACCGGAAGTGGAGAAGATCGTCCTGTCGAGTTCCAGTTACACGTCATCGGGGAATGACGTCTCCAGTCCGGAGGTGACGTCACGGGGGCGGCAGACGACGAAGAAGAAGAGACCTCTGGCGGTTCCGGAAGAGCAGAAGGACGGACAGTACTGGGCGAGGAGAAGGAAAAACAACGAGTCAGCGAAGAAGTCGCGGGAGACGAGGAGGGTGAAGGCCGCCCTGGCCGAGAAGAGACTGAAGGCCCTCGAGGAGGAGGTCGAACGAAAGAGAACCATATGGAAACTACTTCACAAGGAACTGAAGGAACTCAAGTAGGAGACAAACATTCATCCCTGAGACACACACGCATGGACAAACACATGCACATACACAAACACACACACATACATGCACAAAAATACACTCACTCTCTCTCACACACACATACACACCAACAAACACACACACACACCTATGCACACAGACACACGCATGCATTCACGCAAACACACTTACAGACACACGCAGGCACGCACAGACACGCACCCATATATTCACACACAAACACAACACTCACAGACACAAACACAAACACATACATACACACACACATACACACACACACACACGCGTTAACACACTCATATAAAGTACACACCGATTCTATAGTTCTTGAATGTGCACTCCTTAACGTTAGGTTTGGTATGATTGCTTTGGCTATTTGACAGACACACAGAGAGGCAGACATAAACACAGAGATATCGACATACAGATAGACAGATAGACAGACATAGATATACCGACTTAGACAGACATAGACAGACAGATATAGATACGCAGAGTTTCATGCGATAGACTTTAATAGTAGTTGTTTTATTATATTAATTTCAGATCATCATCATCATCGACCGCCTGGTAGTATGCACCTCCACTCTCCTCACACACACACACACACACGTACATCTGAGCATCTTTATCGCTCCACTCCTCAAGAAACCAGCGCTCCGGATCTAACAGGACAACCTCCAACGGGACATATTGTCTTCAACTCGCTTGCAGAACAAAGAATACAAAGAAGAAAGTCAACGATTGTCTTGGATTACAAACCAAACCAGTCATGCCTGGCTGGCCTTGCCTTGACTAGGAACAAGTTTGTTATGTGTGAATCAATTATGCTGTAGAAAAACAGATATTATGATTACGGGTGACCTCTTTCCGAAGGAGGAACGCTCATGTGAGCGTGAAGGAAAACCAGAATTCCGGAAGGGATTGCGTTCATACGAAATCACTCGGACGTGACAACACATTTTGTCTCGTTATCAAGAACTGACGGAGATAGCCGCATTAATAATCTGATTGCAGGCCACAGTTGGGGTGCTTTAACATGCACTGGCTTGCCTTCCCACAGTATTGATATTGCATGGCCCAATGGGTGCATGACACCTAGGGTATAAAAGTCCATTCAGTCTAATTATAAATAATAAGCACTTACGCTGTAACCTTTTCGACTATCGTATCGGCGCCCATCTGTTATCATTATCTACCTCTTTCTCAACGGTGATAGGGGTCGTCCATACATGACGTACCAGAAGCCACCTATTTGGCCCCTCCCTGACCTTGCCCGCAAATGGCATTACCCTCCAAATCCTTTTCGCCGACGTCCGTACTCCATCGGAGTACTAAGGCATACATCAGGCTAACCTATCTTGCGCGGCTAACTGTGCTAGTTTGTGTAGAATGTCTGCTGCCTGACTAAAGTTGCTGTCATGAAATGACTCTATGCACCGAATGCAGATACGGACATCTGCATTTTGCGTAATTCCTCCCCGTGTCCGTATTAGGGTGACCGGAGGGGACTATGTGGATGACCCCATGTCCTCCGCGGATATGTGTATAAATTTAGCCTGTATAATCAGTTTAAATCTTTACATGTACATTGATCGAATATATCCAAACACGTGAGAAAACGTGATTTATTTAAAATACGAACAGCATAGTCATAATCATGAGCTTCAAGTGTTACGTAGAAATCTTGCATTTACAATTTGCATGAACGAACAGTTTTGTTTTCGATTATACAGAGGTCGCGTTCCAAAAATCCCAGAGCAAATGCTCCGAACGCGCCCCAATAAATAACTGATTTGGATGAACCGTATGAGCGATAACAAGGAACAAAATGGCGGATGGTGAAAAGTGAGATTGCAATATCGACTTTTTATTTTATGAAAACTTACCCTTCTAGGCACTGTTTTTACAAAGATGTTTGTAGCAATAGTAAGCTAAGTTTAGTTAACCCGAAACTCCCAAATATTTGGGACAAACCTTCACATAGGCCTTGGTGACAAAAGTCTACGATATTATTAGGCCTACCATACAAATTTGAATTTTTCGCCATGTTAAGACTCCAGTTAAATCAAAGAAATTGCACAACCTCCATCTTAGTGCTTCTGTGGAATTTTTGAAAGGATACCCATTTTTATTACAATGACGTTTCGATTATGACACAGAAAAGAATTAATATATGACCTCACAGGATGCATTAGCCTATAAACAACTTTCGCACAATTAACTTGTAGCCTATATGCATGCCTGTCACACAGATTCACCTAGTTTAGAAAACAAATGCAATGTTTGTATTAATTAATCAGCTAATTAGTATGTTAAACAATAGACAACAGTCGGCAGCGCTTTGAATTGAACTAAACGATTTTAGTCATGGAGAAACGCGTTCATTTGCATAAAATTGTATCACATCGTAATACTCTTAATACTGACAGCACCTCCGTATATATAGATAGTTACGACAATTATTTAAGAAAATTACAATAGTAATAACCAAATAGTCTTCGCTGGTGCGTGCGACTTGTCACTTGTTTATGTAAACAGAGCAGTTATTTTTATATTTCTTTACAGTAACTGTTATTGAAGACGTGAAAATTCCACACGCATTTGATTTTTTTCGAGTTGCTAAGAAGTTACATGTACTTTTAGGGTGTGCGATAGTCTAGTGTTTGGCGTGTTGGACTGTCAATCGAGAGGTCGGGGGTTCAAATCCCCCCCAGAACAGAAATTTGTTTCGAAATGTATACTCCACCTGCGCCCCCTAGCCAACTCAGCTATAATGGGTACACTGTCGGTGAGAATATGAGACGGTGAGGGAGAGGACTGGCCACCCGCCCTCATAGGCCGAGGCTAAGAAAATGAAGTTGCTAACACTTTATACACATGGCTGCCTCTCAGCCTAGCTGAAGGTATTACTCTTCTTCTTCTACATTACACAAGCATACAGTTTAAGAGGTTTGATTAATGTAGCGAAGTTCAACAGCTACTTATGATATAGGCTAAGTCAGAATCTCTGGCTTCATGTTCGTCTGTATTAACAAAAACTGTTCACGCTTCTTCCTCTGTCCCTAGGATGCATTTCTTCGGTCCAACTGTATTAGACTCTCGGGCGCACAGATTCAAAACGCTAAATCGGCAAAATGGTCCTTCTGCGAAAATCTCGAATAATCTCACGACAACGCATATCGCCTCCACCGCCTCGTTGGCGTCTTTTCCATTTTATCCCGTTCGTATCGAACTCTAAACAGCCTGTTTTCATCTAATTTTTTATGCGCCAGGTAGCATTATTGTTTCCTAAAACATTCATCACCATTGCATACATAAGGCCTACAACCGGTCCACACAACTAGAGCTGTTATCATAATTATTTATAGAACATATACAATCGTAGTAATGAGTGTGTCATTCGGGTATTGAAAGCGGTATTTATGTATTCAGAGGCGTATTTGGGTATTCCAACTGGTATTTTGGGATTGCTTAGCACCATTTTGAACGACATTGGCCTGCATGCATAATTAAGCAAACAAGGTAGTTCGTGAAATGACGTAATTCCGACGCAGGCACCACGTGACAGCGATCAAGTCATCATTATAGGTCCGTAAAAGTTGCCCGAAGCAGGACACGCCTCGACGGATGAAGATCCTCGGATGGGTCGTCTTAGTAGCCCTGTTACACGTACAAGTAGACTGTATTTGACAGACAGACAGACAGACACACAGACAGACACAGACAGACAGACACACAGCAGACAGACACAGACATACACGCAGGCACAAACACAGACAAAGGTATGTGCAAGTGAGGCGCTGGTGTGGTGATGGTGGTATTGGTGGAGGTGACGGGGTTTGTGGTAGCAGTGGTTATGTTATGAGTAAGTAAAACAAGGGCCTATTATTTACAATATAACGCATTCTAATTAGTGATTAGTGGCTAGATTTAAATTCGATGATCTACATAAAATACATTACATTACATCGCATTATAAGTATGCATGCCTGCCATGTGTGGAGGTCTAAGTAATCTACATGGCTATCCCGACACTTGGATATGTACACTACAAGTTGTCTATCACGAACTGTTTTATTACTTTACTGCCTTCAAGAATCGAACCAAAAATCTCTCTCATTTAGAAGATAAGATTGTATTAGCTTAGATTAGGCTGGCCTAGATTAAAATAGATGGCACTAGCTTGATTGAAATAGATTGAGATAGCTTAGATTTAGATTGACCTACATTAAACTAGATTAGATTGAACTTGATTAAAATAGATTGAGCTAGTTTAGAGTTAGACTGACCTAGATTAGACTGACCTAGATTAGCGAAGACTGATTGGAAGGCGACCCTACCTACCTGTCGTCAGAGGGCGGTATGTGGGGCGACCCCACGTGACCGAGAACAGCAGAAGAAGAGCAGAAGACAGTCATAGCAGTTCGATCCTTTTGGCCTCGTCTCAAATTTAACTGAAGATGCAATACAAGATAAAGAGCTTTAGCAACATCTAATCTTATCTGTGAATTTCTAAAGCGCCGTTTTCATAGCGCACAAGGCATCAACAAATGACAGCTTAATACTGGGGTGGGCAACGATTACAAATTTTAATCGAAATTAATCGCACGATTAAAACTTTTAATAACGCGATTAATTTTTAACGCATGTCACAGTAGATAACAAGTAGGCTACAACTACTCTACCGACTCCGAGTAGTTACGTTGAATATGCGCTATATAAATGCTTGGAGTCAATAAACAAAAAGCAAACATGCTTTTTACTACTTGTTTTTACTTTTTGGTTTTTACTTTAAAGTTTAAAGTTTAAACTGAGCGGTTTTATCAAGAAATGTTTTAGCGCATTTCTAGAAATAAGTGGGCACAGTGACAATCGCGTTAACTGCGTTAACAAATTTAATCGCGTTAATTAATTAACGCATTAATCGCGTCAATAACGCGTTAAATGCCCAGCCCTACTAAATACACATGCAGAGATTGGAACTCTTGTAGACAATCACTCGTGCCTTAGATGCAGAATTACTGAATGCGTGCGTAACAGTCGTTTACATTGAAATTGACAGACAGGTAGATAGATAAGTGAATTGATGGATGGGTGGATGGATGGATGGGTGGATGGATGGATGGATGGATGGATGGATGGATGGATGGATGGATGGATGGATGGATGGATGGTGATAGAGATAGACATACGGATTGATGGATGGATAGACTGACAGATGTATAGATAGATAGATAAATAAATAAATGGACAGATACAGAGAGACAGATAGATAAACAGATGACATTACAGACAGACAGACAGACGGACGGACGGACAGACAGATAGATAGACAGACAGACTCCTCGTCCTCCTCCTCCTCCTCCTCCTCCTCCTCCTCGTCCTCGTCCTCGTCCTCGTCCTCGTCCTCCTTCTTATGTTGTAATTTCAACGGTTGACTTTCAAGGCAATGCTAGACGTCATGAAACTTACTTTCGCACTGAGCTTCTATCCGTACGTCTGGACTGTGACGTCTGCTAGGATCAACAACCTACAAATAGACGCAGTATATCAAGTTAAAAGATAAGATTGCAATGAAAAAGATCAGATTAGATACATGGTAGCTATAGCCAAAATATTATGTTTAGTTGCAAATACGTACATATTAAATTTTATGTGTGTACTTATGATATATGTGTGCGTCTGTATGTGCGTCTGTGCGTGCGTGTGTGTGTGTGTATGTGTGTGTATAATTATTTTATGTCACACAAGGCAGTCAGCGAAAACAAAGAGAAACTGTGCGAAGAGAAAACTTAAACTATCTCTCCGACCGCTTTGAAAGTTCTACTTATCAAATTAATATTCTCATATTGTAAACGTCCTCATGTACCGAGGCTAAGAAAATGAAGTCGAAGCACTTCATACCCGCAGCTGCTTCTGGGTGGGATTAACCTAAAAGACCAATTCCTGGTTCTTCTTACCCTCCACGGAGCCGGGTTTTCCATCTTCCGTGTGATGGGATGCACGGAGTTGCGTTGATGGGTGATGACTGGCTGCTGAGAACGGCGAACGAGAGCATCATTCTCCGCAACCGGCGCTGTTGTCTTGCACAACAGGTAGGCATTGCGATTGATGGAGTTCACATCGGAGATGCTGTCCTCCTGCAGCCGCAGCAGCCCAACCTGGTGTTGCTGCCCCTGATCGGGTCCTCCATTCATCCACCCGTCGGGGGTGTTGCGAGGAGACGGACGAGACGGGGCAGCGGCGGAGGGCTTCGGGGTGACGCGGTCTGGGTTCGACCAGGGACTCTTGCGGTCGGGGTGGTTCCGGTTTCGGTCGCGGTTCGATGGCTTGCTGAGGTTGCTCGATGAGCTGCTGTGGGCGCTGTCGGAGGAGGAGATGGCCCCGCCGTTGGCGACCAGGGAAGGACCGCGACCGTTGTTGCCTGATGATGTCCTTCGTCCGTGTTCGTCGATCAGCTGGTACCAGCGTGGACGGTTATCGAGAAGAGAGAGATCTGTTGTGTGGAAATGGGAAGAATTAGAAAAGCAGTTGTTGGACGAGGAAGAGGATGACGAATGATGACGAGGATGATGACGGAGAAGAATAAGATGACGAAGAATGATGATGATGATGATGATGATGATGATGATGATGATGACGATAATGATGATGATAATGATGATGATGATGACGACGACGACGACGATGATGATTATGATGATGATTATGATGATGATGATGCCGATGACGACGACGACGATGATGATGATGATGATGATGACGACGACGATGAAGATGACGATGGTAAAGAAGAATAAGATGACAAAGAATGATGAGGCAGTAATACTTACTTGTATAAATTCATCGCATCTGCCATCGTCACATCCATGCCGCTGCTACCACCCACCACCACAACCACCACCACCTCAACCACCACCACCACCACCACCACCACCACCACCACCACCACCACCACCACCACCACCACCACCACCACCACCACCACCACCACCACCACAACCACCACCACCACCACCACCACCACCACCACCACTACTACCACCAGCGTAATCGTAATCGGTGCCACCAGCACAACCACTATTCAGGTGAAGGTATTATATTTACCGGAAAGATCCAGACTGACGTGTCCCATGAGCTGATCCGGAAGAAGATGATCGTGGTCCCAGACGCTGACGTCCAGGGTCTTGAGCGGAAGTTCACTGGGACGGACATCGAGGAAGACCATCGTCCGATGCCACTCCGGATTCAGCGTTCGAGGAACGCACTTCGCTCGTCGCTTACTCTCCGTTCGACTGAAGTCGGATAAAGAAAACACGAAAAGACTTTGCGCTCGAATAAACAAACGAGCCAATTACATGAATTGCCTTTCCCAAGTGCATTCGAAAACTGTTTCTTTCACAGGGAATGTTTAGGGATTAGAGTGCTTCTTAAGGGCGCTATATAATGCACTGGCCGGTAAACCATCGATTACGGCATCGCATTTACATTGATTTACAGTGATTACATTGATTGATTACTTTGATTGATTACATTGATTTACATTGCATTTATGTTGCATTTACATTGCATATATATTGCATTTACATAGTATTTACTTACACTTACTTGGTGCAACGGTCCTAGACAAGTTCAAGAGGGTACAAATGAAAGAATGAACCAGTTAACGATTCTATGAACAAGTTAAGGAAAGAACCAAAAATAAATACATGAACCAGTGAACGATTGAGTGAAAGCGTTTATGAAAGAACTGTTGAACAAATGAACCAGTGAACGATTGCATCGTGTTCATGGAAGAACTGTTGAACAAATGAACCAGTGAATGAGTGCATGAAAACGTCAAGGAAAGAGCTGAAGAACATATAAACCAGTGAACGATTCCATGTAAGCTTTCAGGAAGTAGCAGCGCCCGTGATTCAACTAATGCTCAGCGCTTAGCTGTAGAGTGGCACTTTAGAAATTATGAGTTTACAATCTTACGAATACGATTAACTAATGAACAAGCGAAACAATTGGACGATTTCGTGAAGGAATGAAGTAATATACTAGAAAACCCGGGGAGCTCCTGAGGTCTACTCTACAATACATTGTCTTAATACAAATTATCCTCTCTTGGTTATTGAATCATCCGTATAAAAGTGTACTCATTGTCAATAATTGGTAGTTGTGAAATGCCATACCTCTTGTATGGTAGGAGATAGACCTTGACGAAAGGATCTGCGTATCCGCTTTTAAATTTTACCGGCTGCAGGTAACGAGCTTGAATTACATGGACGTTCAAAGTACAATCGTAATCGTCGTAACTCAGTTGTAACTGAAGAAGAATTTACAAAGATTACACGTAGATGCAAAGTATAGAGCATCATTGTAATCGGTGTAGCTCATTTGTAACTGAGGACGAAATTTACAAAGATTACATGTAGATGAAAATATAGAATTCCAGTGTAGTTGTTGTAACTTAGTTGTAACTGGAAAAGAACTTTACAAAAGTTACATGTAGGCCTACTTTCAGGTGCCATCGCAATCGTAAAAATATTCAGTTGTAACAGATGAATAAAATTAACAAGAATTACCAGGACGTTCAAAGCACCATCACAATCGTCTCAGCTCATTTGTGACTGACAAAGAAACTATGATGAAATTACAAAGTAGCTATACATTTTGAGAAGAATCTCAATGGCTACAACTCTTTCCTAATTCACCAAGATTGCTGGTAGAAATAAAAAGTGCATAAATCAAATATTCCTCGACCAGAATCATTATTTATTCGTGGTTAACGACCTACAGTAGTTAACCAGTGTTCCAAATGCGCTTAAATCATCCAGTCAGCGACGGGGCCAAAATTAGGTCCGAAAATGGAGCAAAATTGGCTCGAATTATGGACGTTTTAGAGCGCTTTTATGGTGTGCAATCTACCTGAATTTCGCCCAGGAAGCCGTTGTCTCGATTTGACGGCGACTGAAATTACAGACAGAGAACACAATTTAACGACTCTCTCCCACGACAGAGAACTATTCAGCTGCTCAAGTGGCGGCGGACTGAAAAGTCCACACACAGAGGTGTACTTGTGTCTTTACCACACACTACTCGGCGCTATGAGAGGTCCTCGAAAGGCGCTATATAAATGTTTTGTTACAGTAAATTACTAGTTTTCTTGTGCTTTTTATATAAGTTCATTGCTTACAATGCATTTATGGTATCTGAAGTATGTTAGCCAAAATGTGAAAATCTGTAGTATCTTGTTGGTGTACAAGACATCGACGCTTTATCCTTTCTCAAGAACATTCGAAAACTGCTTCTTTCACAGGAAGTGTTTAGACAGGCTGGGAGTGCTGTTTAAGGGAGCTATATAAAGCCCTACCGGTAAACCATCCATTACGGTATCGCGCCTGATTTACATTGCATTTATGATGCATTTACATTGCATTTATATTGCATTTACATAGCATTTACTTGGTGCAACGACCCTAGACATGTTGTTCGTGCCAATTAGTCCAGTGCCTCAGTTTAAAAACTTTCACTAAATAATTTAAAGGAATGAATGAATTTGATTACACGACTTTAGCTTAAAGTTATCGACGCTTCCTACAAATGTGAGCATCTTTTAGTTCAAATGCTTTACATCGAATTCGCAGAATGACTAGTACTAACGTCCATGGTACGTGTAATTTGTAACTTCCATCGCGACGGTGTTTAATGCAGGCGCCACAGAAGTTAGTAGGTGTAATTTGTAATTGTAATTTGTAACTTCCATCGCGACGGTGTTTAATGCAGGCGCCACAGAAGTTAGTAGGTGTAATTTGTAATTGTAATTTGTAACTTCCATTGCGCCAGTGACTAATGCACAAGGCATCAACTGATGGCTCACTAAAACGAGAACGTAATCGCGGCATCATCCAGAAGATCAGTTCATAAGATAAAACAATTAAAACCAATTATAATTACAATGAACGAGTGAGCGACTGAATTAATTAACGAGAAAGAGAGAGAGAGAGAGAGAGAGAGACAGACAGAGACAGAGAGAGAGAGAGAGAGAGAGAGAGAGAGAGAGAGAGAGAGAGAGAGAGAGAGAGAGAGAGAGAGAGAGAGAGAGAGAGAAAGAGAGAAAGAGAGAGAGAGAGAGAGAGAGAGAGAAAGAGAGAGAGAGAGAGAGAGACAGAGACAGAGACAGAGACAGAGACAGAGACAGAGACAGAGACAGAGAGAGAGAGACAGAGAGAGAGAGAGAGAGAGAGAGAGAGAGAGAGAGAGAGAGAGAGAGAGAGAGAGAGAGAGAGAGAGAGAGAGAGAGAGAGAGAGAGAGAGAGAGAGAGAGAGAAAGAGAGAGAAGAGAGAGAGAGAGAGAGAGTATACCCCGTTTTGACAGCCACTTTCAATACTGTACTACTAGAGAGTGACCGAACGATATTAGTGAACAATCAAAACAATGAGTCCATTGTCTCACAGTCGTGCATCTTTTGTTGTCAAAGTGACGCCGATCCCTTGACCCCAATGACCTCACGGAATCGTCGTTTCCGGAAAGAAGGGACGGTGTTCTTCGGTCGGCGACATCGTCATCGAGCAGTCTTACGACACCGGAAGTCAGCAGGATCGCCTTCCGGTCAAGAACGGAATCAAGAACGTCGGAAACCAACTGCGTCGATTCCTTATCTACTCCGTCAAAAGAGTCTGTAAGATTCATATCAACTACTGTAACAATATGTAATCTCTACACATGCAAGTTTACGTTTACAATTACGTTTACTTTTGCAATTACGCATACAATTACTTTTATAATTACGTTAACGTTTACAGTTACGTTTACAATTACAATTACTGTTACAATAACGTCTACAATTACGTTTACAATTATAATTACACTTATAATTACACTTACAATTACAATAACGTTTATATTTACGTTTACCTATAACTGAACTGTAATTGTTAGAGAAGTACCTAAAGATTTATTTCTGTATGATATTTAATGTAAACATAATTATAGGCTTGCAACTCCGAATTTATAAAGCGCTACTCTAAAGCTAAGCACAGGGCATCGGTTTATTCACGGGCGCTGCGTCAAGTTAGAGAGGTTGTCCAGATATTGCAAGGGAAGATCGGAGTCCGGTTGCCGGAGAGAACAGACAGAGTAGGTAGAGCATCATTGGCGCTGAGCTGCAGCTGTCTTGCATTAGCTGTATAATTCCCATCTTACATTACAATAAATTGCCTTATATTACTTTACACTATAATAAGGGAGCTGTTGAAACCGTCTAACCACCTAGGCCATCGCAGGAACTGACGGTTGGAATGTTGTCGTAGGAAGACCGATTGCTGTCCGTCTGAAGCGTCGATAAGGTAGACATCGTGTTGGACGGATAGGATCTCATATTCACGCCACTGTTTAAACAGCATCTAATTAATGTAATTATTATAGCGCCGCTGCAGTCGGAGGAATTAATCCAGCTGGTCGTCAAGGCAACCTAATTGGTTTTCTAATATGCTCTCCACTGTTCAAACAGAATGACAGTTGATCAGACTGAGTATCTATACGCCTCAGTTGAGACTCGAAATTGGTTTTCAGTCAATGACACTCTAAATGGGATAGATAGGTTAAACATGTAGCAATCCGGCCACTAATGTTCCAACTTCCAACATGATACTGTCAATTTCGGTTGGCAATCCGTTGGTTATAGGCAATACGTGTGTGCGTGGGTAATCCACGGGTGACTTAGACTACTTTCTGTGCACTGTTATGCCTATTGATGATAGTAATTCTTAATTACATCTAACACCAGTTAGGATATAGCAGATGACGCTTTTGATGCCTTGAAGAGTCGCTATATAAATTACCTTAATAAATAACTGATAATAATGTAATGTAATTGAACATTTATATAACGCCCCTTCAAGATATCCACTCAGGGGCGCTATCGTATATGATGTTAGGCCTACATGTCATTACGAACGAATAATAATATGCCTTTTACAGGCTTTTATCAATGGCGCTAAAAATTGGCGCTGAACAGTTGTGCTGTGAAGGTTTATAGGTTAGTTTTCCTAAGAAAGTTTTCATAAATCAGTTTTGACAATGAAGTTTTGTGAAGTAAGTTTTGAGAAGTAAGGTTTTAGAAGGACAGTCTACTTACTGCCTTACGACAAGCTCCATCTCGCAATTGCATCTGGCCAGAATCTGACGTAATTCCAACTCCGTTTTTCCGCCGAGCGGTTCACCATTAATCTCTAAAACCTGATCCCCTAAAACGGAAGAGAAGCAGTCACTCATTTAGGCAGGAATTCGTATAAGATACCACTTTTATAGCACTATTTTAACAGTACACAAAGTAAGTAAATAAATGAGTAAGTATATTATTAGGCTGTATAAACCGATGGCACTCCAAAACCAAGCTGTATCAGGTCAACATCCAGAAGATCAATCCGTGAGCTAGAGAGGCATCCTATGGTGGATAAGCAGTTTCAAAGAGTCCCTGTAGTATATCGCAACTGCATATTTATGCTGCGCATTTCCGGCAGGACTTTCGACACAGATTAATTGATTCGATTAAACTTGTGCATTAGACAACGGTGCAATAGAAGTTACTAATTACAATTACACTCTATTACAGTACAATCTTCGCTTATACCTTCCTGCAGCTCGCCGTGGAGTTGGTCTGCGCTGCTCCCTGGGTAGATGTAGGCCACGTAGGCCCCCACATCGTCTCCCATCCACGGAAGAACCTGACCACCGCGGATCTTTATCCCGAAACCTAGAGACAGGCAATTTGAACGAGCAGCACAAGAATGTAAGGTAATGCTACAAAACATTTTTGTAGCGCCTTTCAAACCTCTGTCAAAAGCGCTGATTACATGACTACTGAATAAAAAAAATCAGTGTATAAGTTCGGGTTGGAGGTGGATTTGTGAAGAGGAGAGGAATACATGGGAAAGTGAGTGCTTGATCTTTTTGATAAGATGATGGGGGACAGTGATGTTAAGACATCGAACCAGGTTAGTATTTGTATGGGTGACCGTATGGCTGTGGAGTGCCAAACCACCAGGCGCAAACTCAAACTCCAGTCTTTATTGGTACGTAAATGAATACCAACATAAGTCGCTTCTGAGGAGTTCCTGTGGAGGAGTGTGAAGTGTGTCGGAGTGTGTAACTTTAACCTTCAGCTGTACTGGATATTTTTGGTTGGAAGCAGTAAGAGGAGATCTACGAGATGAAGAGGAGCAAACTTAAAGGGAAAGCTACCTAGAGGACGTATTGTCTGTGAACAAGTAGTTTAATCTTACTCATGCTGCAATTCATAGTAATTTAATGTTACTCATGCTATAATTCACAGTAGTTTAATCTTACTCATGCTATAATTCACAGTAGTTTAATCTTATGATATAATTCACAGTAGTTTAACCTTATTTATGATATCTGACCCTCCAAACGACGCTAATGACAGATTACTGTAATTTGTAAAGTACGCTGATCAAAGCTAAGAATACTTTGTATACTGAAATTTTCAAATGCTTTGATTGCGGCAGAAATACTTTCACGTTTCTTCAGAGATACCTTTGAAAGTTCTGTCCTTTGAGTCGGAGGTCAGTAGAATTCGTTTGGTTGGAAAGGAATATTTGTGGAGACTGGAAATCACGGCTCGCTGGAAATAAGGCACAATAAATAATACCGGTGTCACGAAATAGAGTATCCCCCTTAAATGAGTATCCCCTTAGCGAAATGGAGTATGCGGTCTAGTTTGCGTTATTGGCGGTTTCTGAATGTATTCAGTCGTACTGTTTGGATTTATTGTACACAAATTTTCAAGTTGCATGTCTTTAGTTTGTACTCTGATAGTGCTAGTCCCAAGCCTGGATAAAGGAGGGGGCGATGCTAGTCATCTTTGTTACGCCTTTGCGTCGTGAAACAGCGACTACACACATTCGTCAACTGAATGCATTTGCTCTCCGCTTACCCGTGTTATAGAGAGTCAAAGCGAAGAGACATGGCAACCAGAGAATGCCTCTTAACATTCGATGCTACCAATAAGTGCATTGGACACCTCTTTGAAGCATAATCTCCTTCCGTTCTATATATAATATGCAATATATATATATATATATATATATATATATATTCATTTCAGAGATTTATATAGCGCCCCTTCAAGATTATCTACTCAGAAGCGCTCCCGACTCAACCCCGGCTAAAGAGAACAGTCTTCAGGTTAGAGAAGAATGTGGCCGCAAGGGCTCTATGCATTAGGCGTAGATCCACAGGAAGCTCATTCCAGATTGCAGGGCCAGCAACAGAAAAGGCACGGCGCTGCATAATAGAGGTCCGTGACCGGGGAACAAGAAGCTCAACCTGCTTAGAGGAGCGAAGAGAACCACGGCTGAAAATAAGTATATATATATATGATATATTACTTTCATCTCTCGGATGTTGATATCTGCCTTCTCTGTCAATACTAAGGACCACAGAACAGCTGTGTAAAACGGTAAATGAGAACCTCTTTACTTGGCGGACCAGGGCCATGTTCTGAACCTGCTCCTCCCTCCTGTAAAGACACTCCCCTATTCCCTGCGTCCCAGACTGCATGACCGAATTGTCCCACGGGCGGATAACTTAATGAGGAAAACGTTTTTAACAATAATGCTTTATAATGTTTAATTTCATGTAAACCAAAGTGCGGCTATGCAGTTGGATAAATAAAGAATATACTTACTTACTTACTTACTTACTTGCTTGCTTGCTTACTTACTTACTTACTTACTTACTTACTTACTTACTTACTTACTTACTTACTTACCTTACTTACTTACTTACTTACTTACTTACTTACTTACTTACTTACTAACCACAGCTATAGGCTGTCTTTAACCACTGAAGAGTGGTGTGAATCGACTCTATTATCGTAACGGGTTTCGAACCAGAGGTTAGAGATGGAAGACATTAGTAGTGTGCCATGTACGTATCTCTGTCTCTGCGGACGTGTAAAACATAGTATCTGGGTGCGCTTAGAGCCAGCTTAGAGGGCTCGATGCGTGACTTACGAACTGCCTTCGATCCATGTTCCTACGGAGCGTCGTTCCTCCCTCCATGGCAGCAGATTCTTCCATTGATTCGGCCACGCTTCCTTCGCTGCCTTCCTTGTACATCAGCTGCAATGGCTCTGGAAAAAGAAGCAGAGTTCGTTGTCTGAAAAACCGTTTTTATTTCGTATTTGTGAGGCAATTAAATGCGCTATATTAAGAGTCCTTTTACATACATACATACATACATACATACATACATACAATGTCATACATACATACATACATACATACATACATACACACGTATATACATACATACATGTATACGTCGGTACGTACGTACGTGCGTGCGTGTGTATGTACGTACATACATACGTACACATACATGCATATATACACACACATACATGAATACACACAAATACACACATACATATGATACATACATTAAATACATAAATACACATACATGGATACATAGATACATGCACATAAAAGATACATACATACATACACACACATACAAAGATACATACATACATGCATACACATACATACACGCACATACATACATACATACATACATACATACATACATAAATACACATACATACAAGATAGGATAGGTGTTCGTATACGTTAGTGTGATCATGGATTCAAACACATTCCTACCGAGAAAAGGTCATCATTTAAGCCTAAGGTAAACCAGTCCATGATACAATTTCTTCCAAAACACTCAAAGCTGTTAGGCCTACGTCAAAGCCATTCGCCGTCTGCTTCAGTTGACGCGCGGAATTAATTAGCACTAAATTATCTCTTGGCACAGAACACAGCAATTAATTATTGTTCGATCGATACTATTGATCAGCCATTTAATTACCAGCGCTGGATGGTATGGCTAACGGTCCAAAACGAATGGAACGTGTTCCGTAAAAATCCTCATGACAAATAGGCAACGACAAATAGTAGGCCTCGGCAAATGCGTTCCAAATAATCCTGACAAATGCGCCACTAATTTCCGACTAATTCGCCCCAAAAACATCCCCAACGAGTTCATTTGAGGATGTTATGGTTAGTAAAAAAATTCTAGTGCACGCCATAATAGCAGTTTGACGAATTTTTTTGACATTATTTTCTTACTTTCATTCTGCATTTTAGTGATTTTTGCAACAAATCAGACTTAAAAAGACTTGTTAAGAATTAAGTCCAGAACTTTATTATGTGGAATAAAGCTTTGAGCGTCGCGAGTCAGAGGAGGTCACTAAGAATAAATTTCTACAGTTAAATCGTCCACAGACCTATAGCACAGTTAAACTCATAGAGGATTTCTCAGAATGTGGGATTGTTATGGATCAACATTGTATGGCCAATTTTATACCAACATGAATAATAATATTGCAGTTCTAAAGAAACCTTTATGTAGAATGAATGCGCTTTCTGTGTAATTGCTATTCCGCTGTCTCTTGCCCTGGACTCCGACGCTCTCTTCCGGCAAACGTTCGCTCTGCAAAGTCTGTTGTGGTTTTAAGACGTCATCTTTCCTGGATTCATTTCCTGCTTAGGCTGTTTTTGTGTCTTTATGGATCCCTGTCTTCGCTTTCGACTGCACTCAGCCTAGAATTTTATTGGGCTCAGTAGCGACCATAGACTGATCGTTAGAATACAATGACGTTGTAGACGCTCTTTGATTACCGGGTATACTAGATAATATTCTTGCATGCCTAACACAATAAACATAATTTAGTTTAAAGCTTTTGTCCGGGCACATTGCTCGGGGCGCATTATTTTGTCGGGGCGCTTTTGCCGGGGCGCATTTGTCGGGGCTAATTTATCGGGGAGCATTTGTCGGGACGCATTTGTCGGAGCGCTTTTGTCGGGGCGTATTTGTCGAGGCGCATTTATCGGGCTAATTTGTCGAGCTAATTTGTCGGGCGAATTTGACGTGGGCGTGTTTGACGGTGCACCGAGTTGGAGAGGATGATTTTCTGTCCAGGCGTGAGCTGTGCTGTTTGCCAAGCGATGCTGACCGGCGAAAGAGCGATTTTTCGATAGCGTTGCACTGAAAGGCGACAGAACGTTTGTGTGGCAATTATATTCGGCTTATGCGACGACGGTTCGGTATTCGTTTGTGTTCTAGGATTTCCTGCATCAATATTGGGATTGCCGACCGACCACGTTGCACCCACGAAAACCGCTGGCAATCGAATCAAGGCGACAACGAAGCGTGGCAATCAATGAGGCAATCCGTGACAATCGAATAAATTTGGCGCCGCCTCGGTGCAATTCCACTAAATTGGCAATTCGCGGCGAGTCGTGGCCGAGAGATTATACAAAAAGTAACTGATTGTCTGTTTTCTGTCTAAAGGTCGCTGATTCAAATCCTCTCTTGCACTGATAATAAAGACTTTGTATTTTAAAAAGTGTCTTATAACTGATGTTTTTTATTTCGTTTTTCCAGTTTGTAGGAGTGTTTCACTGTTATTTGTTTGCTGCTGCTACACTAAAGATTTCAACAACATAATTATAAAACTTGCTTAATGCAACAGAGGAACAAGCAGTGTTTTTGGAAATGCCTAGAAACTTCAAGAGAACGTTAAAATGTTATTTGCAGTAGCCTCTACTCCATTAAAAACAATTTACATTAGCATCTTGTAGCGTAATTATACTATATGTTATATTCAATTTAGCATTCATTTATCTGTTCCATGCTGCATTTATTTTAGAAAAAACCCATTAGAAGTAGTTACGTAATCCAGCGACTAAAGGAGTATGTTAGAAGTTCACGAAGTTGACCCAGGACAAACAAATTCTTTTGGCAATGGCTTCAATTGAAACGACCATCTGTTGATGCCTAGTGGGTTGTTAAACGGCGTTATAGAAGTTATTAGATTTTAAAAATATAATCACCTTCTGACTGGAAATACTTTTCCATGTCGTCTGAAAGCGGTCGGCTGCCCATTCCGCGCAGGACGTTTCTCGATCGGTTGGCCACATCGTCGAGTATCGGCATCGGTGGCGTTCCATTGGCAGGGACATAGCTGGGCGGGCCACGGTCCGGGGGCCGGGTACCCCGTCTTCGGTCGCCCACCGTTCGAGGGGGAGGACGAGCGGGTGGAGCAGGCGGTGGGGTCTGCTCCCTGAAGGGCAGGGTGTCCGTACCCGTGATGGTACTGCTGACACCCGAATCGTGACTGCTGCTTCCGTAGGTGCCGTGACTGTAGTAGTAAACGTCCTCGGACTCGGAGTAGGGAGCGGCGTCGGAGAGGGTGTGACTGTCGACGTCCTGGCGCCTGGGCTGCCCGGAGTGGGGCAGGGAGGACCAGGCGGGGGACGAGGAGACCCCGCGGAAGGCAGACTCCGGTCGGCGATTCTTCTGTTGGGCGTGCTCCGTCTTGTGAACGATGTACTCAAAGGAACTGTAGACCGAAGAATCAGACAGATGTTCAGGGTTCGGTACCGAACTCCGCGGAGCCGGCGTCGGTGGTTCGAACTTGACGTAGTATTTCTCCGGATCGATAGGGAAATCGATCGGTCTGATCAGTCCCTTGCTTTCCGGATCCTCGTCGGCACCGGAAGCTGGAAGAGATGAGGACGGCGGAACCTCGTCGTGGCCGACAGGGTGTGGTGATTCAGGCGCCGGTCGATAGGCGTCGATGCGAAGTCTCTCGCACTGTCGCAGCGTCTCCGCCAGGTGTTGTCGTCTGCGATCGATCTCTCGCTGCAACCGATCGATCTTCTCCTTCTTCTTCCTCAGAGCCTCGCACTCCCGAGCGTAGAACTCCATCCGGTATTCGCTGGACGTGGCCAGCATCACGGGCAGTGACCCCGTCGAGGCGCTGGCCAACCTACTCGCCGACACGGACCGTCCCTGCGGGATGTTCTCCGTCAACAGAATCGCCTGCGAACCACCGTTGCCATTCGGCGGCGATACGTCGGCTTTTCTCTGCGTCAGGACCGTGATCCCCAGATGGATCGGCTGCGGTGCGGCTCTCTCAAGAGCGACCTTGGACCTGTCGAAGCGAGGAATGGTTTCGAAATCGGTCGGGATATATCCGAGGTCGGAGTTCTTATGAAGGCGAGGAGCTACGGAGAAGATGGGGTCGGAGGCCTGTCGTTTATGACGGATGGCGAACTGCGAGGCGGCGGCGGACTCTTCAACACGAAATGGGTGTTGGTCAGCTGGGGCGGTGTTCCACGATCCGTGATCCTCGGAGAGAAAATGCTTCGTATGAACATCCGAATCGAAAAACCTTTTCTGGATGAACATAGCCTCCGAGGCGTTAGTGGCGCTGGCCAAATCGGCCTCGGCCTCGGCCTTTTCCTCGGCAGCTTTGGCTCTTCTTTTCTCCCGTTCTTCTTGCTCGGCAATGAGGGCACTTCTCCTTCGTTCCTTCGTTCTGACTGCCAGTTCCGCTTCCATGATTCTCACCTCCTCCGCTTCGTCCAAGCGTAACCGCTTCGTCGCCGTGACGATCTTCACCTCATCCTTAACGCGAAGCATCCAACTGTGAACGGATGTGGGTACCGACAATCCGAATACGGAAACAAAAGGAGGAGGTTCCTTCTCCTCATCCCTTATCTCTTTCTTCATACATTTACGTGGTTTCGGCGGAATTTTTGGGGGTATCTTCTGGCGGCTCTTAGCAACAGGGACTTCAGCATTCTCAGCTGGGACCAGAGGGCAGACAGTTTGGTTCGTGGAGGCACCTCTACCAGACTCATCTTCTGAAGTGTCCACCAGGTCTTGCCTGACAGACCCTGCTTCAATTTCTGTCTTTCGAAACGTCTCCTGTTCGTCTTGTGCTGCAGTCCTCCAGCTTTCGTCGCCAGCGCCATCTTTGTACTCGCTTAACGACGCCTTTGTAATGTAGTCGTTCATCCCAGAATCCTCGGTGGTTCGAAAACCGGAAGTGAAACTGGTTCCGGTCAACTGCGGCCGAATGTTATCGGCACGCCGGTCGTCGGCGGAGTAGGACCGAGGGGGTAAGACGGAGGAGACAGGGGCCTTGGGAGGCGTCACTTCGGCCGACTTGGACCGCGCCTTCGCTGAATTGGAGCGTCTGTGACGGGCGTCCCCTCTATCGGGTTGCTGATGCTGCTGTTGACTAAAAGACCTCACACTTCGATGGTCTTGTTGAAACGGGGCGTTGACGACCGCGGTGTGCTCCACATCCCGGGTCCTGCTTCCTTCGATGGACAGGGAGCGAGTCATTGCCAGGCACTTGGGGTTTGGTCGCTGACGGGAGGAGGAGGAAGATCCCAGGGAGCCTCCCCCGGAGTGATGGGTTGCATCGGCCGATAGGGAGCGAGTCTTCAACATAGGACGGATCTTCTTGATCTCTGCCAGTCGCAAGGGTCTTCCTGCCGCAGCAGCAGCAGCTGCAGCTGCAGCAGCGGCGGAAGAGGACGAGTTCCACTGCTGCTCCGATGATGGAGGAATCGCTGGCAGTCGGCGCCGCACCTGTCTGTGCTGCAGGTCATCGAGGCTTCCCGTCTAAAGACAAGGTGTGCGCAGAAAACTATTAGACACTCAGATGTAACAATCTTCTGAACAAACTGGTATATCCCAGTCAGCATTACACACATATTCATACATACACCTACACGAACACCAACACACTTACACACGCACCTACACACGCACCTACACACACCTACACACCTACACACCTACACACCTACACACACCTACACACCTACACACCTACACACCTACACACCTACACACCTACACACCTACACACCTACACACCCTACACACACCTACACACCTACACACCTACACACCTACACACCTAAACACACCTAAACACACCTAAACACACCTAAACACACCTAAACACACCTAAACACACCTAAACACACACACACACACACACACACACACACACACACACACACACACACACACACACACACACACACACACACACACACACACACACACACACACACACACACACACACACACATCTCCCAGCCAGCGCACATACATCTAGGCCGAAATGCATTATATTGCCAATTAATCCTATAGCCACCCTCTCGCTTCTCCTGTTGCTCAACCTCTTAAAGTAACTTCTGTCGAATGACGTTATATCAATGCTTTACATTACAGTTGGTGAAGTGAGTTACGATACTAAAGTTGGTGCGCAGTTATTGATCTCGGAAACTCGGATGAATCAATGATGATGAATCATACGATAAGAACCTTCCCATTTTCTACCTGCATATATGATTCGAATCCAGCCGTGGTTTAGTCCTCTTGGAGCCCCAGCGACGAAGGTTTATGCACCAATCGAGTAAATAACTGATTCGATGAGGATCTGTGTTCAATTCCTCTTCAAAGTCTGTCTTCTTGTGTATGTCTGATTGTTCCTCTCTGTTTGCGTCTCTCCGTCTATGCCTGTCAATGTTGATCTGTGTCTCTCTATGTGTGTCTTTCTCGTCGTGTCTGTCCATCTGTGCTGTTTATTTGTATCTCTCTGCATCTCTCTATATATCTGTCTATCTATGCCTCTCTAACCATCTATCTCGCCACTTAATAGCATCTAACTGTTTGTGCCTATCTATCTCTTTCACTCTCTGCTTGTTGCTCTGCTTGTACGTCTACGCCTGCCTGCTTGTGCGTCTATTCGTCCTTTTGCTTGTCTATTTCCGACTTTTTGGTCCCATTGGATATCAGTCTGAGTTCATTTACATTTGCATCTGAGACAGATGTTAAGAGCATTTGCTTTTCGGTGACCAAGGACAAATGCCCTTCAAAAGGGACCGCGTTCTTGCTATAGGCCAAATGACACGCGAGGCCATTGATTTCTGAGTCCTCTCCCCTCCTCTAAATCCGGTCTGCCGAGACCGAAACCCACAATCAGAAAGACAGAACGGCAGAGAGACAGACAGGCAGACACACGCGAACAGATGAGTATACAAACAGAGAAAGGCACGTATAAATCTATATCGGCTTAAAGAGATATAGGCAGGAATATGGATAGGTTGATGGGAGGGCACATCTAGAAAGACGCAGACAGAAAGATATGAAAGATGCAAAATAGCAAGATTCAGACAGACAGACAGACAGAAAGAGAAAGGTAGAAAGAGACAGACAGATACATATAACCACACATATACAGACAGATACAGGGAGACAGATGCACATATAGACCAACACAGATTAACAGGAACAAACAGACAGACAGACAAACACTCACAGAGACAGACAAACATCCATAGAGACAGACATATATATAACCACACATATATAGACAGATACATACATGTAGATAGATGCACATATAAGATATATACCGATCAACACAGATGAACAGGAACAAACAGACGCACAGAAAGACAGATAGACAGAAACACAGGCACACAGACACAGACGGACATACAGCCGGACATACAGACGTGTTCTAGTGTGCATCATTAGGACTTTCTTATCAATCAATCGATTCCAGAATAGGAACAGAGCCGCAGCCGACATCTCACAAGCACCATCTGTTGGCACGACTGCAGCGCTTCTCATTAATCTACGTGTTTCTAGCCTGCCATTAGCAGGCACCACATAAATGGCCGGTTACGCATCGCTGAGCCTCTAAATGATTCTTGAGCTCAGGACTGAAGGTCATAGGTCGTGCATTCAAGGGCATCTGGGTAAATATTTGTAGATGGCTGCCCGCCGAAAATAACCAGCTGGTTCTATGTTTAATGGGAAAACGTTAATTTCTAAAAATGTCCAGATAATTTGGAAAAATTAAATGGGAAAAATGTTGCGAGGGAGAGAGAAAGACAGACAGACAGACAGACAGACAGACAGACAGACAGACAGACAGACAGACAGACAGACAGACAGACAGACAGACAGACAGACAGACAGACAGACAGACAGACAGACAGACAGACAGACAGACAAACAGACAGACAGACAGACAGACAGACAGACAAACAGACAGACAGACAGACAGACAAACAGACAGACAGACACAAACAGAGACAGACAGACATACAGAGAGAGAAACAGACAGAGAGAGGCAGACAGACAGAGAAAGACAGAGAGAATGAGACAGAGTGACAGAGAGAAAGAGACAGTGAGAGACAGAGAGAGACAGAGAGAGAGACACAGACAGACATACATACAGACATACAGACAAACATACAGACAGATAGACAGACAGAGACACAGACACAGACAGACAGACAACAGGCAGATGAGTTGCCAAGTGTCTGTCTCTTTATTTCACAAAACAACAAAACTCACCTGATCGCGAAATTCCGATTTATCGTGGACTCGCTCTCCATCCAGTTTTCCGAAAGCGACGCTGCCCAGTTCGTCCCATCTCGGTTCCCACTGGTCCGTCAAGCCCTCGAAGACTCTTCTGCCAAAGGTTGGCGCTGACTTGGCACTACAGAACGGCAGTTTCGGTCGACTGGTTCTGCGAACGAGCAGGTGTTTAGGCGGGATATCCTCATCGAGATCGATTTCCCGCAGTTCCTCATCGCTTAGGAAGATCTGTTCGTCAGCCCCGATTACAGTCAAGGCATCGCTAGGTGGAGTCAGTGAAGCCCGACGTTCATCGATGAATCCACTTGACCGTGAAGTTTCCGATTGTGTTTCGGATGACTGGTCGGTGGAAGATATCGCTTTGTTGATTTCGTTGACTGGAGATGATGGAAACTCGTTTCCGCTCCGTTCCGCGCAATTTGGCGGTGTTTGGTAGTGCTGGGTATCCGTTTTGGAATCGAAATTCGGATCGTCGGGTTGAGATGGGATGGATGTCCAGGAGTCTTTTCCAGTGGA
Organism: Aporrectodea caliginosa; assembly: GCA_020284085.1. Taxonomy (NCBI): domain Eukaryota; kingdom Metazoa; phylum Annelida; class Clitellata; order Crassiclitellata; family Lumbricidae; genus Aporrectodea; species Aporrectodea caliginosa. The sequence continues at coordinate 41,476 of JACEVL010001280.1, read as the reverse complement.
TTGGTCTGGAGCGTCGTGGCTGAGTCCGACCGGGGAAGAGTCCAGCCAGAGAATGGTGCTCTCTGCTCCTGCAACCGGTGATATCTTCCGCACGATGTCCGTCAGGTGATCCGTGGTGTTCAGTTGGCTATCACCAAGGGAAAATCGTACCTCTCCCACTGCCTCTTCTTGTCCGCTGGTCATCTTTCGGGAAGCGGCACTGGAAGTGGAATCATCAGACTTTTCTATCTCCCCAAGGAGGCACTGTGATGCCTGTTTCCGGGGTTTGCTTGAGGTTTCTGTTTCCTCTTCCTCTAAGTGTGCTAAATCGAGGCTGGCACTGTTCTGGGGGGTTGAACCTTCGCTGTTGCGCCTCACAGTTGGCGGGCTTTTGCTTATGGACAGCAATGGGTTTGACAGATGTCCAGAGGTACTCAGAGAGGGTAGAGCCAAAATGTTGCTGTAGCTGGGGCAGCGTTTGAACATGCCGAGGGTGGGCGAAGTATCCAATGATCCGATCGCGTTGAGGGACCGCGAGGAAGACAGGTTTTCTACTTCCGGTTGTTCGGTGACCGGATATAACTTCATCGTTTCGCTACTGTATGTCCGACCGTCGGAGTTCTTGACCGACGAAGGTTCTGTGACTTCCGGTTGAAGGTGCTCGAAGACGAAGACGTTGTTTTCGATCTCGATGATGGAACTGGATTCGGGAGGACTCAGCGACCAGGAGGTTCCAAACGAGGTTTCATCCTGGATCGATATTTGAGTGTTTAACATTGTCTCACAAATTCCTACTTGTACATCTCTATAAACGGATTCACAAGGCATCCTCAATATCTCCCGGATTTCCTCAGACGGGTCCCAATAGTCGGCGAATTGCGGCGGAGCTGAATGATCCGGGAATGATCCCGAATCTCGTCCAGCCTCGTCCGAGGGAATAATATCCGATGCATCCGGGAAAAACGAACGTTCGTTAGAAGTTACTTCGGACTCGTCCGAGGATCTTCTGTCGAAGAGCGACTCGTATACCTCCACAGAACGGTCAGAAAATGTTTCGCCTTCAACGCGGAGACTATCGGGTGATGTAAGGAACGGATTGCCATTTGTCCTCGCTTTGGATGGAGCGGAGGTGTAGGAGGAGGTGGAGTCAACATCTGACCTCTGCGACCCGAATTCCACGTCTTGGAGAATTTCCGACACACTGAGCGCCAGGAAATCCGACGCGGTGACTTCAAAGATCCCGTTTGATTGATGAGCGTCACATGTCCGATCTGTCAAAGACAACTCGGTGCTGCAGCTGCTGATGCTGCGTGGAACCGGAATTCTTTCTGCATCCTCCTCCTCCTCCTCATCCTTCTGAGAGCCTGGATACGGTGGGTCGGAAGTGATGGCCTCCCACGAATAGTCGTCTCTTTGATCTACTGATGCGGAAGGTGCGTGATCCGTTGTTGGAGAGGATGGAGAATGCTCTGATGCGGAGACTGGAAGATGCATTGATGTGGAAAAAGCATGACCTTCATCTTTAGTCGATTCAGAACCGAACCCTTGTGCTTCTTCGTCGGCGTTTGCATCGTCTTTTTGATCCACCTCAAAATCATCTAGGTCTAAAGAAACCGTAGGAGTGACCCCCACTTTGTCACAAAAGAAATCCGAATCAACCAGTTCCTGGCCTTCGAAACTTGAACACCACCAGGAGGTTCCACCATCATCGATGGTCGATAGGTCACTCGGCACGACGCAGGTCTCCGTGGGAGAGTAAGTCCCATCCACTTCCGGTGTCCTTGAGAAAGGATCTTCTGGAGAAAAGAGGACCAGTGGTTCCGGATCTGGTCCGTCGGGGGTTGGAACGTCAAAGCTGGTATCGGTTGAAGAGGAGGAAGAGGAATAGGGAGAGGAGCCGCTATCCTCGAACGATCCACGTCTTTCGGAAGCTTCAAGTTAAGCAAACAATGCAATGTAATTTAAAGTCATTAGAAACTTCCGTTGCGTCGGTGCCTAATGCACAAGATATCAACCGATAGCGCACCAATACCAAGCCGTAATCATATCAATATCCAGAAGATCAGTTCCACTAAGGCAGAAAGGCAGCCTATGGTGGATAATCAATATTGAAAGAGGTAAATCTTAAGTTGAAGCTGAAATGACATTAATGACAGAGCAGAACAAATAGATGCGGAGATACACCTCCATTCCTCCAAGGTCTCCAGCAACTGACAAATCTCTTTATCAACCTCAATTCGACAAACAGTCCCTTTATTAAAACCAATGAAAATAAATAGAAATATAGAACGAGAAAGTGACGAAAATAAACGGATATTTTTGTAGCTTATAACTTATTTGCTTAAATATGATAAAATAAAATAAAATACTTTTAGTCATTACTCTAACATTGACGCGATAAATGCCTAACTCCTATTTTAATGCTAAAGAAATAGCGCCTCTGAACAAATAAAATAATTTTTTACGATAACTTTTAAATATCACAAATGTTCAAATTCCGTAACGCACTGCATTGTGAGGTCGAAAATGCGCAACATAAAGAACTGAATACATAAAAACACCCACATGCCCGTCTGTTCCGCTCCGTTTGAATGAGCAATCAATCAATCAATCTGAACAGTCCAGACTTTCGTTCACTACTCATCTAACTTATACAGTAGGTCTGAATTACCTAGTTATGTGTGAAGAATTATGGAACCCAAAAATTCGCAATACGCTGCTAGTCATTTCGCATGATACTGTATGTCCTATTGTGAGCAAAATAAACTACTGACTGTGCGCTCTCCAGACTCCGTGTGAAGTAAGCTGTTCTTCATATTCAGCTTGATCGTGTTCCGGTTCCAGTTCCGGTTTCGTTCCTGCGTGGGAAGACTTACTCTGAGCAGATGGGACTTCAGTGAGACTGGCCGAGACTTGGGTCGCCGAACACTTTGGACAGAGAAACGCTTCAGCAGCCTACAAACAGTTTATGAAGATTTATTCCATTTATTGTAGAACAGTGGTTCCCAAGCTCTTTTGATGGAGGGCAAAGTCTTACTTTTAAAATATCATGGCGGGCCACAGAGAAATTTTTCTTACTTCCGCCAAAATTTCTGATGACCTTTTTTTTGCTTTTCCATCTTTTTCGTGAACAAATTCGTCAGAAGCCTCATTTTGCGCCCCCCTCGCCCGCGCCCCATGCAAAACTCATGTATAATAGTTACTTTTTATACTTTTTTCCACTATTTCTTTTTTTTTAAATTGTCAGAAGCCTAAATCAAGAAAACAAGGTAATTTAATTTTTTTCAAAATTTGTGAGTGACTGTCGCGGGCCACATTCAAAGGATTGGCGGACCACTTTTGGCCCGCGGGCCACGGTTTGGGAACCACTGTTGTAGAAGATTACAAACATGAATCCCTGTTAACCGAAGTTAGGCATGTATGTATGCATTCTGTATATTGTTTCCAATAATCAATTCCACGTAATGTTCCTAATAATTATTGTCGCTTATATGTCGGCCTAATGTTGCCAATAATTGTCAATTCTACGTAATGTTCCTGATTGTAAATTTTATGCCATGTTCCAAATTGTCAGTCCTATGTTCCTAATTGTCAATCCTACGTAATGCTCCTGATTGTAAATTTTATGTCATGTTCCTAATTGTCAGTTCTATGTTCCTAATTGTCAATTCTATGTAATGTTCGAATTGCCAATTCTGTGTAATGATCCCGAATTTGAATCCTAGACATCTCTCTTATTAATCACCCGCGCATCAAGTATTTCTTGGAGTAAATTGCTTAGCTTCATGTCAGCTAGTCGTAAGTCGTTTGTTTCTTCAGGAGTGAATACAACGTTTCTAACAGGAACTTATCGAAGACATTATACAAATGACTTGCATTACGCATGCATCCAGCAGGAACGCGTCACCTGCGGGAAACCAAATAACGTTCTCTCTCTGGCTGATAGCAACCGCAAGACGACCGGACCAACAACATCGCGCCTGCATCAATCACAGGCAAATACGTTGCCGTACATTCACACTCTCGGGGGTTTCGAATGACAACACTTCTGCCAGAAGAAAAAGAAGAAGCTGTTACTCATACACTTCTCTTAGAAGCGGTCGGACGCGTTGCTGGTCTCTAGCTGAGAAATGCATCTGCGGTCACCGAGACACGCTTCACGGGGTTCTTCTGGCAGAGACTATATCTCATATCGCCAAAGCAATGCCAGGTGTTAATTGGGTGTAATTAGTCAAATGTAGCTGTTGTCTTCTATGAAGTTCAGTCGCAGTCTTAAAAAGAGGATAGACCACCCAAGAGGCAGACCACCCAAAAGATAGATCACCCTACATATAGACCATCCAAGAGCAGACAACCAAAAAGAAACAGCACACATGAGGAAAGTTCCTCAAAAGGGCAGGCTATACGAACTCAAGAATCTTGTAAGATTTTGCACATTAGTTTTTGCACATAGTGTGTACATTTATGCGTACTATAATGTGTACACATTATTCTATGCACATTAATGTTTGCACATCAATCATCAATGTGTACTTTAATGTGTACAACAATGTGTACACATTCGTTTATGCACATTAGTTCCATCGCATTAGTGAGCACAATGTACATGGGTGCTTGACTGCGTGTACGTTTTGTTTGTTTACGTTAGTTGACGTACATTAATTAGTGTACACAGTGTACGCGTGTGTACACATCGTATACGCATGCGTGTCGTCTGCTAATTTTGGCGCGAGGGCCTGACCTCATTGCTCGGCTTGTGGCCGATGAAAAAGATGCTTAAAGTCTAAGAGCATCCCATGCAAACCAGACTAATCAGCATCATCCCACGATGCTGCTGCTGCTGTGGTCTGTCTGTCGTGTCCAAGACATGTCACGCTCAGCATCCCAACCGATAGGGTCCGGTGGTCCAGTGGACAGACGGAAGCTTTCCGCCATGGCGTTCGCAGTTCGAGTCCTAGCGCATATTCTAATCCAATCTAATCTGATATGATCTGACCAAGTCTGAGGTAATCACATACCTTCGTAATCATAATGCATGACGTGTTCGACTTCCTTTTCATGCCATACCTAATTTTCTGTACACTGCCTTACCTTATCTATCAATCTGTCTGTGGCAGTCTGTCTGTCTGTCTGTCTGCCTGCCTGCCTGTCTGTCTATCTATCTATCAATCTGTCTGTCTGTCTGTCTGCCTGCCTGTCTGTCTGTCTGTCTATCTATATCTATCTATCTATCTATCTATCTATCTATCTATCTATCTATCTATCTATCTATCTATCTATCTATCTATCTATCTATCTATCTATCTATCTATCTATCTATCTATCTATCTATCTATCTATCTATCTATCTATCTATCATCTATCTATCTATCTAGTATCAGAATATCTGTTTCAATGTCTTGTTTTCTGTTCAACTCATTTTCTCTCTGTCTATCTAGTATCTACCCTTTCTTATTTCATTCTCTGTTTTCATTTCTCTTGTCGCTTTCTTTAACTTCTCACTTTCTCTTTCGTTCCTTCCCCGCTCTTCTTCAGCAATTTCTCTTCCTTCATTCGTTCATTCTCTGTTTCTCTCGAGGTCGACCCACATATTACACATCGTACCATCTTTCCCCACGATAGGGAGGATGCAAGACGTTCATCAGCAACCAAAATAAATTATCATCGATTGGAAGGATGGACGGAAGAACGGACGGATGAATGGACAGATGAAAGAATGGATGGACGGGGTGGAGGAAGTGCAGGCAGAGGAATAGATGGAACAATGGATGGAAGAGACAAACAGACAGATACAAGGACAGATAGAGGAATGAATGGAGAGGCGGAAGGAAGGATAGACAGAGGAATAGATGGAACAATGGATGGAAGAGACAAACAGACAGATACAAGGACAGATAGAGGAATGAATGGAGAGGCGGAAGGAAGGATAGACGGAGGAATAGATAGAACAATGGACCAATGGACAGGACGGATGCAAGTTCAGATGAAAGAATGGATGGACGACGAAGGATAGCACGCAAACAGGGAGTGATGGAAGAAAGGATGGACAGACAAGAAGGAAAGATGGAAGAACAGGCAGAAGGACTGATGGAAGGACAAGATGGAAGATCATTTGGAAGGACAGATGGAAGGACATTTGGAATGACATTTGGAAGGACAGATGGAAGGACATTTGGAAGGACATTTGGAAGGACATTTGGAAGGACAGATGGAAGGATATTTGGAAGGATATTTGGAAGGACATTTGGAAGGACATTTGGAAGGAAAGATGGAAGGACATTTGGAAGGACATTTGGAAGGAAAGATGGAAGGACAGATGGAAGGATATTTGGAAGGATATTTGGAAGGACATTTGGAAGGACATTTGGAAGGACATTTGGAAGGACATTTGGAAGGAAAGATGGAATGACAGATGGAAGGACATTTGGAAGGGCATTTGGAAGGATATTTGGAAGGGTATTTGGAAGGACATTTGGAAGGACATTTGGAAGGAAAGATGGAAGGAAAGATGGAAGGAAAGATGGAAGGACATTTGGAAGGACAGATGGAAGGATATTTGGAAGGACATTTGGAAGGACAGATGGAAGGATATTTGGAAGGGTATTTGGAAGGACATTTGGAAGGACATTTGGAAGGAAAGATGGAAGGACAGATGGAAGGACAGATGGATGAGTGGTGGAAGGGCCAACGGAATGAGACACAGAAGGAAAGATGGAATGACTGACGGACGGAAAAGGGCAACCGATTGGGCGGACGGAGGGAGAGACCGCGGGGCGAAAGAGAGAAAAATGAGAGACCGAGCGGAGTAGGAGGAGACATTGGGGACCGTAGTAGTTATACGATGCAAATGATGCAGACGAAATTTTGATCGCCAAATAAGCATAACTCTCCTCAATCAGACGAAGGTCTGTTCTATGTCCGTTTCTGACTGTTTCTCTCTGTCTCTCTCTGTCTGTCTCTGTCTCTCTCTGTCTGTCTCTGTCTCTGCCTCTGTCTCTGTCTTGTCTGTGTCTGTGTCTCTGTCTGTGTCTGTGTCTGTGTCTGTGTCTGTGTCTGTGTCTGTGTCTGTGTCTGTGTCTGTGTCTGTGTGTGTGTGTGTGTGTCTCTCTCTCTCTCTCTCTCTCTCTCTCTCTCTCTCTCTCTCTCTCTCTCTCTCTCTCTCTCTATCTCTCTCTATCAATTTATATATATATATATATGTTGTATATATATACACAACACATACACATATATGTATATATATAGTGAATAGCCCGTAGTCATTTACATTCTTTTGAGCTGCCCTGAATAGGAGACAGCGACCTATGCAGACACTGCTGCTACGCTGGTAACAACATCAAAAAAATCCGATGCACGACATCAATGGCGACGCATATATAGTTGCATGTCCAACTACACACAGACACACACATAGGCTATATATGTGCTTACGAGTACTTATATATATATATATATATATATATATATCATATATATGCAGACTTTTCTATCGGTCTGTAATTGTGTGGCTGAGTTTCGGACGACAAAAAGCAAGGAATGACGATTTATCAAATAAATATTGATTTTCCACAACAAATTGGATCTATTCTCATATATCAAAATATATATATATATACTTGCAATATATATACAATATATATACACACAGAGTTAACTTATATAATTATATGCAATATATATATATATATACAATATATATACACACAGAGTTAACTTATATAATTATATGCAATATATATATATACAATATATATACACACAGAGTTAACTTATATAATTATATGCAATATATATATATACAATATATATACACACAGAGTTAACTTATATAATTATATGCAATACATATATATATATATATATAATATATATATATATATATACACAGTGAGTTAACTTATATAATTATTATGCAATACATATATATATATATATATATATATATACGTGCACTCTGCCATAGATGTATATATTTAAAGTGTGTTTTCTCTGTGTTGTGGGTAACTCTGGCATAAAGAGATGTACATAATAAATCGTGATTCTGTCGAGAGTGGAATGCAGATCCATGGACATGCTCTGTCGTGTTGACTACGCGGAAGAACCAACAAACGATGGAGCATTATTATTCGACAGATGGCGTCCCATCACCCGGACAGCGACCCATCGACCCACCGTTTGTTCTCTGAATGTTTCATTTGCACAGGGAAAGAAGGTTGGAACAGCTTGAGGGCATGTCTCTGACACCCAACAAAGCTCACACACACAAGCCCTGTCACTATACATAAAACCTCACGGGTGTGTTCAGAATCTGTAGGGCGTACGACACATGTACCGTACGCTGATGTAAATGTTGTAGGTCCTTAAAAAACGCTGATGAAAATATACGGAAAGCAAGTGTTCTGATTATATCCGTGTTGTAATACATAATACATATGAACATAATGTGCATTAAGCCTATATGCATATAAATGGAATATTATTATATACACACATAACATACAGAAACTTTATATACCTGTCTTAATATCTCTCCATATCTACCATTGGCACTTACATATACATACGTACATAGCCTACACAACACATACATACACACATACATACATACATACATACATACATACATACATACATACATACATACATACATAGGCCTACATACATACATACATACATACATACATACATACATACATACATACATACATACATACATACATACATACATACATACATACATACCTACATACATACATACATACATACATACATACATACATACATACATACACAGTACACACACACACTCACACACACACACACATATAATACATGCTTGAAACACTAACATCCGTAGAAGCCTCTATATACACGGTGATTCAATAAAAAGTAAGCCAAACGTTACAAACAAATATTAAAGCTTGAATTATATTTTATTAATAATATTTTAAAAATAAAAACATGCACATACTTACTTTTTCATTTTAATGACTTCTGGTTTTTATTTCCTACTCAAAAAAGCAGACGATAATACAATTAAAAACATGAACAAGAAACTAGCAATTTCCGAAAAAAGCCTTTTAGTAAGGAAGATTTACACATGATAAAAGGTTTGAGGGAATCCAAGAATTACAGCAGCCGTCAATTTCTACAAGAGTCTCTAAAAAACACTGGACCAGAAGCGGATTAGATAAATTGCTTCGAAAAATTAGCGGAACAGGGTCAGTCGACCGCGTCATTGGTAGTGGCAGACGAAGGTCATCGCGCACTGAAGAAAACGTTGCCCAATGGGGCCAGCGCCTCCAGGCTTACGTGCAAGCAGAAGGAGGACATTTGAACATCTTCTTTAATTAAATGATTAAACCATACTACTGAGAGTTTCTTCACACAAAAATTTAATACTGTTTTCATGTTAGAAGTACTTATATGAAATACAAAGTTTGGCTTACTTTTTATTGAATCACCGTGTATATACACATATATATGTATATATATATATTATAATTATCACTTCGAGAGCGTAGGGCAACAGCTTATTCACGAGGGTTGCGTCGTATTCAGAGGTGTTATCCAGATATACCAACTGAAGACCGGGAAGAGAGGGAGGAATAGGAACTATTCTATTCTATTTTATTCTATTCCATTCTATTCTATATTTACGGATTTATAAAGCGCCTCTCACAGTACAACCTACTCAGAGGTGCTTATAAGGCAAGTTTGGTTTAGGACTATATATAGATTGGAAGGCGCTGGATCAGGATATATGTGTATTGGGTAGATCAGGGTAGGAATAGTTCCAATATTAGTTACACAGAATGTAATTGTAATGTTAATCCGCGAAACTTCTATGCACCACACAAAAGTCTCGTCAGGGAAGCCAGCTTATTTATTAGCGGAATATGAATCCAGTCCACCACAGCCAACAATAGTCATTGTGTTACTACACAAAGCCGTTGAAATGATTTATATAGTGTTAGTTTATAGTGAGGTATACATTGTAGGGCAGTATTGTGCAGTGTTTATATAGCGCCCGTTTCCCTTTCGCTGGTTCGTGACAGTCGAGTCGTACAATGGATTTTCGTGCAACAAATACCTCATTAGGACGTCATGTCCACGCCCATGTGGCCTGTGTAAATATAAGAATGCACACGCGAAATGGGTATATGGGAGGAGGGGAAGGAGGTAGGGTAGGAGACAAAGAGGAAGAGAGAGACAGAGACAGAGAGACAGAGATAGAGAGACAGAGATAGAGATACAGAGATAGAGAGACAGAGACAGAGAGACAGAGATAGAGAGGAGGAAGGAAAGGACTCGCTGTGTGCAGAGCGAGAGGTCAGTATTAATGCACGCGATAAATCCCCTTTTGATCTTCACTGCGCTGTACAGGCCACAGACCAGCATGACTCACCGGCGGCCAAGAAAGGTCAGCCAACTAACAATCGGGATTTATTAGAGACAAAGCCGCTTCTCGGAAACCAAAGCAACGCCGAGTCTCTGAAAAGCCAGACCTTTTAAAAGCTAAGAGGCCAGCCATCCCAGCGACGCCGCTGCGGGGCGTGCCGTCTCAGCCGCACTGAGTGGCTGGCCATCTAAAAGCCACGTCAAAGATTAACCAGACGCTGCTGCAATCTCAAGAGCTGAGATGTCGGTCAAATAAGTCGGCGATTATCGAGGGAATGGAGAGAAAGATGTGCTCGACAGTTCGGGTGCAAAGATTATGTGAGACGGACTCATATGGTGCAAATGAATGACGAGTTTTATGGGAAGTTGTTGCAGCGTGTCGAGGGAACGTTAATCAGGACGCTCTCGCTGCTGCTGGTGTGTGTTGTGTGTTGCGGGAGATACGGACGGCAAGACGGAACTTGTATGGGATTAAAATTAACTGGCGTATACGTATCGCTCTCTCTATCCGTGACTGTCTGTTTGTGTGTGTCTGTCTGTGTCTCTGCCTCTGTCTTTGTCTGCGTCTCTGCCTCTGCCTCTGTCTCTGTATGTGTCTCTGCGTCTGTCTCTGTCTGTGTGTCTCTGTTGTCTGTGTGTCTGTGTCTCTGCTTCTGTCACTGTCTCTGTCTGTGTCTATGTCTGTGTCTCTGCCTCCGTTTGTGTCTGTGCGTCTGCCTCTGCTTCTGACTCTGTATCTGCCTCTGTCAGTGTCTCTGTCTGTGCCTGTGTCTCTGTCTGTCTCTGTTTGTGCCTCTGTCTCTGTCTCCGTCTATGTGCCTCTGTCTCTTTCTGTCTCTGTGTCTCTACCTCTGTCCCTCTCTCCTCTTTCTCTCCATCCCTCTCTTTCAATGGTTCTGGAAGAATGCTCAATATGCCTAATATGAATGCCTAAGAGTGTAATATTAACAGCCGGTGACAGAATGAAACGTAAAACCGTTCTTTTTTTGGAGCATTGTAGTCGGGATCGCCTCTGAGTAGTTTCCCCAAAGGGCGCTAAATAAATTCCAGAATGAATGAATGAAAACAAATGATATAGGAAAACGTCAATGCAAACAGAAGACAAAAGAATTAAATGCAAACAACAGAATACAATACAATACAGCAATTACAGTGCAGCACTGAAATGCAATTTAATATATACAGTAAAATACACAGCATAATACAATAATTTAAAAAACATTACAACCCACAACACCACATAGTTCACTATAATACTTCAGTACTTATATTACCCTGCCATATCCTGCAATAAACTACCCTACAATACAATAGAGTGCAATTAAAATCAAATTGTAGGATATTGCATATCCTACAATTTAGAATGAGCTTCCCGTGGCTCTTCGCTTGTTGCCACCACATTTTATGCCAACCTTAAGACTGCTCTTCTTATCTGGGTTTGAATCGGGAGCGCTTCTGAGTAGATAACATTGAAGGGGCGCTATATAAATCTCAGAGATGAATGAATGAATGAATATACGTCATTATTACTGGACACATATTGAGGCACACACCGGATCAACAACAACAAAGGAAAGACGTCAAAGACCTTTGCTGTCACAAGACGTCCCTAAACTCATACATTGCTGAGGTACAACAAACTAACAACACAGCCAGAAAAGGAATTGCTCAACAGAACCCGTACCTTCTTCAAACTGGCGTCGTCTCCGGGTGTACTCCGATCATCGCATGTCCAGCAGACCTGCATTGGTTGACGACATCCGTCACAGACGCAGACGACCGCAATTCCCGGCTGTCGACGACAGATGGCGCAAGTGTCGCTCGGTCGTTCACTCGTTCTTCCTTCTGTTCCCATCAGCAGCCGAGCATCCTCCGCGGTTTCTGCTGCTGATGGATCTGGGTCAACCTCAGCAGCAGACGAACTGAAATAAAAACAAACGAAGAATGACCGAATTCCTCGTAAGAAACCATCTTAAACAGTCATTGTGCTTCCCGAAATGTAGCAGCCATTTTGATTCCTGAAATGTAACCGCTGTTTTTATTTCCGACATAACAGCCATTTTGATTCCAGACATGTAACAGCCATTTTGAATCCCGAATTGTAACAGCCATTTGATTCCAGAAATGAAACAGCCATTTTATCAGCAATCTGTTGCAGCCATTTGATTCCCGAAATGAAACAGCCATTTCTATTCTTGGCATGTAGCAGCCATTTTGAATCCCGAAATGTAACAGTCATTTAGAATCCCGACAAAACAGCCATTTTGATTCTCGAAATGTAGCAGCCATTTTGAATCAAGAAATGTAAGAACTATTTTGATTTTCGAAATGTAACAGCCTTTTTCATCGGCATTCTGTGACAGCCATTTTGATTCTCACAATATTTCAGACGTCTCGGCTCTCCTTTCGTAGAAGCCATTTTATTCAAAGTCGTGGGTTTATACTCTTCCTTTTTGCACTCTCCCAATATTATTCACAACCTGCAGCAAACAGTATGATTTACAATTTTTGACAGTCATTTCGATTCTGAGTCTTAATAAGGAGAGCTGATATTCAATTAGAGACAGTCACATTAATTTAAATCTGAAGTAGGCATCTTGATTTCTAGTCAATGACAGCCATTTTAATTCTTACTGTACGGAAGCCATTTTGATTCTTAGTCAATGGCAGCCATTTTGTTTGTTTATCAATGGCAGCCATTTTTTATTGTTAGTCAATGGAAACCATTTTGATTCTTAGTCAATGGCAGCCATTTTTGTCTTCAATGAGTTGCAGCCAGTTTGATCTTCAATGTGTAGAAGTCAATTTTATGCAGCTGTTTTGGGAGATATTTTGTTACTGAAACAATTTTGAATCTTTTACAAAGTTTTGCACTCCAATATATTATGACTAATTCCGTTACTTATGTGATCAACACAATTGTAAATTCTTTGTTGTACGGTATTTATATATATATATATATATGTATATATATATATATATATATATATATATATATACAGTATTATCGGTCTATTCGATTAATGAATATGTTATTTACATATGCATATGCATAGTAGGCCTATAGATAAATGCATACACATGTGAATGTAGCAGCTTCTACGCATGTTAGTGTTTCAAGCATGTATTGCCAGAATGACTGACTCTAAGTGCATAACGGACATACAGGGAATTTACAGGCCTAATCGTAAAACACACAATGTGTATATGCGAATATACATAATGGATTTGACGCTATATACATATACATATATATAAAATGTACGTTGTATGTGTATATATATATCATATATGACTTGTATATAAGTGAGATTGCTGAGAAACTCGCGGTGAGAGAGGATCGAATATTTCGTGCGAGAGATTTATAGCGTCTATCATCCTATGTTGATAGTTTCCCATCAATCACCATAATGACCGACGAACATTATTACGGTCGAAGAGACTAATGTCCCCATATTATGTATCTCCATCCTGCATCGGCTATATCCAGATTGCGCATGATAGGACGGGCTGGGGAATGCCCAATGGCACCCTCTCCCCCTGGAATGCGGTGGGACCATGGACTGTGGGCATGGCATGGGCAGAAGGGAGACTTTGGTGCATCGTCGTGAGGAACGGGAAATCTTGTGAAGCCTGACATCGAGATGCTACTGTTTCAGCATCAGCGCCTCATTTGAATCGGTTCGCTGGTGAAGGGGTTGGTGGTTGGATGGATGGATGAATGGATGGATGGATGGATTGATGGATTGATGGGTGGGTGGGTGGATGGACGGACGGATGGATGGATGGATGGGTGGATGGATGGATGGATGGATGGATGGATGGATGGATGGATGGATGGATGGATGGATGGATGGATGGAGGGATGGATGGAGGGATGGATGGAGGGATGGATGGATGGATGGATAACCGAATGGATGGATGGTTCTTCTCAATTATCGGACTTCGAGATCTGGCTCTTACAATGGATTATGATATCGTCTATTGATCTATTTGGCATTTTTAAAACAATCCTATGGAAGTAATTAGATTAGAATAGATTAGATTAACTGGATGGACCGATGCAGAGATAGATGATTGTACGAATGAACTGAAGGAAAGGTGGACGGATGGATAAATCGATCATCGATTGATGAATGTGTGTATACATATATATAAACTAAGCTAAAATGAAAAATTAGCGGAAACGTTCAGTATTTGAGAAAAAGGTCTGAAGAAATCGAGCAATTGAAGTAGAGCAATCAAAAGAAAAAGCGAGCAATCAACAGAGACAGAAAGAGAGACAGAGAGAGAGAGACAAAGAGAGAGACATTGAGAGACAGAGACGAGGAGACAGAGATAGTGAGAGAAACAGATACTGAGACAGACCGACCGACCGACAGACAAGCAGATAGAGACAACAATAGACAGGGATAAGAAAAGGTAGAAGAGACAGACAGAGACAGAGGTGGATAGAAAGTTGCTCTTCTTAACCGATAGCCAGATTATATCCTTCCTATACTATAGGCAGATTTTAAATCGATCGGTTGATCACTGTCTATGTCTGTCTGTCTGTGTCTGTCTGTGTATGTTAGTGTCTGTCTCTGTCTGTGTCTCTCTGTTTGTTTTGATGAGCGTGGTGGCTGTCCATTGGAATGAAGCCCCGGATGTTTAGACAGAGCGTCCGAAGAAAGTGTACCCAGCTAAGGAGATCAATTTGACTCTTCCGCCTTTGCAATTACGTCAAACACAGATTCAATCTAGTGCCATCTTCATCATTAATTAGACTCAAGTAAACCAGTAACAGCAAGAACAACAACAACAAATATCATCATCATCATCATCGTCATCATCATCATCGTCGTTGTCGTCACCATCACCATCATCACCATCACCATCACCATCACCATCACCATCACCATCACCATCACCATCACCATCACCATCACCATCACCATCACCATCACCATCATCATCATCATCATCATCATCATCATCATCATCGTCGTTGTCGTCCACCATGACCATCATCACCATCACCATCACCATCACCATCACCATCACCATCACCATCACCATCACCATCACCATCACCATCACCATCACCATCATCATCATCATCATCATCATCATCATCATCATCATCATCATCATCATCATCATCATCATCATCATCATCATCGTCCTTCCCACCACCACCACCACCACCCCCACCATCATCATCATCGTCATCATCATCATCATAATCGTAACTACGATCACCACCACCCCCACCACCACCACCACCACCACCATAACCCGTCATCGTCATTAGTGCCGTCAATACGACTCTGGCCGAGTGTGGTTAGCTAGCAATCGTAAAAGTAAGCACTGATCAGGGACGGGAATTACGCTAACAGTGGTCGCTTAATGAGACAGAGGAGGCAGGACCAACACAACACAAACATACCGTGAGTTATTCCCCGATGATATACGGGTTCCACCTCACCATCTGAACTCAGGCATAGCATACGATGGTTAAACCCATCGGATTCAACTGTACTTAGATGCTCCGACGTTTTTACCTGCGCTCCCTCAGCGAATTGAATGAGTAAACTGACCGCACTCTGTCGATGGGAAGCTTAGGTTGAAAAGGGAGAGGACGAACCACTAGCCGTAATGACAACTGAAGTAGCTTACACTTCGTACATCGGTCTGCCTTTGGGATTAACTAAAAGAATGCTATTCTCCCTCTTTTTATTTTTGGGTTAGCCGAGGGTATGCAACTCTTCCTTTTCTTCTTTTGGGGTTAGCCGAGGGTATGCAATTCTTCCTTTTCTCCTTTTGGGGTTAGCCAAGGGAATGCTATTCTTTCCCTTCTTCTTTTGGGGTTAGCCAAGGGAATGCTATTCTTTCCCTTCTTCTTTTGGGGTTAGCCAAGGGAATGCTATTCTTTCCCTTCTTCTTTTGGGGTTAGCCAAGGGAATGCTATTCTTTCCCTTCTTCTTTTGGGGTTAGCCAAGGGAATGCTATTCTTCCTCTTTTTCTTTTGTTGTTAGCCAAGGGAATGCTATTCTTCCTCTTTTTCTTTTGTTGTTAGCCAAGGGAATGCTATTCTTCCTCTTTTTCTTTTGTTGTTAGCCAAGGGAATGCTATTCTTCCTCTTTTTCTTTTGTTGTTAGCCAAGGGAATGCTATTCTTCCTCTTTTTCTTTTGTTGTTAGCCAAGGGAATGCTATTCTTCCTCTTTTTCTTTTGTTGTTAGCCAAGGGAATGCTATTCTTCCTCTTTTTCTTTTGTTGTTAGCCAAGGGAATGCTATTCTTCCTCTTTTTCTTTTGTTGTTAGCCAAGGGAATGCTATTCTTCCTCTTTTTCTTTTGTTGTTAGCCAAGGGAATGCTATTCTTCCTCTTTTTCTTTTGTTGTTAGCCAAGGGAATGCTATTCTTCCTCTTTTTCTTTTGTTGTTAGCCAAGGGAATGCTATTCTTCCTCTTTTTCTTTTGTTGTTAGCCAAGGGAATGCTATTCTTTCTAGTCTTCTTTTGGGGTTAGTTATAAGTAAATGCTTCCCTTTCTTCTCCAACGTTAACGATTGATGAGATCGTCGGTGCCATTTAAGGTGTTAAAAAGGCGCAATAGAAGCCATAAATGGGGATTACACAGAAGTAATGTCCTTTCAAATACCTTCTATATTCTTCTCTCTGTCTGTCTGTCTCTGTCTCTGTCTCTGTCTCTGTCACTCTCTCTCTGTCTCTCTCTCTCTGTCTCTGTCTCTCTGTCTCTCTGTCTCTCTGTCTGTCTGTCTGTCTGTCTGTCTGTCTGTCTCTGTCTGTCTGTCTGTCTGTCTGTCTGTCTGTCTGTCTCTCTCTCTCTCTCTCTCTCTCTCTCTCTCTCTCATTATATGTTACACAATGCAATACAATAGCTTTGGCTTAGAGACTCATTGAGACTCATTACGTTTTCTTATTAGAGATTTATTGCATAAATCCAGTCTATACACAAAGGATTTTCCGGTGGAACGACATCCAGAACTACTAAATATATATAAACTCTAGTATACACACGCAATATGTGCACAGATCATATCAGTGAATGAATATATATACATTTGTATATATATATATATATATATTATACAGACGCACACATACGCATATATAAATATTCATTCATTTCAGATATTTATATAGCGCCCCTTCAAGATTTCTACTCAGAGGCGCTCCCGACTACAGCGCGGACACTGAATCGGAGTTTCACGCCGAAGCGCATGAGCAATTGCGAGTGAAGGACTTGCCCAGGGTCCCTACGCGGCGGCTTGAGGTAGATTCGAACCCGCAACCCTCCGGCTGCAAGGCACCAAACATACCCCCTTGAGGTGGATTCGAACCCGCAACCCTCCGGCTGCAAGGCACCGAACATACCCCTACACCACCGCGCCCCAAATATACATGAGTAAATATTCTGTATATATATATATATTACATCAATTCATATATATATATATATAGCAATGCATATATATATATATTATATAGATGTGTATATTGTTAGCTAGTTAGTCTAGGGTGAAAGTGTAAGTCGGAATAATGTGGATAATATTAAAGAAACACGAAGCTTCTCGTAAGATTTTACATAAAATCATATATTTACACTATGTACAATTATACTCACACACACGACCACAGCAGACTCTTCGTAAAGACGTCGCCACAGCATCACACAGAAAGAACCAAAGACGAGAACCGGCATTAAACAAGACAAGAGACGACCACAGAGGGTACACTCTGCAACACGAGACCTACGGAGAGGTACTCAACGAAAACACACAGCAAACGCCTTACTTAACTAAACCGGTCTACAATACACAGCAAATCCTCCTATATATAGGCAACGAGCCCATCCTATCTATAATAGTAAATCGAGGTGCGCCTTAACTAAGGTTAGTAGTGCACGTGTGACGATGATAATGGCGGTAAGGTAAGATGACAATAGGCCACACCTAACATATCCCCCGACAACGAAAAAGGAGGAAACATTTAAGGTGTTTCCGACCTCGCAGAAACAAACATAAGTAGGCTACAAACTATTCAAACTATTCAAACTTCAACTATCAATTGTTCAATGTCAATAAAGTTCATGTAACCACAACAAATCAGAAGGAATGCCTAAACAATGATAGACTAACTCAATACGTATTTTCGTCAACGCACAGCCTAATATCCTATCCTACTGGAGGAACATTTCATCAACCTATGTCTAATGCCATTTCCTAAAGTGAGGGACGACTGAGAATGTCTGGTAGAGTATTGTCCACTCCTCGACGATGCTGAATGTTTAGAGAATATTGTTGGAGTTCCAAACTCCAGCGTAGCAGTTTCGCATTGGAATTCGCCATGCGATTAATGAATTGAAGTGGACTATGGTCCGTATAGACCACCACCGTAGCGGAGCCAAAGTACACACTGAACGCGCGTACACCAATCACCAGCGCAAGTGCCTCCTTCTCAATGGTCGAATAGCGAACCTCCGCCGCCTTCAACTTCCGACTCATGTAGCAGACCGGGTGTTCCACATCGTCCGTACTCTGAAACAAACAAGCTCCCAAGCAAAAGTACGATGCATCAACAGCCAAATAGAACGGTTTATCATAGTCAGGTGGTTTAAGTATAGGCCGTGAAGCCATCCTAGACTTCAAATCAATGAATGCATTCTCAGCCTCAAGAGACCACGTAAACCTGTGACCTGCCTTAAGTAACGCCTCAAGAGGCGACGCCAACATGGAATAATGCGGTAAAAACTTGCGGTAATAACCAGCCAAACCCAAAAAAGACCGAACCTGTTTCTTATTCACAGGACGCGGAAATCGTAGCAAAGCCTCAACCTTCTGCATACGTGGCTGCACAGAGTTTAAACCAATATGGTGACCTAGAAAGTCCAACTCTGCATTAGCAAAAGCACACTTCTTTAAGTTCAACGTGAGTTTAGCGTCAGCAATGCGCGTTAGAACTCGTTTCAAATGAGATAAATGATCAGGCCAAGATGTACTGAAAACCATCAAGTCATCCAAATATCCATCACAAAATTGATCCAAACCATGCAACACCTTAGCAACCAAGCGTGAAAAAGATGCTGGGCCGTTTCTTAAACCAAAAGCCATATAGCGCCACTGGTAATGACCATGTGGGGTAACAAATCCAGTCAGAGGAATTGACTGACTCTCAACAGGAATTTGCCAAAAACCCCGTGTTGCATCAAGCTTTGTTAGAAATTTGGCTTTTCCAACCTTGTCAATCAATGACTCTACACGTGGCATCGGAAAAGGATCAGCTTCAGTAAGCGCATTCAATTTACGAAAGTCTGTGCACAGACGCATAGACCCATCTGATTTAGGCACCAGTACAATAGGCGAAGCCCAAGCACTTTCACTTTCTTCTACAATGCCCGCTTCAATTAGACCTTGTATCTCCTTGTCTACCTGTGCCATACGCTCAGGATGCAACCGATATGCAGTCTGTCGTACTGGTCGTGCACCAGGTACTAAATTGATACGATGTGCAACAAGTGTCGTTTTTCCTGGAACATCGCTAAACACTCCCTTAAATGAATTCAGCAAGTCAAGTAATTCTGCACGCTGCACAAAATCCAAAGGACTATGTTCAACAACCTCGTCAAGATTAGGCGATTCAGACACATTCGCACACACACACGCAGACACAGCTGTACCAACATCAAGTGCAGGCGTACAATCAACACGCGACTCATATTTCTTCATAAGATTCACATGTACCACCCGTTTATTCTTCCGTCTATCCGGAGTTGCTACCAAATAGTCAACAGGACCCAATCTTTCCAACACGATATACGGACCAGAGTATTTAGCCTCCAGTGGTTTACCAATCAATGGCAAGAGCAACAAAACCTGTTGTCCAATTTCAAATGCAACATCTTTCGCACATTTATCATACCATTGTTTAGACTTTGACTGTGCGACCAAAGCATTGTCATTCGCTAAGCGCACAGACGTACTGATTCTCTCACGTAATTCCATTACAAACTCAACCAAACTTCTCTTATTCAAGCCAGACAACACATCATCAGACAACCAACTCTGTTTAATCAAGCGCAACGGACCATTCACACACCTTCCAAAGACCAAATCAAAACTACTGAAACCCAGTCCTTGTACAGGCACTTCACGGTATGCAAATAGGACCCAGGGCAAAATTTGATCCCAGCTTCCCGGAAAATCTTCAGCAATTGCCTTCAGCATATCCTTTAATGTTCTATGCCAACGCTCACAGGTGCCATTCGTCTGCGGGTGGTACGGACTGGTTTTCAACTGGACAACATTACAGACTTGTAGAAAAATCTGCATTAAGTCAGACATGAACTCAGTTCCACAATCTGACAAAATCTCCTTAGGGAACCCAAACATCGTAAATACAGATATCAAGCATTTAGCAACCTCCTGGGCTGTATGATTTCTTAGTGGAAACGCAAATGGATAGTGTGTTGCCAAGTCAATGACAGTAAGAATGAATTGGTTTCTCGAACCATCACATACACTTAGGGGACCTACAGTGTCAATCGCCAAGCGAGAAAACGGTTCCGCTATGACAGGCAGATTAATCAAAGGTGCTCTAGAAACAGACACTCCCTTACCTAACCTCTGACACACATCACAAGTACGACAATACGTACGAACAGAAGAGTTTATACCAGGCCAATAGAAATGACGCAGTAAGCGGTCCAAAGTTTTCTTCACACCCAAGTGACCACTAGCAGGTATGTCATGTGCAACGTACAACAATTTAGCACGCAGTTGCAACGGAACAAGCACTTGAGTATACCCTAATTCATCCGGCGTATCCAACTCTTTCCACTGCCTCACCAACACACCGTTAACTATAGAATACGATTGGCGTTCCATAGATTGACCATCCCTCTTTCCAACCAACTGATACAAGGGACGCAAAGACATATCGTCCTGCTGCATACTAATTAGCGTCTCACGGGGCACAACATTAGCATGCAACACAGTAGACTCATTGAATAATCCATTCAAGTCAACGTCTAACTGTGAATCTATATCAACAGACTTATCCACTAAAGATTCAGCATGCGACACAAGTGAAGAGTCATTATCATTCAATTTAGCCTGAGCGCGCGTCGTCACTCCTACATTTATCTCTTCCTGTGGACTATCCAAATCATTACCTATGAGAACGTGGATGCCTGTTGGCAAATGGTCCACTAAACCACACAAGATAGTGCCATTAGCAAATTTCGATTCAAGAATGACCTCAACTAATGGAACCTGCAACGTGACGCCCGAAATACCTCTAATCAGCCGCACTTCACCGGTGTCACAGTACTCATTAGTATTCAGAACTGTCTTACTAGCCAAGCTTTGCAAAGAACCAGTGTCTCTTAGTACTACAATCTTACGAGAAAGACCAGCCTGTGTATAAACGTGGCCAGAAGAACAGAATGACAAGTAGCCAGCGTCGACCATGTTAGTCGGCCCATCCTTCACTTGCATAGAGCTTCCTACGCCCGTTATCAACTCTACATTCTTAGGAGTGGCAACGAACTCTCGTTGGGGCCTCTTTTCAGGATGTAATATATAACAGGATGTCATCCCATGTCCAGACTTGTTGCAATATGTGCAAATTTGTGGTTCAAATGACTTGTGAAATTGATTTTGGCCCTCTTTTCGCACATTTTTCGGTGACCACGGAGCTTTTGCCCCCCGACTCGAATCACGACCAAACCCAGAATTCCCCAGTTTTTCCTCATTCGAGCGTACGACCGAAGCATGAGCAGGGAACGGCTCATACAAAATCGCAAATTCATCTGCTAACTTTGCAGCCTGGGACAAACTTGTCGGTTTCTTATCAATAATCCATCTATGGATTTCAACCGGTAAATAATTGACAAACTGCTCCAGTTTAAAGACCTCCAAAACTCTAGGTAAATCATCGAAAGCATTTTCACCTTCCAGCCACCTTTGAAAAGGCAACGCTAAACGGAAAGCGAACGCAGAGAAAGTCTCATGGGACCCCTTAATCAAATTTCTAAAGCGTTTCCTGTAAAATTCTGGCACCCGAGCAAATGCAGTCAACAAAGCCTGTTTAAGGGTGTCATAATCCTTGCAACCCTCCAAAGACAACTCCGAAAAAACCTGTTGGGCTTTACCAGTTAATTGCGGGTGTAACAAAGCCGTCCATTTATCCCGTGGAAATTTATGAATAGTCATAGCCTTCTCAAACGAATCGAAATAGTGCTCTATATTAGTCTCGTCAAATTTCGGGACCAATTTAACAGCAGACGCTATGCGAAACACATCTTTGTCCTGTTCGGGACTCGGGTTCAAAATTTTAGCCTCGATACGTTTTAACTCCAATTCATACTGTCTCTGCCTCTCTTTCTCCTGCAATTCAGCCTGAATTTTCTCCATTTCTGCTTTCCTCACTCGTTCTCTCTCCTCCATCTCCAATTTTTCCTGCATTTCGGCCTTCCTCTCGTCACTCTCTCGCCGTCGTTCTTCAGCCTCTCTCTCTCTCCTTCGTTCCTCCATCTTCAATTTCTCCAATTGAAATTCCCTGTCATTCTCTAATGTCCTCAATTCATTCTTCTCTATCCCTTCTCGAGACCCAATTTCCAGCTGTCCAAATCCAAAATGAAACTCCTCTTTTTCCTGCGCTACTAATTTAGCCAGAATTTTCTGCATTTGAGACTTGCTCATGCCTCTAGTGTCCTGTTTCAATTTCTCCAATTCAAGCCTGACTTCTTCGGCCGACATATCAAAAATATCGTCCAAATTCAGAGGCTTAATTACCGGCGAGTCTGACCCAAATGTAGCCATAGTACCCTGCCGTACACTCGAAACCGCGCATACAACAATCCGTCAAAACCACACCTCAATTCGAAATTTCCAATTTTGTTAAACAAAAACGGTGAATTTTAATGAAATAAACGCAACGGACGAGCCCCCATATGTTAGCTAGTTAGTCTAGGGTGAAAGTGTAAGTCGGAATAATGTGGATAATATTAAAGAAACACGAAGCTTCTCGTAAGATTTTACATAAAATCATATATTTACACTATGTACAATTATACTCACACACACGACCACAGCAGACTCTTCGTAAAGACGTCGCCACAGCATCACACAGAAAGAACCAAAGACGAGAACCGGCATTAAACAAGACAAGAGACGACCACAGAGGGTACACTCTGCAACACGAGACCTACGGAGAGGTACTCAACGAAAACACACAGCAAACGCCTTACTTAACTAAACCGGTCTACAATACACAGCAAATCCTCCTATATATAGGCAACGAGCCCATCCTATCTATAATAGTAAATCGAGGTGCGCCTTAACTAAGGTTAGTAGTGCACGTGTGAC
This sequence comes from Aporrectodea caliginosa, assembly GCA_020284085.1. NCBI lineage: Eukaryota > Metazoa > Annelida > Clitellata > Crassiclitellata > Lumbricidae > Aporrectodea > Aporrectodea caliginosa. Next base: position 17,725 of record JACEVL010001280.1, on the reverse strand, counting down.
GATGATAATGGCGGTAAGGTAAGATGACAATAGGCCACACCTAACAATATGTATATATTCGTAGACACATGTATAATTATTCTGGTGCGAATAGTGTATAGTGTTGTTTCGATTGGTGGAGGGTGCGTGTGCCCGACGGGCGGCTTGGTCAGGAGAGAGAGAGAGTGTCCAGACTGCAGTCGTAAAATCAAAGACAGGAAGATGACCACTGGAGCCTTCGGATGGATGGAGGAAGGAAGGGAGGGAAAGATGGATGGATGGATGGATGGATGGAGGAAGGGAGGGAAAGATGGAGGGAGGTACGGAGGGAGAGATGAATATATGGATAGGTGGCTGGATGGGTGGGTGGATGGATGGATGGATGGATGGAGGGAGGGAGGAATGAAGGGAAAGATGGATGGATGAATGGATGGAGAGATGGATATATCGATGGGTGGATGGCTGGCTGGATGGAGCGAGGTATGGAGGGAGAGATGGATTTATGGATAGGTGGCTGGATGGGTGGGTGGGTAGCTGGATGGATGGATGGATAGATGGATGAATATATGGATGTGTGGATGGATGGTTGGATGAGCGGATGGATGGATGAATTGATGGATGGATGAGTGGATGGATGGATATATGGATGGATGGATGAATAGATGAATGGATGGATGGATGGATGAGTGTGTGGATGGATGGATGGATGGATGAGTGGATGGATGGATGGATGGATGGATGGATGGATGAGTGAGGTAGATGCGGAAGTAAAAAAGCATCGATGGTATCGCATCAAGGTCTCATTGCAAATCCTTTGAGCTGAACTCAATTCCCCAAAACACAGCCATAACTATTGATGTAGTTACTGCATCACTTCCCAATACAATTTCCCGGTATTAGCTAAATCTAAATATCGGAAGAAGAGCTTCCATTGTAATTGCTATTGAACATTTATATAACGCCGGTCAAGGTCCCGAACTATACGACGTTGAAAGTCATTAAGAACTAGAATATTACATCAGTCAACAAAGCAACGCGCAGTAAACTAGAAGACACACCAGTGGCGGCCCACGCACACTCGTAGAGCCGACCAGCGGATTCCCATCGATTATATAGCGCCACTCTGATTGCACACAAGACCTCATCAATCGATAGATGGTAGAATAGATGTGCGGGTGGATGTATATCGGCGGGGTTTGACCGATCTATCAAACCCCAGGAGAGCAATCCATGAAGGATGTGGGCACTGAGGACCGAGAATTGGAAGGACGTCGAGACCACAAGGGTGCCATTTGTTGGGAAGAGGGTATCCCCCTCTAGGGTTCAGGATATCTCCGATCGAAGATGCATTTTTTTCCTGCCAATTGTTGAGCATCAAGGAACGCTTAAGTTACGCCAGACACCAACGGTCGGACGCATAAATTGTCTGAGAGCAAGAAACAACGCTAGGACCCACATTCAGACGTTGTGTCTCCATGAACGCATTAGAAATTATTATGATAATGATGATGCTGATGATGCTAATCATAATAATTGCAACAACAATACGATATAAGTATCAATAATAATAACGATGATGATTATGATGATGATGCTGATGCTGATGATGATAATAACAGAATAATAATAACAACAGAATAGGCCCATTCCAGACAATTCTGTGTTTTAAATATATAATGTTGAAGTGGCTCCAGTGTGATTCAAGTTAACTGAAACTGAAACTGAAATGTCAGTTAACTGATTTATTTGATTTCAGTTAACTGGAACTGAAACTGAAACGGAAATGGCCAAGAAACTGAAACTAAATAGAAACTGGAATGGCCAAAACTTTAATAGAAACTGAAATTCAAAAACTGAAATTCAAAAACTGAAATTGATAGTTAGATGCATTAATTTGCCAATTTACAAGGTACTTTATTTAGATCAATGCGCAATATTACTTATCAATATGTATATCTATAAATATTCATATATCAATGTCTTTTCTTGCCATCCTCGATGGTGGTTTCATTTATATAACGTCTATGTTTGTTTTATCCAGTGATTTCTAATATAGCCTAATACAAATCAGCGGTTTCATCGATTGGACGGAAGTTACCGAATGTTTGTTTTTGAAATTGTTTTTGAGTAATGAACAATTTCTGTTATAGTTTAGACTGTTTAAATATATCAAAATATTTCGCTATGAGTATTCATTAATCATAGAAAATTAGAGAGCACACCTGATTTAAATAACCTTATACTTTCTTTCTAATAAAAAGTCATTTACAAGTTTTACATAAGTACAGTCAATATCGATTGGTGTAATTATGAATTAGAAATTTAACCCTACCATTGGCTTCTATACACTACTAATAAATTATATACTTCCAGGTATAGGCTATAAGCTTACACATAGAAAAGGCAAAACTGAACATTACTAGTGCAGTGCAAATGGCAGTTTATTCTGGAGTAGCCTAGTTGAACCGTAGGTCAAATTTGTTTCTTAATCTCACATAGTTGACTTTAACTGCATTTATGCTATGGGGTAATATAGATTTACTGAGTAGTTTTAATTTCTCACAAGAAACATTTATTAGTACTACGCAGTCTGTGCAGTGAAATATGATTTTCATTTGCCTTATCTTTACTTTGGTAAAAACGGGCAACAACTGGCAATAACCGGTTATTGCCACTAACCCAGCCTTGGTAGCTTGTAATATTTGTTAATCTATTTCATTACTGAGTATTCAGTAGCTGAGGCTAT
>JACEVL010001280.1:7500-12500 GCA_020284085.1 Aporrectodea caliginosa | reverse complement strand
ACACACACACACACACACGCATACACACATACACATACACATACACATATATACGCACACATCCACACATACACAAACACACGTGCATACACACGGACAGAGAAATGTGAACCGTTTGCTATAGCTGCGGATCGCATTGTGTTCATAAAGAGCGTCAGTCGTCTAAGAAGTTTGTCCTCTCTATTGTGGTGACGCGTCAGGAAATGGATACTTATGCAGAGACACAGACAGAGATAGATGGACAGACAGGCAGGCAGGCAGGCAGATAGGCAGGCAAGTGGACAGGCAGGCAGACTGACTGAGAGGCAGACAACAGTACGACAGACAAGCAGACAGACAGGCAGACAGACAGCCAGAGACAGAGACAAATACCGACAGATAGACAGATACACAGACATACAGACAGAGACAGAGACAGTGGCAGACAGACATACATATAGAAAGACAACCAGACACAGACAGATACAGACAGACAGACAGTTATTCAGACAGACAGACAGGCAGACAGACAGACGGACATACAGTGACAGAGACAGACAGATAGACAGAGGCACAGGCAGACAGACACAGACAGACAGACAGAGACAGCTGCAGACAGATAGAAAGACAGCCATACAGAGACAGACAGAGGGACAGAGACAGATGGAGGAGGAAGACGAGGAGGAGGAAGAGGAGAACGAACAGAAGAAGTAGGAGAACTGGGAGACGGATGAGGAACAATAGGCGGAAGAAGAATAGACGGAGGAGGAGGAGATGGAAGAGGGAATGAAAATTGGGATGGTAGAAATAAGAGGAGGAGGAGGAAAAGTTGGAGGATGTGGAAGTATAAGAGGATTAGGAAGAAGATGAGGAATAAGAGGAAGAGGAGGACGAGGGCGATAATGAGGATGGGCAGCTGGAAGAGAGCGGGAGTGGAGGGGTTGGGAGACGAGGAGAATTGGAAAGAGGATGAATTGGAATTGGAACGAAAGCAGGAAGCAGGAAGAGGAGTGGTGGATGGTAGATGGGAATTTGATGAAGTGGACGTGGAGATATGTGGAAGAGCAGGAGGATATGGCGTGCAGTAGGAGAGGAGAGGAGAGGAGAGAGAGAGAGAGAGAGAGAGAGAGAGAGAGAGAGAGAGAGAGAGAGAGAGAGAGAGAGAGAGAGAGAGAGAGAGAGAGAGAGAGAGAGAGAGAGAGAGCAGAGGGATGAAGAGAAAAATGGGAGTAGGAATAGGAGTAGAAGGAAGAGGAATAGTAGGTGGAAGAGGAATAGTAGGTGGAAGAGGTGGAGGAAGAAGATGAGGAGAGCAGGAAGAGGAAAAAGCCAGAGGAGGAGGAGGAAGAGGAGGAAGAGGAGCAGTAGGACGAAGAGAAGGAGGAGGAAGAGGAGGATCAGAATGAAGAGGAGAAGGAGGAGGAGGGAGTAGGAATAAGAGAAGGAGGATGAAGAGAAAAAGTGGAGTAGAAGTAGATGGAATAGAAATAGTAGGAGGAAAGGTGAAGGAGGAAGAGGAGGACATGAGGAAGAGGAAGAGGAGCATGAGGAAGAATAAGAGGAAGAGGAGGAGCATGAGAAAGAGTAGGACAACGAAGAGGAGGAGCGGGAGGAAGAGTTGAAGGAAGGGCGGGAGGAAGAGAAGGAAGAGAAGGAAGAGAAGGAGGAGTGGAGGAGGAAGAAGAAGAAGGAGAGGAACAGGAGGAGCAGGAGGAGCAGGGGGAGCAGGAGTAAGAGAGAGCAGCAGAAACGAAGAGGACGAGGAAGAGGAGGAGAAGGAGGAGGAAGAAGACGAGGAGGAGGAGGAGAGGATGGCGTTCAATTGTGAGGGAGATTGTGGTGCCACCTTCTTTGTCTCGGCTGACGGCGAGTGTGCTTCAGACGGGGTATTGTCGGTCAATTCACTCGAGAGAGAATACGGTGCCCAGCGGCTGACCGATAGAATCAAGTTGTTGGCCGATATACGAAGACTGCCATGAGCACGATGCGCTTCGCGGATATATACGTTATATATATATACATATATATATATATATATATACACATATATATCCGATATATTTATTTATTTATATATATATATCGGACGATAATTATTATATAAATATAACGTATATATATATTTATGTATATATATATAAATTATATTCCTCCGATATCTTGTCCTCTATAGACACGGTCTTCATCTTTTTCTCTTGTCAAGGTCTTCTGCTTGTCCTCTTATCATAGCCTTCTGCTTGTCTTCTTACTATTCTAGCCATGGCCTTCTCCTTGTCCTCTTGCCACGACCTTCACCTTGTCTTCTTATCATAGCCTTCTGCCTGTCTGCTTACCATTCTTGCCTTGTCCTCTTGTCATAACCTTCTGCTGTCGGCCTTCTGCTTGCCATTCTTGCCATGACCTTCACTTTTTCCCTTTGTCATAGCCTTCTGCTTGTCCTCTTACCATTCTTGCCTTCACCTTGTCATGGCCTTCTGATTGTTCTCTTGCCATGGCCTTCACCTTGTCCTCTTATCATAGCCTTCTGCCTGTCTTCTTATCATTCTTGCCTTGTCCTCTTGTCATAACCTTCTGCTTGTCGGCCTTCTTCTTGCCATTCTTGCCATGACCTTCTCCTTGTCTTTATTGCCATCGCTGGTTCTTCTTGCCATTGCCTTATCCTTTTATCCTTTGACCATGACCTTGTCCTTATCTTCTTGCCATGGCTTCGTCCTTCCTGTCCTTGCCAAGTTTTCTTGTACTTGATCTGTCCTTCTTTGCCTCTTCATTCTTTCATTTTCTTCTCCTTTCTCTCCGTTTCTCACCTATTCCCTTCCTTTCTATTTAATTTCTTTCCTAATCTTCCTTTCTTTTCTATTCTCTTCCCTTGTCTTTGCCCTCCTTTGCCTTCTCCCATTCTCTTCCCTTCTCCTATCCTCCTCTTCTCTTCCCTGCGCTTTCCATCCCTTCTCTTCTCTTCTCTTCTCTTCTCTTCCCTTCCTTCCATTTTCTTCTCTTTTCCCTTCTCTTCTTCTTCCCTTCTAAATTCTTTCCTTCTCTTTCCTTCTCTTCCCTTCTCTTCCATTCCTCTCTCTTCTCTGCTCTTCCCATCTCTTCTCCACGCTTCAATCTTATTCCGTCTTCCATTCAGAATTAATGGACTGAATATAGGCCTACGAACCGAAATGGAGTCTCCTAATGTCCTCAATCTTCCTAGAACTCCCGCATGACCAGGCACAATGAAGTCGCGACGTTGTCAAGAGGAAGTCCCAGACTTCTTTACTTCCCAACCCTCTCTCCCTTCTCCATCCTTCTCTCCTTATTGAGGCCCTCTGATCACAGAGGGGCAACGAAGCAGCTTTTTGCAAGCATTGCGTCTTCTTTGATCTCGCGAGAGAGACTCGATTCAGCGTCACAATCGGTTGCTATGTGTACGGTTGCTATGGATATTAGCATTAGTGGTGGCGGACTGTGTCCCTGGAATGACTAAGGCAGAGGTGAGTCGACTTATTCCAACGACGGACATTAAATTATTCTCATAAACACTTCCTTGAGGACGTTTTCGTATGGATTTATGCGACGAACCCGGTGCTAGTCCATGCTCACATGCACCTATTCATCATTTCATAGGAATATATGAGTAATTTCTAATATGACCATGGGCGTCGCAAGGTTTGACTGCGATGGTGCAAGGTAGGGATTCTGGAGTCTGTATTGCATTGGGGTGAATTTATAAATAATAAGTGAATATTGTCATCATCGTCGTCATCATCATCACCCCCACCGCCACCACCACCACTACCATCATCATGATCATTAACAGCAGCATCACTAACATCAGCGTCATCATCAGTGGCATCGTCATCATCATCATAGGCATCAACAACATAATGCTGATGCACCTTATGCTAATGATATTAAACTGTAAGCGGTTTTGTAGCACCAACAACATCATCAACATCATCGTCGTCGTCATCATCATCATCATCATCATCATCATCATCATCATCGTCATCATCATCATCATCATCATCATCATCATCATCATCATCAGCATCATCGTCATCATCATCATCATCATCATCATCATCATCATCATCATCATCATCATCATCATCATCATCATCATCGTCGTCATCATCATCATCATCATCATCATCATCATCATCATCATCATCATCATCAGCATCATCGTCATCATCATCATCATCATCATCATCATAATCATCATCATCATCAGCATAAACATCACCATCGCCATCATCAAATGCATCAGCCGCCCTTGGCACCAGAACCAGATCAAAGCTCGGTCGTTGGTTCCAAGTTTTCTTTCCAATTCCAACCCATCATCTTGACAACACCGAGCATGAATATTGTAGTACGACCAACTACTGCGATATCCCACTAAATGCATTGGAAGTTATCACGTCATGATAATATGTCGCCATCATGCATTTCATATAGCGCAGATACATATTCTAATCTTAACGGCACTTAGGACAAAAACAAGAACACTCTACCAATGAACTGCTAAACTCTGAACTGTTACCTCGCTAGGTATGATTGAAAATCACATGAGATTGGTTTGAAAGAGATACTAAATATTGTAAACGTGAAGTTATATAGCGCCATTCAATTTATCCACCCAGAGATGAACACTTGATCATGTTGAAAAATCAACAAAAACAGCAACATCATCATCCATCATGAACATCATCACCATAACCATCATCATCATCATCACCATAACCATCATCATCATCATCATCTTCATCATCATCATCATCATCTTCATCTTCATCATCATCATCATCATCATCATCATCATCATCATCATCATCATCATCATCATCATCATCATCATCATCATCATCATCATCATCATCATCATCATCATCATCATCATCATCATCATCATCATCATCATCATCATCATCATCATCATCATCATCATCATCATCATCATCATCATCATCATCATCATCATCATCATCATCATCATCATCATCATCACAACCATCACTATTGCAACGTTAATGAGT
>JACEVL010001280.1:0-2500 GCA_020284085.1 Aporrectodea caliginosa | reverse complement strand
ATTGATGTTGCAGTTATACAAGGGGAGCTCGATAGTGGACTGTCAATCGACAGGTCGGAGGTTCAAATCCCCGCCAGGGCAGAAATTTGGCTCGAGATTTCGGTCCCATCTGTGCCCCCTAACCAGCTCAGCTATAATGGGTACACTGACCGTACACTGTTGGTGGGATGATAATGATGGCTATGAAGTGTTAGCGACTGCTGTTGCTGCTGCTACTACTACTTACTCGGATGGCTGAAAACGCCGGAGCGCAACCACTTCAAAGTCCTATCGCTAACCTCCAACTCCCTACAAGACTCGCAGTCAAGTACCTTCGCGAACCCTTCACCAGCCAGCCACTCCGCTCTGCTCGACCATCCTCCTATCTAAATCTTTTCTGTCACCCAGCCACTTATCAAGTTCTCCAACCGATCTATATAGGCCTACCAGTGCTACCACACTGCATATCGACTCTGGAACTATCTCCTTCCCGAATTCCGCAAATTCCCAGATCCTCCACGAATATCGCCACTCACCCTCCACCATCTACCTCGCGTTCTGCTATTTATCACCCTCAGGCTATCCACTCCAAATTAAAGTCTCACCTCTTCAGGGATTTCTATCCAGATCCATCATGTCCTAATCAGTCCTATGCCTTTCAATCTATCCGTCTTAGCAACTCCTCTGTCTCAACCTCTCCCTGACAGTCTGGCAACCGAACTTTAACCTAATAATAATAATAGTGATAATATATTTTCTTTATTGAAGCGCCTGACAAACGCACTGCGCTGTACATTTACATGTTATGACAATTAAACAATTCACAAGAACACAAATGACAGAAGACATAAATCTTAACTACTAACAGAACAGACAGCCTGCAATACACTTCATGTCTGGACAACCCTTCTGACACGACGCAGCGCTCGTGAATAAGCTGATGCCCTACTTCATCTTTCGAGTAGCGCTTCAGGTATTTGAGGTTACGATTACGAGCCATCTAGCGAGTCGTTTGTAACTAATCTAAACCTATTTCAGTTGTGAAGCGTTTGCTGCTAATTATTGGAAACGTGGGTCCACCTAGCGATCTAACTGCATCACACTGTCACAACAAATATTTTCTTACGGTGAGATTAGGATGACAGTCTAAAAATATCGTTAAACATTAATTACTGTAATTAGAGAAATGTTATTCCTGACAAACTAAGACACCTTTGGAATAGCGATAACTTTTGTTATAAGAGCGCCTGCGAATATATTTTAAACAGTCCGATCTTTTTCTCCTTTTAAGGGAGCGTCATCGTCACCGGCTCACTTCTTTTGGTTCTCTGCCTTGCTAGGCAGGTTCGTACGTCCAATTTCGCCATTCATCACGTTTTCTGGCTCTTTCCTTCAGTTTGCTGTAATCTTCCTCCATCATCCAGTCCAACAACATCATTCTCGGTCTTCCTCGTGTCTTCTTCCCTCCATTCTTCCCTCAATTATAATTCTTAGAAGGGAGTCTCCCCTCATGATGTGGCCCATCCATTTTCTTTGTCGGCTTCTTATTATCCGTATCAGGGATCTTTTTTCGTCCACCACGACACCTTCAGGAGGTCCCCCTGTTGTACACAGAGTGCGTGGTGGACGACCGAGTCCTCGCCGGTATAAACGAGTGCCCAAGGGCGAAGAAACCGAAGGACGGACGATGGAGATCATTGACGCAGAGAGATGGTGTCTCGAGAAAAACACCGGGAGGAAGGCAACGGGAAACCACCTCTCTAACTATCCCCAGTTAAACTGAAAATGACGCCAGAATTGAATACAGATAACGACGTGAACGATTCAATCCAATCATTGGAAAGAGTCGCGTTCGGCAGGGGAGGGAACAAGGCCTCTTCGGTCGTCAACAAGCACCGGCTCACCGCTGACGTAATTGTAAAATCATCCTTTTCTTGACGGTCATTTTTTTCTTAAATTAGTTTCCGATAAAAATCGTTAGGTTGTAAAAATAAAAACTATAAAAATTTGTGAAATGGGAGATATGTAGTCTGTCTTGAGTTTTACACCGAATAGTGGTCCTCTGAGTTGTAAACTTCGAGAACCTCTGGTCTGGCCCTCAATTATATTACTATAATAGCGCTCTCATTAGGCATAAAACGGTCTTCCGCCGTTAAATTACTGTCAATACCGTGCCATGAGCCTATTAACCATATACAATGAATGAGACTCATATGGGCCTTCTGTTTCTGATAATCCCATATGGTCAGTGTTTCCGTTAACGACCAAATGGCCGTTTTTACGTCCGTAAAAAACGTCCAAAACATCCAAATTTTTCGGTGTGATAGCCGAAAGAAATTAGCTACGTCCCAAAAATCTAGGTCAGGTGTTAATACGTTCTCTTTTTGGACTCTAACGGAAACACTGCATATGGTATAATGTGAGTCCTGTACGGGCCCTACGTGAGTACACTGACAGAGTAATGCCAGGGCTAGAATTGCCGGGAGGACTGGGGGGACGTTACGTAGTCATTCTTAGTACC